>JAPQNM010000042.1:7380812-7385812 GCA_029783475.1 Metacarcinus magister
GACAGGTGAGGAAAAATGCGAAATACCTCGTAACATATTTTGTAGGTTAACTCCACCCACAAGAAGTATCTGACACAATCCACATTTCTGAATACTAGGAAGTTCTTCACTATTTTTTTCCACATATATAAAGATTTATTTTTTCCATCCACGAAAACTGATCGCTGATGTGACCCTTCACCCTTACAGATGAAGAGCGAAAGATATGGTGTGTTGGGGATGATGGTGGTGGTGATGTGTACCTCTACATAAATATATTTCAGAATTCTGCTATATGAAGATCCTCTTTTAAAGCTGTTTTTCAATACAGAATTGCGATTACTGTGTATACTGAGAAGGAAAATATCTAGGAAGTAGTTAAAATAAAGCCTTTGAAGAGAGTCATTAAAAGAGAAAGTAACTACGATGAGAAAATAAAGTGGCAAAGTATATATAGAGTGATACCTAAGAATATAGCAGTAGTAATAGTAGTAGTAGTAGTAGTAGTAGTAGTAGTAGTAGTAGTTGTTGTTATTGTTGTTCTCCTTGTTCATGTCGTTTATTGTGTAATATGTTAGTAACGTAGAGCTGTAGTGTACTTAATGACGTAAGAGAGTGAGAGAGAAAGAGAGAAATGAGAGAAAGAACGAAAGAGAAAGAAAGGAAAAGAGGAAAATGCATCATTAATCATCGTTATCGGCCTGAACATCCCAGCAGCGGGGCGGCGGCAGGGTTGGGCGGGAAGACTGGCTGGGTACAAGGCCACGGGGATGGAGATGGAAGTGGAAGGTGGAGACGTGATTCAAGGAGGACATAATGCAGTGAAGGGTTGCTGCAAAGTGTGCCAAATGATGTATAGTTGATTAAAAAAGAGTGCCTATTTACTTCATGGTCCAGCTTTACCTAAGTAAACTTTAATTTGCTATTATTATACATATTGAAAATACACAACTAAGAGAAAGAGCTGCTAGTCCGGTTTTCAACGTATCTTTGAATTACGTGAACTTAGTACAGCATTAGTGTGTTGATTTGCTGGAGAAACTGGTGCTTGGATAAACATGAGGAAAATACATTCTCAATAACTGTTTGTAGGTATTCTAGAATGTATATGCGACGTTGGCAAAATAATGGTTGATGGTTATTAATAATTTTACTGAATAACTTGTCTATGAAATACGAAAAATTTACAAGATGTTATCTATGTAAGCGCTTTATTGTGATGCAATTGAACTATTATCGAACTGTATACGAAAAACCTTCGCGACTGAACAATAAATATAAGGGTTCAGTAAATTTCATTCTCGACATCATGACCATGGTTCTTGGAATCATATTGGAAAAATGTAACATTTTTAAGAGCTTCAGGAAAACAAAATCCTCCACGGTCTATTTATACGTCCAAAGAGATGCTATGGAGTGACTGAAGCGAGGATCTCGGGGGCTGTTGGGTCCTTGAAGTGACTGTGAAAGTGAGAGCATATAAGAGTTTTGCAGGAGTGTCTGGGAAAAGACTGCAACGCCCCTGCCCATGTAGCTTTTTTCACTGTAAATGGAGGTTGGCCAAGGGGTTTCAGCTCGCTGCTTCTTAAAAAAAAGTAAATAGCATTCGAACCAGTAAGTCAAGGAGATGCAGCTATGTAATGTTATTTATCTCTTGAAACTCCGGGTTCTAGGAAAGTAGAAACATAAAGAAAGTACATTTTTTCTGAGCTTACCAGTGAGTGAAAGGAAAGAGGAGATAGTGGATACTATTGCATGAGTGAGATGAAGTAAAATGGAGAAAGTGTTGAGCCTGAACGGGGATGGCTGGAGGCGGGGACGCATATACAGTAGTTATCAGATTCAGAAAAGTAGTAATCGTAATCATAGTGGTAGAAAATAACTAGTGGCAATATCGCTGCGGACAGAAAGATGTTGAAAGAAAGGAACTGATAACACGAGCAGCTAGTTAACCAGCGTTCTGTGTGTTTGAAGTCCTCTTTTCATTTAAATACACGTGTATGAGGTGCTTACTCCATGCAAGGTTTCAAGGCTCTTGTATAGAGACAGCTTCTGAAAGGAAAAAAACAAAAACTGACAGAAACGATATATCATTGAAGCTGATTTAGTAGAAGCAATTGTCAATAGATTGTTGTCATACACTATAGTTACCATGACCACTAATACTTAAAATCACTCTTTATTTCTAACTCTGACATGCCATTATCATTTTGTATTGTTTAGATTATAACAAGCTTTGTATATTTTCCTATTGCTTTTGCGAAATTCTACATTCTTTTGTTACAAATAATTGATGTCAACGCGTCTTCGTACCGTCACATTACTACCCTACCATACCATATATCACCAACACTGAAAAAAAATATATGCTCCGTGATGCGAATTTAAAAATGCTGCTGACTATTCTAAAAGTAACTTATGCATATATATTGAATAGTATATTTTGGAATCACAAAAAATATGTCTGAACAGTATTGATAATATTAGATACAGCAGTAGGTGTTGTTCATGCTATTTCACTCTGCTTCCCTGAGAACACACACACGAACAAGTCCTCCAAAATATACACATTGGCCTTCGTGTCTAGTCTAATCCCCACGAACGCGTATCTATTTTTCTGCGTGGTGGTGTCAGCGGCTTCATAATGCCCCTTGTTGATAGTATCTCTACAATCCACTGTAAAATGAACAAGTAAATCCCTGATGTTAACAGTGGCATTGTAGTGTTAAGGTATGATGAAGCACCTGGTTACTTGGTCTCCGCCTTGTAATTTTGATATTAGGTCCGTGTTTAAATTTCTGGTTCCTCCACCTTCCTCCCCTCCTCTTTCTTCTTATCTTGTTGCCTGCTCGTTTCTTAGTTTTTGTTTTTTTCTTTTGTGTTTTATATTCCCCATTAATTCACAACTTAACTTTAGCAGTTTTCAAGACTAACTTCGTAGAATTTGCATCTCAACCCACCAGAAAAATCAACCTCATACACACTTTTTTTTTTTCTTCGTGTCTTCCTCGCTCTTGTTATTCTTTCTCTCTGCAACATATTTTACTCTGCTGTCTCTTGTCGCGTCCCTTGTTGTCTCTTGTTTCTCTTCATACAACTTTTTCTGTATTCCTCTAACTACTTCATAAATTTGCCTTCCTTCCACGCTCCCTCACCTCATCTTTAGCACCCTTTCCTGTGTATCCTCTCAACTAGGGAATCTTGTGTCTTCCTCGCCCTTCTACTTCACAAGCCGCCGCCGCTGCCTTCCTTCACACCTCACGTTCTTCAGCACTCACCTTACTTTGGCGGGAACCTAACTTGGCGTCTTGCCTTGATCTTTTCCCAACAGGAGATAAAGAACTAACTCATTACATAGTTACACTCTACTGTATGCAGGTTTTCTACACTGAGATTAATGGGATAAGGAAGATTAGGGGATGATTCTGGTGGACAGGTACTAAACAGAAATTTAACGAAACTTGCGAAACCTACCAGATGGCTATTATCAAATCACTTTCTTGTTAGGGTGGAGGAATACCTTCCTTTCCCCTTTCCCGCCACTCCACAGCCCATGGGACGAGGGGCGTACCTACACCCTCCTTGCTATTTACATAAGACTACCTTAATCAGTGTGGGTGTCGCGGCCCCTCAACATCAACGAGGAAAATCACTGCACGGCATGAAATTAAGTCTCTCTCTCTCTCTCTCTCTCTCTCTCTCTCTCTCTCTCTCTCTCTCTCTCTCTCTCTCTCTCTCTCTCTCTCTCTCTCTCTCTCCTCTCTCTCTCTCTCTCCTCTCTCTCTCCTCTCTCTCTCTCTCTCTCTCTCTCTCTCTCTCTCTTTCTCTTCTCTTCTCTTTTCTTCTCTCTATATCCATCTATCTCTGTTTTTTAAACACTAAAAAGCGAAAAACCCTTGAAACATTCACCGCATATTTCAAGGTTATATACAACTGTGGCACACTGGGTTCCGTCCTTTGTTGCTGAGGGAGCGTACGTATCACTGAAAACCTCCTCCTCCGACGCTTATTATTCAGTCTCTCCCTCTATAAAAGAAGGGACGCTCCGATCTCGCCGTAGCTCTTGATGTATTGCCTCCGATTAGAATCAGCGATGCTGTACTCCACCCTCCTCCGTCAGCTGGATCCGTGGGGGGGAGGGAAGAAAGAAAGAAAGAGAGAGAGAGAGAGAGAGAGAGAGAGAGAGAGAGAGAGAGAGAGAGAGAGAGAGAGAGAGAGAGAGAGAGAGAGAGAGAGAGAGAGAGAGAGAGAGAGAGAGAGAGAGCGCATATCTTTAAGAATCAAGCTGCTTGGGGGCAGAGTTAGTTCTTGAATATATGTAATGATTTCTCTTCTAATTTGCTGATGAAGGATAAGCGTTTTTTTCTTTCTCTCATTCTCGTTATCTATCTATGTATCTATCTTACGATTAACTTTGGAAACCTTGCCTTCGAATAGTTTTTTTTTTAATATTTACGTTTTGTGTTTCGTAAAGTAATGCATTTAGTTTCCCATTAGAACATTATTTTTTTTTCGTCAGTTTTGCCTCATTAGTGACTTAAATGTATGTTAGGTTTTCAATGTATGTCTCTCTATGTCTGCATTGCTCTAGCGTCGTGTCTTATACCTCCTCTTCCTTTTCACAACCTTCTATCTGTTTTGCTAATAAACTTTATAATGGGACTTATGAATTGCACTTGAATTATTATCGTATTAGACTTTTTTAAATCCCTGTTTTTCCTTTTCGTTATATTTTTTCTAAACATTATTCTTTCTTTCTTCCTCCTTGCTGAGTCCATCTTTATCTCCATTCCTAGCGTACCCACCTGCAGGTAACACGGATCAGCAACCCACGCTCCTCCACCCTTCTTCCTATTTTTTTACGCTCCTCTTCCTCCTCCTCCTCCTCCTCCTCCTCCTCCTCCTCCTCCTCCTCCTCCTCCTCCTCCTCCTCCTCCTCCTCCTCCTCCACTACCCATCCTCTCCCCATTTCTCCTTTTCCTCCTCCTCTTCCTCCTCCTACATCCTCTTCCATTCTTTCT
>JAPQNM010000042.1:7395812-7400812 GCA_029783475.1 Metacarcinus magister
GGTCCATTTACACTCCAGTGCAGGTATTCTGCATTGCCTCTCAGTCCCCTTGAAAACAATTTACTGCTTTCAGCTAAATACTAACAGGATAAATGTATGCAACAATGGATTTTTTTTTTCAATCTACATTGTTGAATAACAGAATATATATGTATAATCTACACTGTTAATGATCAATCTATATCGATTTAAACAGGAATGAAAATAAACGGGCATCACCAAGACGATAACAAAATGGACGTAGTACAGGTCATTATCATGTTCTCATTACAACACTTTACGCTAAAAATAGATGTAAAATACATCTGCAGTTCAGCCCAAACTCAAACAGAAAGCCCGAGGAAGAGGGCGGAAGGCAGGTTGGAGGCTGGTGCCGGCAGAGACCTCCCGAGGGGTTGACCGTTTTCTTTGAGTTCTCGCCGCCCTCCAGGCCAAACCTTTGATTATTTTATTTAGTCAAGACGAACCCACGTCCCTCCGATTATGTCTTCCTGCAACTTTGATTAACTTCGGCGACTTAGTGAGCTGCCATAAGACTGCAGAAAGTTATTTTTGTGTGCATAATAGATCAAAGCGGCTTGTTGCACGCTACAATGTAGTGTTTCTGAATAAATCAGTAAATAATAGATCAATGGAGTGGTGAGTGTTTTTATGAACTAAGATTTCCATTAACAAAATTACGATAAAAAAAAAAAAAAAAAAAAAAAAAAATCGCAGGATGAATTCTATCCACATTAGTATTGTTGTATTTTAAGTTAGTTTAATTATCTATTACTGCTTTGGAAAATATTTTATGTTTCATTATTTTTATAGACTATTTTCAGCAAACTGTTCAGAAAGAGGTATTTGTTATTTTTCATCTATATTTGTTCTACTGGTAACGTTCGGTGGTCAGCTTATAGACTATGTAAGGGTCATTAAGACGGGAATTATTGCACGTTTTTCCGTTCTACCATTTATTCACTAATATTCCAATATTTTCCAGTTCATTATTCAACTTAACAACAGTCTATTTATAGCGCCTTCTATGTCCCCCGCCGTCAGCCTGTCCTCTGTAGCCTGTCCTCGCAATGCCTGGCGTCGAACCAGGGACGCAGAACGAAGGCCATCACGCAGAGCCTTCAGATCTCACCTGTGAACCTAATTCGCAAGACCTAATTGTTTGCTGATCGAATCTATTATCGTCGTAATAACTTTGGCCCCTCGACCTTCTGCGGGACAGAGGCCGATGGAGGGGCACTGAGACTCACTATATTGGACCTTTGTTCCCTGCTCTGGGCTGCAGATATGAGCGACCCGTTTTCGGAGCTGAAGTATTTCATCAATACAATTCTGTTTACTTGATCTTCCAACTCACTGAATGTCAGTCTCTAAATCTAAGAAAATGGCGAAATATTTTCTCTATTACAGTTATGGATTCGTTTTTTATTACAGTGTTATTATTCATTTTTCCCCATACATTATTGGCTTTTCCTTCAATATAAAACGGGGAGTCATAGCCAGATATTTCAAATAAAAAAGATTAGATGTCAGTGCAACAATAAAAATAATGGACACGTTATTGGCAATATAATACACGTACTACAAAGCGCTTGTAAATATTTATTTTCATAGCTCTCTCAATCCGACCTTTGTAAACATCCCGTTCTCAGTCCGACATAAAAGGATATATTTCTGTTATATACATCTTTTATATTATTAGATCATAATGTTTATCTAATAAGTGATTTCATAAACACTAATCATAATATTACCGTCAGCCTTAATTCAGCAAAGCAATTAGTGTTATATGCTTAACAATGAAGTCATCCACATATCTTACGAAAAGAAGGAAAGGACAAAGCTCTGTAGCCGCTGGTTAGGAGAACCTATGTTGACATCCTCTCAGGAACAGGAGGAGGAAGCCACTGAAGTATTTCAATCGATGAAATGGATGAAAGGGTGAAAGTCATGGGGAAAAAAAATTGGTACTGGAAGGTGGGTGGAACAAAGCTCAGTATAGGAAGGTGTAACCATAGCCGTTGTAAAATCGTTTCCTTCGCACATGGCGTAACGCAGTGAGAGAGGAGGCAGAAATAGCCTTTTGCCATGCATTGTTGTATATATTATTTATACATAAGATCAACTTGGGTGTTTAAAGATATAGTTTGGCTGTGAAAATATGGATTTTTATCATATCTGATATCCAGCACAAATTGTGCCGTAGTGGTGGTGATGAATGAAATACATTTGTAATGTGAAATATTTATCGTGGTATAATACACATGTTCGGCTTCGTATACTAATGAAATGATGACTAAAGTCAAATTAATGAGTGCATGATCGTGTATAAGCGGCAATAAATATTTTCTTTGGTATTGAATTTTCTGCAGTTTTGTTAAGAGAGCCAATTAGTTCTCCCGGCAAAACGCACCATGCATGGATGTCGCTCATTGAGTGAACGTCTCTCACTTCGGCAACAAGTGTGTTCTGAACCATGCCTTCTTAGTGTACAGTGTACACTTTTAATTCGGTCAGTAATACAGCTGGATAATCGGTATTCCACATTTTCCATGAGAATGAATATATTCGTAATCAGACAAGAGAAAGGTAGAAACATATATATATATATATATATATATATATATATATATATATATATATATATATATATATATATATATATATATATATATATATAGAGAGAGAGAGAGAGAGAGAGAGAGAGAGAGAGAGAGAGAGAGTTTTCAGGGAAAAAATGGAGTTTTCTTCATCTTCAAAGTATTAGCTTTAATCTTGAAAGTGCAAATTAAACAACATCAGTGTCTCTCTAAAGTCTAAACTAATATCACACATTTCGTACGTACAAAAAGCAAATATATAAATACAAGCATATTGTTACGACATCGTTAGTCACACAAACAACAAAATAACACTGCTTTGTACTGTCAATGCCTGGCTAGCTGCGGGTTGTTCTCTTTCTGGGGAGACGGAAACAAAACCATAGCTCTCAAACTCCTCCATAGTACAAGATATCGACATATTTCGAGAATCCCTGCATCTGCTTTTACCGGTTTGGTCTCGTTGTTTATCATCGTCGTCAGAAAAACTCCAACGCGTTCACAAAAACGCCCGGAGTGATGGTGAGCTTAAATCCGTCTGCCTCGTACACTTCTTTGCTGAATTTGCTACCGAAAAGGTACGTTCGAGGATCAGAGACGTGAATGGTGACGACGTAAGTGACGTCCTCCCGCAGGTAGACTGGGTTCCTGAAGGAGACATGGCTGCTGCGGGACCCGGCACTGGCTAGCACGGGGGAACTTTGATCTTCCTTACGAATGTCAACCTTGAGAGAGAGAGAGAGAGAGAGAGAGAGAGAGAGAGAGAGAGAGAGAGAGAGAGAGAGAGAGAGAGAGAGAGAGAGAGAGAGAGAGAGAAGAAAAAAAAGTTCTTCAATAATAGATACAACACAAATATATATAGACGTGCATTAGTTTTCATTGAACAACACAATATATCCTTAAGAAATCACTCGCCGTTCCCTCACCTGTGTCTCCTCGTTATCGCCCTGGAGCTGCAAGTTAACTGCCAAGAGTACAATGTTGTCGCTGGCCACAAGCTGGAAATGGTACACTTGTTCCTGTAACCAAAGCTTGCTGACGCTATCACACACGCACGTACGAGTCACGTCCTGCCGGTGAAAGGACATGATTTGAATACAGAAATTCAGAAAATGAAGGTTAAAATATCACACTGATATACAGATTGTAATGCGGATTTTAATGTGTTGTGATATAAAAGTAAAACACATATTCTAGTAAAACAAGTTGTGGCGCATCATTTTGTGTTAAATATAATGCAACAAGCAATCAGCATACCATTCACTTTTAGTTTATTACACGACATAATACAAAAAGTTGTTGTGATGCAAGTGGTTGCGTCTGGTTTACATTTTTTTCTTGTTGTATTTGTCTGTGAAATATGTAGTATTGTTATTATTATTTCTTTGTATGGATAATAACATTGTGAGGAATAATATTCAAGCTAAATAACTATGTTACAAAAAAATGACGTGTTATTGTTTTATCCGGGCATGAAAAATATTGTGGAAGCTTTATGAACGATACTTTCCATCACAGTGACGACATTTAGATAAATCTCGTTCAGAAAATAATTTACAGTAACTCGAATTAAAAACGTATTTGTGTGGATGTATTTATTTATATATCTATATATTTAGTTTTTTTGTTTATTTATTTATTTGGTTGTTTGCTAGCCGTGTTTCCGTAGCAAACACACAATTATTTAACTTTTTTTGTAAGTTTTCAAAATTTTCATCGGAAAATTATTCATTATAAAGTTACAAACATTCCATAAGACATTTATTTTTGAGTTGAAAAGGATAAGGCCAGTGAGTGATCTTCAGTCTGCGAGGCGTCGGTTGAATTTACAATATTAAAGTTCTTGTGTACAATCCACATGATGATTTATTCACAAGCAGGCTAAACTTACAGTACTTTCTAACCCCCAACTACTCTCACTTGTATCATATTGGCTGCTCATCACTCACTTACACTTCAGGTCTTCTTACTTCATTATATCATCTTTCCTGTCCCACTTGTGTTCATCCCCACTTGCACTTTTACCTCAGCTACGCAGCCACGCTGTCCCACTTCCCTTTCAAAAGCCCTCTTCCATCAGTCTTCCATTCTTAGAGCACGTGCTCCCCAGCCTCTCCTTACCTACTTTTCACGACACTCACCTTGGTAATAGGGTGGGCTCGAGTCTCCCTACTGGTGTTGATCTTGATGGTGTTGCTTGTGAAGGAGGACAAAGAGGAAATGTCTCCTTCAGGGTTTGCGATGTTCTTAAGGATGAAAACGCTCTCATCAGGAGTGAGAACGTCAGAGGTAACGACGCTTTGCACAAATTCCTCAGAGGTCATGGTGAAGAAGCGTACAAGGGGCAGGAACTGACTTATCTCTTGTCGAAGTCCTGACGCCGTGGTTGGCTTCCTCTGT
>JAPQNM010000042.1:7405812-7418312 GCA_029783475.1 Metacarcinus magister
TAAAGTTTACCTGACACGCGTTTTTACTTTATCACGTGATTAGATGATGTAGTTGTGTTGTCATCGTCTTTTAGTTATGCATCCCATTTTTTTCTCTCTGGATCAGGAAGTGCAGCCATAAGGACAAATTTAACGGCTCATCATGATGGTGATCAGTAACAGCAATGCGTGTAATCACTCCATGAGCCTTGCACCTACACCAGCTGTCTGTTCATGATTGATACTCGTTTTTATCACCCTGGCTCGCATGCAGTCGGGCGGGTCACTCATTATCATCATCACCATCATCATCATCATCATCATCATTGGTAGTGGTCGTGGTGGTGGTGTAGTTTCCTTTTAGTACGTGGTGCTAAGCCGATTTCCATCTTAAGTAAAAAGTTCCCTGATCCGCTTAGCCATATCTTTGCCCCAACCATCAGTACATCTGTATGAAAAACAAGATGAAAAAAGCGATGTTTCGTACCCTGAGTGTTGTGATTACCGACGCAACAGGATGGTAATGTTACGCTAATCCTCTCGTCGAACACTTAGACACAGAAAATGGTGCAGTCAGTGGAGCATTATTATTGATAGTTACTGTTAACGATGCAAATTTCATTCCATCAGGTGCCCTCTACCCACCTGAGAATCTGAAGGGCGAGGTCTATGTTGTTGATGTCGCTCTTGTCGGCGTAGATGTGGTTGAGTAGCCAGTAAAAGGCGGCGGGAGAGTCATCCTTGAGAGTGACGACGGAGCTCTTGCTGGTTGTGTTGAGGAGCAGCATGTCCTCGAAGACAGGGCTTCTCATGGCCAGGATGAGGCGGTGCACCTGTGTGAGAGAGAGAGAGAGAGAGAGAGAGAGAGAGAGAGAGAGAGAGAGAGAGAGAGAGAGAGAGAGAGAGAGAGAGAGAGAGAAATAAAAAAAGCAGAAAGAGAAAAATCACTTATGTACCTGTCACTTTAACTAACAACATTGGTACATTTAGGGAATCTTAAAAAAGAAAATGTCCTTTTCAACAAACAATTTCCATAATGCCTGACTTACCAATCCAACGCACCACAAATCTTTAATATCGTTCTCTCAGCCAAGCGTCAAGATAACGAAATTGCGGCCACAGGATTTCAAACACGAACCTTGGCAATCATAAAATCATGGCTCTAGTCCCTCGAAGGTTGCTGTTGCCCTTGTATCTATTTCACCAACACGTGTTTACCCTGCAGTGGTGGTACGAATTTGTTACCCGAGCAGCAGATACAGAACAATTGTTATAATCTTCATCATCATCATCATCATCAACCTCTATGAGTACACTACAGGACAAAAGCCTCCCTCAACCTTCTCCTCTCATCTCTCTCGGACCAAGTGTACTAACAGCTAACCCAGGCATTTCATCATCTGATATGTCCTTGTGTTAAAGTCTATATAGCTAGACTTCTGAATATTCTGTTATAATTACCTAAAATGTAATATAATTTAAGCAGCCTTGATATATATCATGGAGAGCAGAACGCACGAGTAAAGGTAATGGAACACTTACCTTGAACTGTTTACCTTCGCGGCCCACTATTAGCGTGACATCTGAGAGAGTGCTAGACCCAAGCAGGAAGTTGAGCGCCTGTCCTGCCGTGTGTAAGGAGTCTTGCCAAGGGCGTGTGGGGGTGCCAGAAGCCCCAGCCTTTCCAGACATCTCACTGGTCTTGTGCAGTTTACGTAGTGGAATTGTTAGGCTACTGGGAACCGTAATATTTCTTGGATATCGATGTAATAGGAAACTAATGGGACGGTGGAGGCATCATGCATCAGCCATGGAGGGAGTTAAGTGGGAGGTTGTAAGACTACATTGGCAAGTCTGGTGGAAGATTTTTATTATACTTCAGGTTAAAAGAAATATGGTATCAAAGAAAGGGAAAATATTAAATAAGGTGTCTTGAAGATTGCGTTACGGTGACTGTTGTCTAGCTTGACTGGATTGCCTGAGGACTGAGGGTGAGGAGGAGCTTGCTAATTACACGTGCTGCTGAACACCTGACGGTTTCTCCCTCGTTCCCGAAATTCCCTCCAGAGGATTGCACCTGGGGGGAGGGGGAGAGAGAGAGAGAGAGAGAGAGAGAGAGAGAGAGAGAGAGAGAGAGAGAGAGAGAGAGAGAGAGAGAGAGAGAGAGAGAGAGAGAGAGAGATTTAAGGTGTGATACTATCTTACCTAAAGAGAAGGCATGCAATCCAACAAGGATTATATATATATATATATATATATATATATATATATATATATATATATATATATATATATATATATATTAATTTATACACACACACACACACACACACACCACCTCATCCCTAATCTTATTACAACTATATTGAAATTTAAAAAATACACGTATGATACGACTCAACAAATGTTCCTTGCTCCTTACTTCACCAACTCTTAGGATCATTTTGAATTGCACAAATCGCATTAAACATATCATCTTTTCATCGAAGCTGAAAGGCAGTTACGCTGAAAATGGGAATTGTTTCCAAACAAAAGCTCTTAAATTATTTGTCCAGGAATTAATATAGGAAGTTGAAATAAACTTTGTATCGTTGATACTGACATTGATAAATGTAATAACGTAAACCTTCAAGTGTTGTCCAATTCGTTCACAAAGGGCGCAATGGGATTATATGTTATCGGTCAGGGAAATGTTTTCTTTGTCTTAAAAATGACAGCTGAAGCGAAATATTTTTTCTGTGTAATGGCAATTGAGAAATAGTTGTGTTCGTGTGTGGTAGAGTATGTAGTATGTTGTGTGTAACTGTGATGCTGGCAGGGAAAGGCTAGTTAATAATTCACCTTTATTATATAATGTAAGATGTCTTAGTTTATTCATTGAACTGAAATTCCTTGAGTATAATTAACTGTATAATTCCAAAGTAACAAAAAATTAAAAACATTGTAACTGTTTTTTTTCCGTTGATTGATGCACACGCCGTGATCAGATGCAGTAATACGTCGTCCTGTGTTGTCTGTTCATAGAAATATGCAATAATAATTATGGAAACTGATTGTTGCCATTCGCACACATTTTTTAAAGCCTTTCAGTTTTATATCAAGTGTGGTGTATAATAAAGACTACCTCATTATATTATAATTACATGTATTTCACTCACTATTTATAATATTGTCCCTTTAAATTGTGATACGTTGAACACTGGTCCAACCTGCTCGCTCCCTCGTATCTTTTGACCGTCGGTGTTTCCTGGTCGTCAATTATCATCATATAAATAGATACATAGATTGGTGGTGGTGGCGGAAGTATTATTATCATTATCATTATTATTGTTATTATTATTATTATTATTATTATTATTATTATTATTAGTTTTTATTATTGTTATTATTATTATTATCATCAATATTCTTATTATTAATATCATTAGTATTATTAGTGGCAGTAGTAGTGACAGTAATAGTTATGTAACAGTTACAAGTTTTTATTAAGCTTTAAACAATTTATTCGCGAAGCACAGATCGGTGATGAAAGGCAAAGCACTTGAAGAGTGAGTGAGTGAGGCAGGTGAGGTGAGGCAGGTGAGGTGAGGTGAGGTGAGGTGGCTTGGTGAGCACCATCACCGCACAACCTGACTCCTCCTTCCCTACGCAGTGTTTACTAATTTACTGACGCGGTGAAGGATCAAACTCTGTCTCTCTCTCTCTGAGGCGCCTGGGGGAGGTTGCATGAGTAAAGGATGAAGGGCGTTCCTAGAGCTTCCTTGGGACTGTGTGGCTACTTTCCTTTGTCTTTATTTTATATTATTTGGGTCTATTTTTTTCTTTTCTTTTCTTTTTGTTTACTGCTACACACTCTTTCTCTCTCTCTCTCTCTCTCTCTCTCTCTCTCTCTCTCTCTCTCTCTCTCTCTCTCTCTCTCTCTCTCTCTCTCTCTCTCTCTCTCTCTCTCTCTCTCTTCTCTTTCTTTCAGGATAAGAAAAGCAAAACATTTCGCTGTATAATCCTCTTCTGAAAAGCCTCTCATTTTTGCGCGATTACAGTCGGTTGCTTCAGACAGAATACTGAAGAGACGTTTTTCCTCCTGTCTTTGCTGGAACAGAGAAAGAGAGGAAGAGAAAAAAGGTAGAAAAGGTGGCAGAAATATAAAAAATGATATAAATATATATTCTCCTCACGAGGTAATTCAATTTCATAAAGAGTTGCGTCTCTTAAATATTCTTTGTACATTGCGACGTCGGAAGGTGCATTTACTATAGTATTCCGGATATTTATTTTTCGTTTCTCTAGAGGAAAGAAAAATCCAAGGTGATTTGACTTTGTCCCCGACTGTGTTACTTGGAGTTATACGTATGGATCAGAACACATAGGATCAAATATGAAATGATTTTACGAATACAAAAAGGATGGCTACAAGAACACAGCTAGTTATGTCTCACTTACTACCAGTTTTTCGAAATATAATGGGTACTTATGAATAGTTTCCCAAATTGAGCTCGAAACTTTAAAAAAAAATATATATGGACCGTTCTATTTACCTGCTAAACCAGGTATGATTGAATTAGGGAGACCTTCGTGGGGGACACTCGCAAGGCATTGATCGTGTGTGTGTGTGTGTGTGTGTGTGTGTGTGTGTGTGTGTGTGTGTGTGTGTGTGTGTGTGTGTGTGTGTGTGTGTTGTTGTTGTTCAACGGTAAAGGTGTGAGGGTGAGGGACGAGATCTTGTTTGTGAGGACCATACCGTCTGCAGAGAGAAAGAGATAGATAGATAGATAAATAGATAGATAGATAGAGAGAGAGAGAGAGAGAGAGAGAGAGAGAGAGAGAGAGAGAGAGAGAGAGAGAGAGAGAGAGAGAGAGAGAGAGAGAGAGATAGAGAGAGAGAGAGAGAGAGAGAGAGAGAGAGAGAGAGAGAGAGAGAGAGAGAGAGGCAGCAAACATACCGATTTGAATGATTTACCTACATTCAAGACACGTAAAGACGGAGACGTGAACGAATTTTCATGTTTACAGGTAGTATGTGAAGTCGTGGGCAGAATAGCACATATGATGATGCTTTTAGCCGTAACTCATGAATTGATTATCTGCATATTTCATCGCAAATAGAATAAAAAGGTTACGGAAAGGAGATTGATAAAAAGGATATGTGAAGATTCGCATTGCACGGCGTAAATTGATTAGTTGTAGTAGTAGTAATAGTAATAGTAGTAGTAGTAGTAGTAGTGATTATTATTGTTGTTGTTGTTGTTGTGGCATGTATTGAAAAGTACGTAATCTAATTAGTCTAATTGGGGGAAATGGTTGGTTAGAAAATTGGTACAGTATACTTTTATCTTTAATCGAAACGTGCAGAAAGGAAGCCGGTACACACCCATCATTAGTGTAGTGATGTTATTATGTGTCTTGGGTCGTATGTTATATCTCCTCTTTGTTGTTACGTTGGACTAAAGTAATATACTGAATAGAACGTAAGCCTTAAAGCCTCAGAGTATGTCCATATTTTACAGGCGTGATAATTACCAGCGAATGGAGTGGACAATAAGATAAAGGAAGAGAAAGATAATGAGTAGTCAGCTATTGATTTATAATGGGATAGCCACACACACAATGGAAGAATTTGTATCGGTCAAAAACATTATGCGGAGCTGTAAGTTAGTAGCAGTGAGTATTCCTTTGGTACTTTCCCTTGTAAGAAAAAATAATGAAAGTAGTATTAATTTCCTGGATCCATTGACCAGCTTTGAAAATATTTGAAGCTATAGTCTTTGTGTTAGTGTTATTCCTTAAAATGTATGTAGTGTACGTTAATTACTAGTAGTTTTCTTTAATTTTATGTAGGATTAGTTATTATATGTGTAGGTTTCATTAATGTGTATTGTGTGTGTGTGTGTTTGTAAGGTGAATGATGTGATTTTTCTTGAACACACATTCCCGCAGCGCGTTAAAAGGAAGGTTTGGGAGGAAGGTTGTTGCCTTTGTTGTGTAGCACCGGCGTCCCTCTTACAGTTTTGCACTAGAGGCTTTCAACAATACACTTCTTAAATGTAGAGAAACTGCACGAACACACACACACACACACACACACACACACACACACACACACACACACACACACACACACACACACACACACACACACACAGAGAACCACCGTTTCACCCACTCAGGACCTCCATTCCAGTAGGTAAACGAACGAACAACAGCCTCTTGCCGTCTCCCGCCTCAAGTTTGGCCTCGAGAGCTCAACTTTTCTGGACGACATTTTAATATCCTGAGAAATGGCAGTGCAGCTATAACTTTCGTCCCCAGACCCCGTCCGTCTCGCCCTTCCTCTTGGAATTATTGGCTCATCTATTTCTATCAGATGAACACACAAGAAGATGATTTATATATCCAGTATTTGGTGATGGTTTTTGAACGAGCGGTTTTCTTTTTTTATGTACTCGTGTTCTGAGTATGTGCATTATGTGTGGCAATACAAGTTAAGTGAATGTTTGTAGTTTCTATAGCTAGGAAAGTATTTGGAGAGAGAGAGAGAGAGAGAGAGAGAGAGAGAGAGAGAGAGAGAGAGAGAGAGAGAGAGAGAGAGAGAGAGAGAGAGAGAGAGAGAGAGAGAGATGTATTTTTTCTCGCAAACGCCCCAATAAGGTATCATTTACAGATGATTTATGTGCATATACGTAATATATGAAGTTTAGGAATTGTTATATTTTTATATCTTTTATATTGTTTCAGTATGTGGAAAATAGAGAAGAAGAAAAACTCATATAGAGTAGTTTAAGCCAAGATACGTATTTACAAAAACTAGAGTATAGGGAAGGTACGCAGCATTAAATCACTCTGGGGGATGTTGGGGGAAAACCCGTTCCAATGATGTATCGCCATCAGGAAATTTTTCATCCACTCAGGAAAATTAAAAGAAGGGAGAAATGAACATGAATTACGAGTGCTTTCAACAACAAGAAATAAAAACAACAAATTGCAAGAAAAAACTTTACTTCCCACATCTTGTTTTCGGTATTGCTGTAGATCTATAATGACTTGTTACATTGCTACACTTGCTGCTATGAGTCGCTCACCGTTCTGCGTTTACTCCTCGTCCGCCTCCTGACACGTTTATGGACGAGAGTGAAATTATTCTTGGCTCCAGAATCTAATTAGGACTGAAGAATTGGCACATACGTTTCCTGGTGAGACTGCGATCAGCACCATCTGGCGACCATAAGTCTTCATGTGCTTGACGGACCCGTGACGCTCGCTCTGTGTTACTCTCACCTTAGAGTGTTAGTGAAAAGAAATGCAGTGCGCCAAGTTGATAGAGAACATTTCAAAATACTCTATGTAAGCCATGTAAAATATATAAGTGCCTGAAGACTCGGTGAAATAATTATTAAGCCTAAAATTTTTGAACATATGTGGCTGGAATACGCTACATTCCACTGTATAATGAACAAGGGTGCATAGCAGTGGCTGGCCACGTGAATGCAATTTTATTTAAATGCACCGTTTGTAGTTACATATCCAATTATAGGTGAAATTTAGTATTCTTCTGGTTATAACAGTTTCAGTTTGTATGGTGGTGACTGTTCGCTGTATTCATATCTGATATCTAGTAATTTATCAACCTTATGTTAGAAACTATGCAAAATTATTACTATTAAACCCTTTATGTATGAGGATGGAAGTGCCTCGATCTTTCTATTTCGGAATATTTATTGATACAGAAAGCAGAACTCGTCGAAATATGGACGTGTATCTCCCGCTGTTCCCCGTCAGCCTTCAGACTCTATTTGATATCCATTGCATAAAGCAGTCATCACTTTAACTGATGACTGATAACTCACCGAAGCAACCTGAGTATGAGCGGTCGTCAAGTTTGAATAGATAACCTTTCTCTTTCTCTCTCTCTCTCTCTCTCTCTCTCTCTCTCTCTCTCTCTCTCTCTCTCTCTCTCTCTCTCTCTCTCTCTCTCTCTCTCTCTCTCTCTCTCTCTTCATCATGTTAATATGTGTTTTATTTTCTTTCACTTTCTTGCTTCAGATTAAAAAACTTTTATAAATATCGAGACAGAACTTAGCAATATACTCGTATTTAAGATAAGATTGCACGTTTTCCTTGCTTGCAAGTACATTGTGAAGCATTCTAATTAATCGAAATTATTTACACATAATATAATTTATAACTTTCCTATGGGAATATAAATAACTTGTTTTACTCGTAATATCGCACAGGCATGGCGTGCAATTGAGATGTGTGAGTAAGGACTGTTCATCCACGCGTCCCTGCTCCACTATGTATCAAAACACCATCACCAATAAATCATAAATTTTGAAACATTCTGTGAAACGTAATGTTGGATTGCATAATAATACCATAAATATGACATTATTTGTTTTCTGATATCTTCTGAACTCATTGTTACAACAGATGATAAATAAGTTTGAAAACAAATCAAAGTAAAATTGTTTCACGCTCAACACACACACACACACACACACACACACACACACACACACACACACACACACACACACACACACACACACACACACACACACACACACACACACACACACACACACATACAGACACACCCCATGCGTCAGGCGTGCCTATATTTGCCCCGGTGTGCCCTTCTTGCTCGGATAGTGAACGTTTTCTGTGAACAGCGCAGTCACTTTTTGTTTCTTTCCATAGAGGTGGCTTGTGTGTGTGTGTGTGTGTGTGTGTGTGTGTGTGTGTGTGTGTGTGTGTGTGTATGTGTGTACAACATCTATCACTAACAGCACCAGTAACATAGTAGTCGATGCCGCTGCTGCTGCACCATCCTCATATTGCGTTGACACCATCACTAACAACAGCTTCACAGTCACTACCAACGCCATCATCAACACCAGCACTACAGACACCACTACTACCACAAACAATAATAATACCACCACATTACCAACAGTACAACACCAAGAAGTGCTCAGTACCCCGTCAAACACCACTCACAACAATATCATAACATTCCTGCTACGTTGATATACCAAGTAAGGAAGACAAGACAAGACGTGTGTGCTGTTTCTGGATCATTAAACAGCAAGTTGCATTCGGGAAAGAGGGTCCAAAGCTCCGCGTCCCGCACTCACACTCCCTACTCCCTCCACCTCCAAGTCGCATCCCCGTGACTACCACCTCACCAGCGCCGCACCACGACGACTTAAAACAACCAAACGGAGGAGCCTGTCTCTTTGATGTATCGCTACATCTTGGTCGCTTCATTAGCTTTCATCACCGTAATGGAGCCTGCGGGAGGCATTGAGTCTTCACTTCTCTCATCTCAGCAGCTCCTCCCCCTCCTCCGTCAGTTGTCTGAGTAACCTTCAGATAACGAGGTCCAGGTGGAGGATGCTGGTGGCTGTACGTGATTGCATTGGTGTCCACTTAGGTGATGTTAGTTACTTTGAAAATGCTTTAATGTTATACTGAAATCCATCTAGTCTTTTTTGCCGAAACGTTGTTGTGTTGTGTGTTGTGTTGTTGTTTTTGCGGGTTCAGTTGTTTTAACAGTGGATGGTGACCAATATACTTATTTCAGTGTGGTTTTCTGTTTTCTCTATCTGAATGTGCTGTTTTCTCTAACTATCTATCTATCTATCTACCACACACACACACACACACACACACACACACACACACACACACACACACACACACACACACACACACACACACACACACACAACCAATGTGCACGCATGCGTCGCTTGATTACAAAAAGTTTCAAATTTACAAACACCAGTAGTACTCTTTAACAGTAACAAAACCATTGCTGCTCCACCACTGTCCGTAGGCACCACCACCACCACCACCGCTGTCACCGTCACTGCCACCGTCGCTGCCAGTCATACTTGCAACGCTTTCTCTGCCTCTCCTGACTGATCTCCACACAGTGCTCACGCCACCGCTAAGGCCGTGACCGTGCATTCATTTACGATATCCCGGACGAAGAAGGGCGAGGGGGAGGGATGGAGGGAGGAATGAATGCCTTGTGGGGAGTTATAAGGTTGAGAGGCAGGTGCGGTGGGGTGAGGGAGGGAGGGTACGACGCACTGAGGAATTGAAGAGTAGGCAACGCTGGGATGCAGTTTCACATTACCGGGATCTGGCCTTTAAATGCCTCCGATCCGGGTGTGTGTTTGCAGACAGGAATGGCGGCGTTAGTGTTAGTCAGTGCGGCTGCGAGAAATCTAATCAACTTTTATTCCGCGCGTGTTGGCAGGAGTATTGGATTTATTTCCTCTCCATTCGGCCGCCCAATAGCTTTTCACACGGCAGCCAAGGCAAATCCAATTTTTTCACTCCATTATGCAAGCCAGAGTGGGTAATCAGAGGCAGATAAGAACCATCAATATCACTTTCTATTTCTTCTTTACATTACCTGAAACACGGGAGAGGGACGGGGAGCGACCTTCCTCTTAGGCCGTTCAATGGTACGTACCTTTCGTGTTTTGGTCTACGATGGGGGGAAAGGTTTGGTCCCGGCGCGCCACACACACCATCCACTACTACCACTTACTCCCTTGCTCTGTTATCGCGGCCCGGCTTATCATATCAGCGGCGGGGTGCCAGATTCAGCAGTGAGTTTAATTTTACATTCATATATTTTTTCCTTCCAGTCACTCTACCGAAAGTAAAATGCAATGGTCGGAATGGAATTTTCGTATAACTGAATGAGGTAACTGAATAGTGCCTTGTGTTAATTATGATAAAACTTGTGTGTGAAAGTCTCCATGCGGATGTGGTGATAGTGCAGGAGGAAAGTCATCTTTTCTTATCTTTTCACAACCGGGTCACAGGAACAAGCGTAGTGAAGTGACATGGAAGTTGAAGAGGCAGGACATGAAAGTGAAGACTAATGTTGGATGGAATGTTAATACCACAGCACACGCAGACGGGAAGTGACCTTTATGTTTAGGGTCAGGATATAATTACTTGATGAATAATTTTGTTGTGTGGGAAATGAATTTGAATTAATTCCGAGAAGATATCATTACCTAAATGAATTGTTTTTATTTTTACTTATTTTTACAATCAATTATATTTCTGGTCAAATTTTCGTACTTCATAGTCGAAAGACCCTGGATGGGACTGCCAACTGAACACTTAGTTAGGACTGTATCTGATTTAGTTTTGAATGCAGGTGTGGATAGTGTTGTGTATAGTGCTGCGCCCCACCTCTTCCATGCCATGTGCCTTCGGTTATGATGACAGCCCTTATGGGGAAACCGTGCGTTGGAAAAAGCCTAACAGACAGCCTGTCTCTCATTCTTAGAGATTAAATTTGACTTTGCCCTAAAAATGCGTCACCCTTCGTTAGGCACGCGTGAGTGAGCTTTGAGTACCAGCAGTTCATTGCAGACTCAACAAAAATGTTCTCTTGAAATTTTAGTATTCATAGTCTCATTGGCATTTGGTTACATTAAAACAGAGATGCCTTTTTACCTCAATAATGATATCAAATATTTACATATATATATATATATGTATGTGTGGGTGGAGGCAAGAGGGTGAGTGTGTGTGTGTGTGTGTGTGTGTGTGTGTGTGTGTGTGTGTGTGTGTGTGTGTGTGTGTGTGTGTGTGTGTGTGTGTGTGTTCTCAGTTCCCCGTTTCAATCTTCAGTTTTCTCCCTAAGTTTTCATATTTTCATATCTTTTGACCGTAGCGCACCTCGCCCCCTCACTTACGTCACTCACCTTCTCCCACATCTCTGCCCCCCTCGCCCCCATCCCTCCTCACTACTGTTCACTGTCTCCTGCCTGCCACAGCATCTCCTTTGTGGTGACGAAGCACTGGCAGTTTGCACCACGAGAGCGGCGCCAACCCAGAATATCCAAGCCTGATTACAAATGGACCACAAGTAACCAGCTTTAGCCTTTATTCTTCCTTATTGTCATTCTTTCTCCTCATGTTTGTAGTTACTCCTTCGTACTCCTCCACATCAGGTTTTCCTTGCATATGAGGGAATAAGGAGTCAATAAGTAAAACACACACACACACACACACACACACACACACACACACACGCACACACACACACACACACACACACACACACACACACACACACACACACACACACACACACACACACACACACACACACATTTTTTTAAGGGAAACTTGCACACCTGTATCTTCACATTTTCTTTCGAATATTTTCCTGCTTGTCACTATGACCAACATGAGTCATGACAAGAAGGAGTATAACGGCAGGTCGCCAGAAGCATCTCAGCCATACATTGGTGAAGAAATATTATATATCGGCCTGTGTAAAATAGATGCTGGGGACGTAGGCCTAAACAAATTGTCTTGAGCACACCAGCAGGAGGCCTGTGATTGATGGCCTATTGTTTTCGCATCAAGGCCTCGAGCATGGAGGGAATGGAGGAGGAGGAAAAAACTTTGGGTCACTTGTTCCTTTCCAGGTTTTCTCTCCTTTACTAGCAGTGATATCAAAATGTTGTTTAGTTTGCATA
>JAPQNM010000042.1:7423312-7425812 GCA_029783475.1 Metacarcinus magister
GTATACGCGGGTTACCTATAGCTATCATATCCTCTTGATGGAGCTTGACACTGCAATAAAAGTACTGCATTACATTTTTTAATGAAAATAAATAACTTCCATAGCCATTGGCACTGGTGACAGAGTCAGTAGTTAAGATTTTGATCGGCCGGTCATGACCGAACGATACACCATATGTTGAGATTAATTCTACACATCCACGAGGGTCTGCAAGATGGTTAAACGTGTCGTAAGGCTTAGTTATGAACTGCTTTGAGCTGTAACAGTCATTACAAGAATATTCGTGAACGTTAAGACTATGTGTTCCTTACGGGTTAACGCGTCGTGTGTAGGAGTATACGCGGGTTACTGATAGCTATCACATGTTCTTGATGGAGCTTAACCCTGCAATAAAAGTACTGCATTACATTTTTTAATGAAAATAAATAACTTCCATAGCCATTGGCACTGGTGACAGAGTCAGTAGTTAAGATTTTGATCGGCCGGTCATGACCGAACGATACACCATATGTTGAGATTAATTCTACACATCCACGAGGGTCTGCAAGATGGTTAAACGTGTCGTAAGGCTTAGTTATGAACTGCTTTGAGCTGTAACAGTCATTACAAGAATATTCGTTGACGTTAAGACTATATGTGTTCCTTACGGGTTAACGCGTCGTGTGTAGGAGTATACGCGGGTTACTGATAGCTATCATATCCTCTTGATGGAGCTTGACACTGCAATAAAAGTACTGCATTACATTTTTTAATGAAAATAAATAACTTCCATAGCCATTGGCACTGGTGACAGAGTCAGTAGTTAAGATTTTGATCGGCCGGTCATGACCGAACGATACACCATATGTTGAGATTAATTCTACACATCCACGAGGGTCTGCAGGATGGTTAAACGTGTCGTAAGGCTTAGTTATGAACTGCTATGAGCTGTAACAGTCATTACAAGAATATTCGTTGATGTTAAGACTATATGTGTTCCTTACGGGTTAACGCGTCGTGTGTAGGAGTATACGCGGGTTACTGATAGCTATCATATCCTCTTGATGGAGCTTGACACTGCAATAAAAGTACTGCATTACATTTTTTAATGAAAATAAATAACTTCCATAGCCATTGGCACTGGTGACAGAGTCAGTAGTTAAGATTTTGATCGGCCGGTCATGACCGAACGATACACCATATGTTGAGATTAATTCTACACATCCACGAGGGTCTGCAAGATGGTTAAACGTGTCGTAAGGCTTAGTTATGAACTGCTTTGAGCTGTAACAGTCATTACAAGAATATTCGTGGACGTTAAGACTATATGTGTTCCTTACGGGTTAACGCGTCGTGTGTAGGAGTATACGCGGGTTACTGATAGCTATCACATATTCTTGATGAAGCTTAACCCTGCAATAAAAGTACTGCATTACATTTTTTAATGAAAATAAATAACTTCCATAGCCATTGGCACCGGTGACAGAGTCAGTAGTTAAGATTTTGATCGGCCGGTCATGACCGAACGATACACCATATGTTGAGATTAATTCTACACATCCACGAGGGTCTGCAAGATGGTTAAACGTGTCGTAAGGCTTAGTTATGAACTGCTTTGAGCTGTAACAGTCATTACAAGAATATTCGTGGACGTTAAGACTATATGTGTTCTTTACGGGTTAACGCGTCGTGTGTAGGAGTATACGCGGGTTACTGATAGCTATCATATCCTCTTGATGGAGCTTGACACTGCAATAAAAGTACTGCATTACATTTTTTAATGAAAATAAATAACTTCCATAGCCATTGGCACCGGTGACAGAGTCAGTAGTTAAGATTTTGATCAGTCGGTCGTGATCGAATGATACACCATATGTTGAGATTTATTCTACACATCCACGAGGGTCTGCAAGATGGTTAAACGTGTCGTAAGGCTTAGTTATGAACTGCTTTGAGCTGTAACAGTCATTACAAGAATATTCGTGGACGTTAATACTATATTTGTTCCTTACGGGTTAACGCGTCGTGTGTAGGAGTATACGCGGGTTACCTATAGCTATCATATCCTCTTGATGGAGCTTGACACTGCAATAAAAGTACTGCATTACATTTTTTAATGAAAATAAATAACTTCCATAGCCATTGGCACTGGTGACAGAGTCAGTAGTTAAGATTTTGATCGGCCGGTCATGACCGAACGATACACCATATGTTGAGATTAATTCTACACATCCACGAGGGTCCGCAAGATGGTTAAACGTGTCGTAAGGCTTAGTTATGAACTGCTTTGAGCTGTATCAGTCATTACAAGAATATTCGTGGACGTTAAGACTATATGTGTTCCTTACGGGTTAACGCGTCGTGTGTAGGAGTATACGCGGGTTACTGATAGCTATCACATATTCTTGATGAAGCTTAACCCTGCAATAAAAGTACTGTATTACATTTTTTAATGAAAATAAATAACTTCCATAGCCATTGGCACTGGTGACAGAGTCAGTAGTTAAGATTTTGATCGGCC
>JAPQNM010000042.1:7430812-7433312 GCA_029783475.1 Metacarcinus magister
ATATATATATATATATATATATATATATATATATATATATATATATATATTTGTTAGGCAAAAAGTTATCAGCTGATGCTTCACACAGCCGGCCGTGAGAAGCTCGCCTTCGCCTCACTCTGCTAACAAGAAGGAAGAAAGATGAGGTCGGGCAACATCATTAATAACTTGGTGCAAGGAAAACCTTCACTTTTTTATCATTCTGCAGACTACGTTGGCCGGAAATTTAAAGATGAAGATGATAATAATAACAAACCCGAGTCACTTGTGCTATTCCACGCCAATGAGCTGCGAGTCAACTGATGAAAGGACTTAGAAAATTGCAAACCCTTGAAGCTTTCATCAAAAATCATTAGAAAGGAAGGATGCATTTCACTCGCTTTGAGCAGCAGTGGAGTTACACACGCGAAAAGTTCTAGACCGAAAGACAAATGACGGATTTACGAAAGGTGATATATCTCATGTATAGGAAGCTACGTTATGTGTACTTTTGTATTCATACCATAAATCGTACCGAAATAAAAAGATGTTTTGTATGTACACCATGCAAGATGTCATTGCATTAACTAACTCTCCACACAGAAATCCCCAATGCCATGCCTTGCTATTACCACCACCATTACCACTACGATCACTATTATTACCACAAGCGCCATCTCTCGTCACAATAGCCACCCTTCTCCTTAACCCCTTATACTCTCCACATGTTCCAAGCAACACTAATTTGACACACCCAATCAACCTCGTATGTGCACAACTCTTGACGTCCGTCCTTCAGAGAGTGACGGAGAAATTAACTGCTTGTGTGTTTGCTTCCAGGCATTGCGGAGCCCTGAAGTTGACGGGAAACGTGACCTGACTTGCTTCGTGTGACCTTGAGTCTCAATTAATGGGTTCCTTGGAGAATACGTGGTTAGAGGATAGCGTGTTACTGTGTTCCTTCCGTTGTTCGCGTGCATTGAGTGAGCAGTGAAGTATGTGTGCGAGGGAGTCTTCAAGTGTCGTCGTGCGTAATCGTCAGGGTAGCGTGAGACGTGATGAGGAGTATGACGTGGAGAGGGTAGGCAATTTTTTAATTTTTATTATTCATGTGTGTGTGTGTGTGTGTGTGTGTCTGTGTGTGTGTGTGTGTGTGTGCGTGTGCGTGTGCGTGTGCGTGTGCGTGTGCGTGTGTGTGTGTGGCTTTGCCTTGCACTTTTGCCTTTCATTCATTCACTCGAGTTTGCGATGTGGATACAGGAACAAAACTCGTAAATATTATCCTTGATGGTGCTTTAAATTTGGAATGTTGAGGAAGAGAGAGAGAGAGAGAGAGAGAGAGAGAGAGAGAGAGAGAGAGAGAGAGAGAGAGAGAGAGAGAGAGAGAGAGAGAGAGAGAGAGAGAGAGAGAGAGAGAGAGACGGATAGACAGACAGACAGTGCTTTCCACTCTTCTTCTTCAGTCCTTCGTTCCCAGTAATGTGCTCGAGTGGAAACTGGAAACGTTGGCTGCTTCTGCGTGAACCAAGGCGGCAGCCGCTCATTTCTGCAGCCCGAGAAGGCAAACTTACAAAGCACACACTATGGAAATTCTTGCTAATGGCCTCAAGACCCATTCAACAGGCTAAACGAATGCCGCCTCGGAGAGTACGACTGAATTTCCATTTTAGGCCCAAGACTGCATCGGAAAAGGAGGAGAAGAACCCTGAATTTTCTCCCGCTCTCTCTTCTCTCGTTGAGTAATTCATGTGTTCGGGAAAGTATTGAAACCATGACTCCATTTCACTTTCTTTAATACACTAGTGCTCTTCGTTATTTATTGCCTGAAGGAGAAGGGCAGAGGAGAGCTTTGAGTGAATTAAAGAGAAAGAAAATGTGGATTGGAATCAAAGAGAATTTTAAATGTGAGTAACAGGAAAAAAAAATAGTTTACCTTTGGAAAAAGAAAATATCAGAGAGCAGGAAAAGGAAAAACAGAAGATTGCGTTAGATAAAGAAAAAATAAGTAATAGTCATATAATGGGAAGACAAAAAATACATAGGAGAAAACAGACAAATAGGAATAATAGCAAACCGTAATTTATTGCCATTATCTTTATCAAAAATATACTCGTGCAGATCATTCCTTACGGCATGTCACCTGCGAGTCATTGAACAAACGAGAAATGAAACTTGAACTCACTGGATTCTGTTTTGCCAAGAGAGGACGCAGCTTCTACTTTAATGGTCGTGTTGTAGCCACGTTTGATGTCAAGTTTTGGGGTGGGTGACATTCCTCGGTGGTGGTGGTGGCTGAAGTCCTGTACGTCGCGGGTTTATATAGCTGGGAGCACATTCTTCCAAGACTTGGGAAATAATAGTATAATAGTCACTGCTAGTAATGAAAAGTCCATCCATGAATATGTAGGAACTCAGCTAACTTTAAAAGGTCAATTTTCCTCTTTCTTTAGGAATTTTCCAATTTTTAGAAAGAAATAATAAATGGGAATATCTATAACTATTTTTTTTTCTGTGTGTGTAT
>JAPQNM010000042.1:7438312-7440812 GCA_029783475.1 Metacarcinus magister
GCACATTTGTTGATTATATTGATGTTGAAAAGTAATCATTCTTCTCTCTCTCTCTCTCTCTCTCTCTCTCCTCTCTCTCTCTCTCTCTCTCTCTCTCTCTCTCTCTCTCGCTCTCTCTCTCTCTCTCTCTCTCGCTCTCGCTTTCTCTCTCTCTCTCTCTCTCTCTCTCTCTCTCTCTCTCTCTCTCTCTCTCTCTCTCTCTCTCTCTCTCTCTCTCTCTCTCTCTCTCTCTCTCTCTCTCTCTACACTATATATATATATATATATATATATATATATATATATATATATATATATATATATATATATATATATGCACCTGTAGTATATAAAACACATACATACAAGAAAGCTCGAAAAAGCCAGACAAATCGGTTAATGAAACTAGGTGAAGGGCGCGCCGCTGGAAGAGCGATGCTTCTTTAACTGTATCAATTTTCCCAGGATGAAATTTATGGCGGGAGTTGTGAGAGGTTCGGAAACTCTCATCAGCGTGGAAAAAGGGGAAAAAAATCGAGTAGGCAAATGGTGGTATTACATGCAAATCTCCTGCCTCGTCACGCGGGATACAAAACATTTAATGCTTTGCTAGTTTGAATGTTGCCATGAATTCATTCCAAACATCAACAAAATGAAGAATCGCAATTCACTAAATTTTCCTGCCATGTCATTGCAAGATACTGAGTATATCATAGATCATAAATACCAATGCAATAATTATATCACTAGGTAATACATATATATATATATATATATATATATATATATATATATATATATATATATATATATATATATATATATATATATATTTATATATATATATATATATATATATATATATATATATATATATATATATATTCCTTAAGGTGAACAAAAGTAAAGGGTGACATGAGGTAAAGGTATCACTGCAAATATTTGTTGCGTAAGATCCTTGAAATATTAGATATTGGACTCTGGCGACATCTGAAAGATGACAAACAGTGAATATTATACGTGACCTCAAAACAAACGGATATATTACGGATTATATGAAAAAATTACTTGAGCTCTACCCTATAATTGTATACCTGTATACTCTGTAAAAAGTTTAAATAGAAAAAAAATAAGAGAGAGAGAAAGACAGAAATATAGACAGACAAATAAACACACAGACAGCCAGATAAGAAACATTATTTCATTATCAATTTCACGTTACCTATCTGAAAAGGATTATATTCCCGTTGTGGCCAGAAAACACCAGCAGATGATGGTTTACATCCACACCACGTCGTCGCCTGTGGCCTTGGTGATATACAGGTGTTATAAAGCTTTGAGACCAGCGTAACCAGGCAACTCAGGACGTGGGGAGGAAGCAGGAGGAGGCATCCAATTTCTCGTTTTGTAATTTTCATCGAGTGTCGCTCAGTGTCGTTATCATTGATGTATTCGCTCGTATCTGTTTCTCGTGAGGTTCACGGGCAATTGGCATAACTGGAGCGCGTGCTGCGTTGCGTTAATGACACTCGTGGTGCTGTTAAGAGTGCGTGACGGTATTAATAGGATCAAGGGACGGAGGGAAGCAGGGAGTGGAAGGTTAAGGAGCCTCGTCAACTCACTGCCGTATTGACATTATTTTTTTTTTTTTTATCATTATTATTATTAGTATTGTTATTGTTATTATTATTATTATTATTATTATTATTATTATTATTATTATTATTATTATTATTATTATTATTATTATTATTATTATTACTACTACTACTACTGATAAAGCTCACATGAAACTAGAAACTTATTTTGCTTCCTTCAAAGTTCATGCTGTCACAAACACGATACACCAATGATTGGCTTTGTTAATACGGTGTCTCATCCTTGTTTCAAAACGGATCTTTTTTTCCATGATTATTGTTAGATTCAAAAAGTTTGGAACTGATCTAATAATATAGTTTTCAAATGTTATGCCGGTGAGCAACTTGTTTATATATGTGACAGGTTTTAACGAATTCATTTGTAGTTTAGAAAAAATGTGATAAATTTCTCGTTCTTAATTTTTGTCAAGGAAATACTGATCTACTCAGCGTTGGTATTATGACTTAGCTTCTTGTATTTCACCTTTAATATTATAATATTCATGTTTGTTTCTGTATATATCACATAAACTTTATGACCAGATAGATAGTTAGATAGATAGATAGATAGATAGATAGATTGATAGATAGATAAATAAATAGATAGATAGATAGATAGATAGATAGATAGATTGAGATAGACAGAGATAGATAAAGAGAGAGAG
Source organism: Metacarcinus magister (assembly GCA_029783475.1). Lineage (NCBI taxonomy): Eukaryota > Metazoa > Arthropoda > Malacostraca > Decapoda > Cancridae > Metacarcinus > Metacarcinus magister. The sequence continues at coordinate 7,440,594 of JAPQNM010000042.1, forward strand.
ACTGGGATGGAGAATTTCACAAAGTCTACAATGAAATGTACCTCTATGGTCACTAAAAGTTGAGTTTGGAGTTGAAATGTCTATTATAGGTTGTCGTCTCCCTGAGGCGCAGCAAAAGACACACACACTCTCTCTCTCTCTCTCTATATATATATATATATATATATATATATATATATATATATATATATATATATGTATATATATATATATATATAT
>JAPQNM010000042.1:7443312-7480812 GCA_029783475.1 Metacarcinus magister
GAGAGGGAGAGAGGAGAGTTAATAAGGGAGGTAAGGGAGGGAGATAGAGAGAGGGGAATACAGAGTGGCTTTCCGAGACTATAATTTGTCGCAGGAACAGCCGGCAGGGAAGCGTATACATTATGAAGGAAATATTACTACAAGAAGGATGAGGATGAAGTGAGTCTAACCCTTGGCTTGGAGGAAGGTAAGGAGGATAGGAGAGTAGGAAGGGAGAAGGGAAATATATGGGTGAGAGATAATATAGGAGGCGAAGGGAAGGTTAGTTGATAAGGTGGAAGATGTAGTTGATGTGTAAGGTTAGAAGTCAGGTAGGATTTATGGAGTAATGGAAAAGACTTGGGTTGAATCAAGGCAAAGATAGTAAAGGTGTAAAGGTGACTGAAGGGAAAGGAAATTATCTTGTCCTGTACGTGCGTGTGGCTTGCTAATCACTTGTTACCTAAGTATTATATCTTTTTATTTTAACCTGAAGCGTACGTAGACATGCTCACACGCTATTTTTAACAATTTATATTCATGTATTCTTTCTTCTCTGGCAAGTAATCTTTCAGGAAATATTTGGTTAAGCATACACTATAAATTATATATAAACCAGTTATGAGCGTCCTCATTTTTTTTTTCTTTCTTTCTTCCTTTGATGTTCCTTCTCATTTGATTATTTAGGTACTCCACTTACTTTTTATTTTGCTCATTTACTAATTTGTAAGTTGTTTTTTTTCTTAATATTTCTCCCCCCGTTTAATTTTCACTATAATCTGATTAATAATATAGAACATTGGCAAAACTGCAAAATTCTCGAGGATGAAAAGTCTTGTTCCAACAAACATTCACTTAATTATGCAGCACGTGCAGGTGTGTTCCGGCCTCCACACCTGCCCCACCTTCATTAATCATGTATATAGCCATTTCTCTTGGTAGCGTTTTCTCCACCTTCCCCAAAACAATTTTTATCCTTTCATTCTGTACACCTGTATGTCATCCTTCCCCTCAATCCCCACAGACATTTCTTTCCCTCGTTTGTCTCTTCTTAAATATATTTCCATTTTCCTTTCTATTTTACTTTATTTTCCTTTTTTATTTTTTTTTCTCACCTTCAACACTATTCTTTATCACATAGCTGTTCTCTCCTTCAAATCAGCTTCCACTTGCCTTTCCCTTTTATTCCTAATCTCAAGCTTTCACTCCATCCTATCCCTTCAGACCTATAGACTTCTCCCCCTTTATACTCTACCCTTCTCCTCTTCCACCCTTTAAGTTTCTCATCTTTCCTGCCTACCTTCCTTCCTTCCTTCCTTCCCTCCCTTCAGTTTCTCATCTTTCCTCCTTCCCTTCCTTCCCTTTCCTTCACCCTGGCACTCTCCCTTCACATCACGCCACGCTATCTTTGCCTCCCCTCTCGCCTTTCAGAAGCGGGTAGCTCTTTGAAGACTCCACCAGGCGGTAAAAACTACAGCGTTGAATGATGGATTATTGTTCCCGTGCTTCGTCCAATCTGTGGTGAGTGTTGCTTTGTGAGTTACGTATAAAGGACGAGTTTAATTGGACGCTATTTCCTTGATTTCCATGTCTTTCCTTTTAATCAGTTGTTTCATTGTACTTCAGCATTCCCTGTCTCCTTAGTTGTCTTTGTCGCTGTCATGGCCTGTCCTCTCGCTTTTTTCTTGTCATTTTGATTCCTTCTTTGTTTTAGGTTATTTTCTGTTCGCCTCCCTCGTCCCTGTTTCCCTCGTCCACCTCTTCATGGACGCCCAACTGAGGTGTTCTGTTAATTATAGTGAATATTTCGCAGTCACTAACTTCATGGTGCTCACTTTTACTCTCTTCCAATCACGTAGACACACACACACACACACACACACACACACACACACACACACACACACACACACACACACACACACACACACACACACACATACACACACACATACATACACATACACACACACACATACACATACACACACACACGAGATGGTGTCGTAACTAAGCCTAAGATCGCAGTACCACATGCCTCTCTTCTCCCTAACGGAAGACACCTGCTAAGCCAGCCGCCTCTGTGTGTGTGTGTGTGTGTGTGTGTGTGTGTGTGTGTGTGTGTGTGTGTGTGTGTGTGTGTCTGAGAGAGAAAGAGAGAGAGAGAGAGAGACTGTATTTTTATTTGTATTCTTATTTCTTTCTTTTTTTCTTACATTTGGATGCTTCATTTACTTCGATCCACATAATTGAATTCCAGCGGCTGAGAAATGTATGATAGTAGGCCTAAAATCCGGTTTCTTTTGATAATTAAATCATTAGAAGTGTGTAATTTGGATGTAATGGGCGACTTGACTAGGTTATTGAGTCTATGGAGAAAGGTTTGGCTCTCCTAAAAAATTATTAAAAAAAAAAAGTGAGGAGCGATATATTGTTCGTAGGAAACCGAGACAAAGGAGGAAATTGCTTTGATAAGAGAAGCATGTTTTGTAAAGAAAAATATGATGATGAAAAAAATAATATGTCAGACAGAAAAGTTACGAGACAGAAGGCTTAACACGAACACACTGGCTGATACATCTCACTGTTTTTTTATGCTTTATATAATATTTTTTTTTTGTACCCGTGAAAGGTGATGATGACTCCCGCAGACAAGACCGATATCAATACCGTGTTTCATTTCCTTTTGGATTCATTCTGGTTAACTTTATGAATGTCTAACAAATGTGTCTCGTGTAGTGTTTTTTTAGCAATTTGTTGTTATATGTGTCTCAGTCCAGGTGGTGACGGGGATACTTAGGTAGTCTATAACATTATTTACTCCTCTCTTCTGCCCCTACCAGCTGTGTTTGAACTAATAATGATGATGATGATGATGATAATAATAATAATAATAATGATAATCAAGCCTGCTCACTCCCAGCTTCCAATTCATGTGATTGATGGTCGTTTGGTGGAAATAAATGTAATTGGTTGTCAAGGGGGGAAAGTAGCGAGGCCTAGCGAGGCCTCTTTGTACATGTTCGTCTATTATGCACCAAAAGCTACTTCACATATAGTACGTCCAGGCAAAATTAACTTCTTGAATAATGGATAATGAATGAACTGAAACGATATAATTTATACTAAAAAGAAAGGCACCAATGACATTAAACTGATATTTCGTGAAAGTGAACCATTAGCTGCAGAATCATTCCTCCCTTGGTATAAGCTTTTGAATTATGCAGTAGAAATTTCATGCGAGGTGTTAAAGTTTGAAAAATGTAGTGGAAATTAAGTTGCCTGAGAAAATTGTTTCTTTTCAAACCTAAGAGACGAAAAAATGCGCTGTTAAAAATATGATTTGAGCGACTGCAAAAATCGGAATTAATGATCTAGATTAATAATTAAAGTAAACTGGAAGAGTTTGCTGCACACACACACACACACACACACACACACACACACACACACACACACACACACACACACACACACACACACACACACACACACACACACACACACACACACACACTCTAACATTATTGTTATTATCATTACTATATTATTATCATCATTATTACTATCATTGTTATTGTTATTATTAATTGTATTATTTTATTATCATTGTTATTATTTGTAGTAGTAGTAGTAGTAATAGTAGTAGTAGTAATAGTAGTAGTAGTAATAGTAATAGTAGTAGTAGTAATAGTAATATAAGTAATATTCATCTTGTCTACATCGTCATAATATTCATCAATTTCGCTCAAAACAACATAAAGATTGGGAGTTACTCAGACTGCGACAGAATAGGACAAAGACAACTGATGCTTTCAAAATCATACTAACAAGGTTGCGCCAACAAAATATTCTGTTCCATTCTCGCACTGACTGTTTCAACAATGGTGAAGAAATAACAGTTTGCCATTTGAATGCTCTCAGAAATTATTTACTTTTGCGTAGGTGTATCTAAGGAAAGAATCGCTCCACCTGTGTATGTATGGACGTGAAAGTGACGGTCTGGTTGTTGTTGTGTAAGGAAGAAAAACGTGATGTGTTAACTGATAAGTGTTAAGTAGATGAAATAGAAAGTGTACAAGTGTCTAGAACGCTGATATGGTTAAAGGTCGCGTAGGTGACCTTTCAGGCTTTCCTTAGCGACTTATTCCAAATCCACATCCACACAACAGCACACAAATCCACACAAATCGTCACCCACCCAACGCAAGATCCTGGAAATACAAGATGACGTCTGTAGATGAAAAACGATATGTTGTTTTTATCCACATATTCTTAGTCTATATAGTGTGTTGAATATGTTGAGTTCTTACTAAAGGAGCTGCCTGGTATTGTGTTGCAAGGTGTGGGCGCAAAGGAAGGTAAAACAACACCCTCGCCTATGCCTTAGTGGGGCTTGGCTGCCTCAGCTTCTCACCTCCCTAGAGACATACGAGGTAAAAAATAATATTAAAGGAAATACTACTTTGGGACGTGAAGCCGGGAAACTGTGAAATAGAGTGTGGAAGGTGTTCACTTATGTATGCGTAATGTTCTTTGAAAATTGTGTTTTGCTTCATATTACAGCCTGTTTATCTTTATCATATATAAATACATAAAGAGATAATGGAACTCCTGCGTGTTGTGTTGAATTAAAAGTGTACTGCATGGTGTTTGTACGTAGGTTAATATTAACATGTAAAAGGTCAAAGTATATAAGAACTCTAGGTCACGCAAGGTATAAGATGAAAAAAGGAAGAATAAGAACTGTCTGTGTTGGAGAATACAACAAATAATCATCATAATCGACAAATTGAAGAACTCTAAATGTAAAATATAGTTGATTTCCATAAATAGTTTGTGTGAGAGACTGGGCTTTCCAACATTAAGGTAAATATATCAAACATCTTGAAATGAAAAATGTTATAATGAAGCTAGTTTTATTATTTGTTTCTTTTTGATTCCAGTCTTGGATTTGTCTCTTTCTTTCTCTGTTTTCATTCGTTTGTGTTTCTTTTTAATCATAACTTTTAATCCGTTCTCTCTCTCTCTCCCTTTCCTCACTCTCACCGTCCACTTCAATAATCTAATTCCTGCGTCTCCCTCACCTGCGCTTCATCAATGGTCCTCCGTGTGTGTGTGTATTATTTTCGTTATCATTTCTTACTCCTTTTCAGTCTTGTTTACATGTTTACGGTATATTGTTTCCTATTTTTACTATCACTATTTTTCATTTGTATAGGTCTGCTCTCTCTCTCTCTCTCTCTCTCTCTCTCTCTCTCTCTCTCTCTCTCTCTCTCTCTCTCTCTCTCTCTCTCTCTCTCTCTCTCTCTCTCTCTCTCTCTCTCTCTCGCTCTCTCTCTTTCCTTTGAGCTCAAGTTCTCCACACTCCGTCATTAATTAATCATTTAGATCAAACTCCATGCGCTAACTTACATGAAAGGCACCATTTTTGCACACTTCCATATTTGCAATTATTTCTTCAATCTGCCACTTTCTTTTCTTTCCTTTTTCTTGTGGGGGCGGATGGGGTGGAGGAGCGTAAGCACACATAAATTTCCTGCCACATCTTTTTTTATCATTTTGTTTCCTTAGCATTTTTAGTTTACATGTCTGTCTGTCTGTCTGGTTCTGTATTTATGTTTCCCGGGTTATTTATTTTTCTTTTCTTTTTTTTTCTTTTTTTCATTATTCTGTTTTTGCTGCCTTGCGTTTCTCATATTGCATCCTGCCGCTGTCGGTTCTTTCTTATCGCACTCGCACTCTATCATAACTGCGGTTTCGTTTTGTGTACTTTTATTTACCCAAGTCAGCTTTTCGTTTTCTATTTCTTCCTCACCTTTATCATATTTTGTCTGCATGCCGGCTGTAGTCTGTATGTGCTTTTCCTTCTCATCTTTATTCCCCGATTTTTTTTCTACCTTTTTCTCGTCCTTGTTCTCCTCCTCCTCCTCCTCCTCTTCCTCCTCATCTCAGTGGTAAGGAAGGAGCATATTTAGTTTCCTTGAGCAGCCGTGAACCTCAAGGAAATGGAAGGGAAAAATGAGACGAAAATGTATGAGTGTGTGTAATGCATGAAGAGCTTTCAATGAGAACCAGAAATCTGAGTTTATTTATTATTAGGAAGTTCAGTAGGTAAGATTTTGTTTACTATTGATGTAGTTATGTTCGGGTCATTCAAGGCAGTTGTTTGTTTAATGTTATCGGATTTTTTCTATCGATTACGTAGAGAGAGGTGTTCAGCCTTTGTGTGGTGATCCTGCTGGGAGCCTACGACGAGGGTGTGTTATATATATTCTCTCTCTCTCTCTCTCTCTCTCTCTCTCTCTCTCTCTCTCTCTCTCTCTCTCTCTCTCTCTCTCTCTCTCTCTCTCTCTCTCTCTCTCTCTCTCTCTCTCTCAAATAAGTAAAAGAAAAACAATGAAAAAGAAGAAAGGCGATTGGACACCAAATATATAAGAAAATAAAATGAAATTGACAGATATTCCAACTCTGAATCCAGACCTTACTCCTTTCTGTAGCCAGGGAAGCATAGGAGTGTCCCTGTGACTAACTCCACTAACAAGTGTAAGCAAAGGCCCCGCCGTGTTGTGCCAAAGACTCAACTCGTACAGGAGGAGGGACCCTTCCTGCTGCTGTCCCGTGTTGCTTGTGAGCGTTTGACTTCGTCCTTTTAGAGTAATCCAATTTACACCTAGTGCCTGGCGGTCCTGTGCCCAGCGGAGTGTTGTGGAAAGGGAGCAGCGACAGTTCCAGGTGTGATGGAAGTTAATGTGATAGTGTCCGCTAATCAACATGTTACTACTCAAGTGAAGGACTGAGAGATGTGAGGTGTGATGCGTGATGGGGGATTTATTTATAAGTGTAAAACAAATGATTGACAGTTATATTCTGGATTGATGGATGTAGTTTTTTGCAGAATACTGAAAAGTTAATGCATTTGTTTGGTTTCGTCTTGATTATGAGTTAATCAGCACAAAACACTTTATATATTTAACGTGTTGTTCACTCCATTAGCTTACAGCATTAAGTTCCTTTTTAATGTAACTTACTGTCCCTCGTAGTTTATTCAAGTTATACCTTCCTATAGAATATAAGAAAAAATTTACACCTGCAACCACATCTGCATTTATTTCTGGTTTTCCAGAATCCCTTTAATGTAATGACACGTGAAGGGAAAGTGACGAGTGGGTTTGTATTATTTTTTGTCCAAACAGTCACGTCGTGTTCCCATTCTCATCTGGTTGTTTATCAAAAAATATTGATGGAACGCTGTGTGGGCCAAGTTCTCCTAACGACTTAACATAGAGGTTGTATCGATATATGATTATGATACATGCACCTAATTACAACCTTGTCTCATTTCTCATTAATTCTAACTTAACATACATCCTGGTCTACAATGTATTATTCAAAACAGAAACAAAGTCGTAGAATTGTATCCTGAAAGTCAAATGATCGGCGAGTTTGTAAGATTCTTTTCAGATCGTCAATACCGCATTTACGAAACACGTCAATGGTGGCGGATAACACAACAAGACAGTAGAGCAACGTAACAATCCCCTAGAATCGCCTCTCTGTGTCTTTCTAAAGCCCTGGAATCCCTTACTTGCCGCCGCTTTGCATCTCGACTACATTTACCCTCAGTCCTCCCCTCGCCCGCCTCAGTCTTATCGGACGGGAATATTTCTGGCGCTCGTAAGATTCCAAAGGCTTAATGTGAGGCGTAACTCGGAGCCATAAACACGGCCGCCTTGAATCGGAAGTATAAGTTTCATCCCTTTGTAAAGACACCTCTCGCCCTCCGTCTCCCAAAGTGGCCGTCATTTTCTTCCTTACTGAGCCATTCGCATATTCTTAAGAGCACCGCACGCTCCTCCAGACGACAGAAGAGGCAGAGGTGTGCGCCTCTCCTTTATATACAGGCAGCCTTATAACTCCTTCTAATAATATCTTCAGCTTAATTTTGATCCTTTGTTCGGCCTCAGCTGCGAAGGAGACGTGCTGGACTCGGAGGCCTTTGAGGAATAAAAATGATATGCTTAAAATGAGTCGTGTTCTCCCCAGAGTCAGTGTCGCGTGAAGGGTCGTATTTAGGGAAACGTCGTGGCTTGGTGGAGCAACGTGGCCGCGGCGGTGGAATTTTTTGCCCGTAATTTCTCATGGGTCTGACTTTCAGGTATTTGTGGAAAGATTGTCGATCTCGCAAAAAGGAAAAGAGGAAGAAAATGTTTGGAATTGATGTTTGTATTATCAGTTTTTACTTTACATATTTCTTGTTTTTGTTGTTGTTGTTGTTGTTGTTGTTGGTGGTAGTGGTGGTGGTGGTGGTATTTATCTTTGTATTCTTCTTCGTTATTTCATGCACTATGTTTTCGTTATTATGTTTTTTTTAAGTGCGTCCATTTTTTTTCGTCTATTTTCAGTCATTTCATCACAGTCAGTTTTTGTTACCGTTTAATCACTCAACTGCCTCCACAAGCCTCGCCTCCTCATGCCAGACGCTTCCCTTCACGTCTTCTAATCCCAAGTAATCAAATATTCCTTAAACTCCCTATTCAATATTTCTCATCTCCCCTTCATCGGCATATCCTCTGCATCCTCTTCTCCCTCTCTCTTATCCTCTCACTTTACCTATCCTGTTTGACTTCCTCTCTTTTTCTTTATTCTTTTCCCTCACCAGTATTTCTATGTAGTCTCCCATTATTTTCCATCCTTTATTTCCTTCCATTCCACATGTTGTTTCAACAGACTATGTAAGTACCAGTCAGCGGAGCGTCACGTGTGAAGGCTAGTGGAAGCATGTCGTTATCAGTTTATCTCAGTCCAGTGAATTAACGAGGGAAAAATGGGTGAAAATATAAAGATTAATTGATTACAGCATATTTTTTTTTTCATCAAAATTTAAAATGCGACAATGCAATTTTTGGGGGGCTTTGGGATGACGATTTAACAAAATATAAAACTCGTGTAATCGGTATGGCTTCCAATCGTTATTACTACAATAAACCAGAAAAAAATTGCATAATAATAAAATACGTACATCAGTCAGGATGATCTAGTTACAGTGGAATATTTTTTTTTCGATTAAAAGAAAGGATCAGAATGGACATGTATTTATTGTTTCGGAATGTCCAAGAGAATTAGTGAAACTGACGCCAAAAATATTAGTTTGCGTTTCTCTCTAGTAACTCATTTGCCAGAGGTCACAAAAGGAAACTCAACAGAAAACTCACTTTCATCTTATTCAGTGAAGCAACTTGTGACACTTTCCAGCAAAATGGCATTGTTTTCTGGAAACCATCAGGGAACTGGAAATAGTTTAATTCTGAAATTTAAATAATGTGCGTGAGTTTAAGCAAAGGAAAAAAACAATTAAAATTTTGTACCTCAAATAAGGTTTGCAATTTCATATATTATCATTTAACTCCTAATTGTTCCTTTTCTGAACCTCATTTCCTTTGCTTTCACATTCATTCTCCTTCCTCCAGACACATTTTCTCTCTTTCTTTCTTTTTTTCTTCTCTCTCTCTCTCTCTCTCTCTCTCTCTCTCTCTCTCTCTCTCTCTCTCTCTCTCTCTCTCTCTCTCTCTCTCTCTCTCTCTCTCTCTCTCTCTCTCTCTCTCTCTCTCTCTCTCTCTCTCTCTCTCTCTCTCTCTCTCTCTCTCTCTCTCTTTTTATCTCTACTTTTCTCCCCTCACATTTAACTTACACATTTTACACTCCTGTGCCACTTAGCTCTCACTTTATCACCTCACAGCTCCCCTACCACCTTCCTCACACCAATCTTCCAACTCCCCCTTCTCCCTTTCCCCACTTTTTACGTGCCTCCCAACGTTTTCCCTTTGCTTCCATATTTACTCGCTTTCCTTTTCCTAAAATTGGTTCTCTCCATTTTTTTGTATCACTTCATTCCCCTCCTTTTCCCGTCTCCCCTTTCACTGGCTAATAGTCATAAATTTTCTTTCCTTAATCCGTACCTTTTCACGTAATGGATTTTCTATGTCCTCCGTTGAAAAGAATAATGCCATTATCCTTATGATGAAAAATGCCGTGCTTACCTCTTCGACATTAGTCTTCTTCTCTGCGTTAAGTCACATTAATTAGTTAATGTATATTGTTCTTTCATCTTGGTATTTATCCTTGCCAAATTAAGAGCCTTAGATTAATACATCCAGTTCTCTTTTTAATGATTTCGGTAACAGACACGAGTCGACCTATTATTTGCCGTCATATATATATATATATATATATATATATATATATATATATATATATATATATATATGTATATGTATATAATGTTATTCACTTGTTTATATATTCATCTATCTATTTATTCAATTATTCATTCATATATTTGTTTATTTCCTTTAATATTCAAAACAATATTCTTGTAGTTGTAAATACAATCGTGGGTTTGTCTGACGTCTGGTGTTGAGGATCATGTGGCAAGTTGGCAATTGTTCTGTCCTTTATTTCAGTATTTGATTGTTCCAGCGTTAGTGCTTTGAGTTCCTCTTTATTTATATGACTTTATCCATACATTCATTAACTACATTTTACCTTAAAACATTCTTCCCTTCGGGTACCATTCCGTTTTCTTCTTCAAAATGGCTTTCTTTGTTTTGCTTTTACCTTCGTTACTTTTTTATAATTTTTACAGCATGTTTGTCACCTACAAGGGAAAGGTGAGCCGCCTGGGCCGTGAACTTGGCCAGCGGATTAGCGATATTGTAGTTGGGGTGAAATATAGCCGAAACACCGGCGTTGGGAGGATATACCGGCAGACCAGATTGAATTTTTAACTAAGTTCGCTAATAAACTCTGTGAGTGTTAAGTTACGGTGAAGGTTGCGTTTGGAGTTCTTTTTTTAATATTCGAAGTGTCGCTTGCTCTTCGAATTTACTGCACTTGGAGGCTCAGTTTACATTTTTTTGTACTCTACAATTCTTTTCTTTTTTTCCATGGATGTCGAATTTCCTCGGTTGGTTATTCCAGGATACAACGACACATTAGCGAAATTCGACTCTGAAATTTCCGCCAGTAAAAGATGATAATATTGCCAGAACGACTCTGATTGCATTCCCTGTATTGCAGAGAGATTGCTTCATTGTGACTCACTCTATTACTCTATTACTGCGGTGCTACTGTGCTCAATACTCTTAGCGGCAGAAACTGATATTCTTTGATGTTCAATATACAGAAAATTACATTAATAATTTCAATATTCCACATTTGATTAAACGTAATCTGTGGTTATGGAAAATTGATATTGATATGACAAGTGATAGTTTTATATGAGGATTTTTTATAATAATTATGAGATCATTTATTTTACCTGATTTCCACGACATATATATACCTACATAAACACACACACACACACACACACACACACACACACACACACACACACACACACACACACACACACACACACACACACACACACACACACACATTGGAATAGAAAACTTTAAGGGCAATATTTCCAACAGTAACAAAATACTATTGAGAGAGAGAGCGAGAGAGAGAGAGAGAGAGAGAGAGAGAGAGAGAGAGAGAGAGAGAGAGAGAGAGAGAGAGAGAGAGAGAGAGAGAGAGAGAGAGAGAGAGAGAGAGCAAGTAAAAGTGTCAGACGTGCACACACACACACACACACACACACACACACACACACACACACACACACACACACACACACACACACACACACACACAATAGAGGTGGGGGAAGCGATGATGACCAGCGTTTGACGAGGATGTTTTCTAAAATATATTTCTAGATACGTTCCCGACAGACTGTTTGGTCAGGAAATTGGGATGGACGTAAGTAGCCTTAAGTAGTCTTGCACGGCAGCCGCTGCGTCTCCTGGGAAGGAATGCTATTTGGTCCAGCTATAGTGTTTATTTTCATTGATGGCTGCTGTCAGTGAGTAAAAAGGAGATAGATAGATAGATAGATGGATAGATAGAAAGATAGATAGATAGGGCGAGAGTGTGAAAGAAGAAAGAAAAAGATATCCAGAAGATTTGCACTAAGGAAGCAGAATTTGTCTAATGTACCGATAAGAGTCTTCCAAGTCGCAACTGTTCCCTCCCCAACCTCTCTTTTTTTTTTCTCGCTCAATTTATTTGTATATCTATCTATCTATCTATCTATCTATCTATCTATCTATCTATCTATCTATCTATCTGTCTATCTATCTATCTATCTATTTATCTACCTGGACACAACCTTCAGCAGTGTTGTTCAGTGAGTGAAAATACAAGAAAAGAAAATTTTAAAAATCTCAGAAAGTCCAATTGACGTAAGTGATTCCTTTTTTATGTAAAGGTTTGCCTTAAAATCAGACGTAATGTAAACAACTTCTTTATTACCGGTATATTTTATCAGAATTTTCTTCGTGCAAATAGATATATGTTGATAAAGCACATAGCATAACATGTACCATCGTGTAATACATCAACCTTGATGAAAACCAATGTGTCTATACATGTCTTATCATTTGTAGCTCACCTGAGGTTATGGGAAACACATGAAACCTAATGAGCTTTGTAAGACAACACCTGAAACATCACAGACATCTGAGGCTTCATGAGACACAAGACCCATGCTTCTCTGTGCGATAGGCTGTGATCTTACGTAATGTGCAGCCTTATTGGGGCATCGCTTTCCGTCCACTGATCCCCAACGGCCCACTCAGAAGTTTGAAGGTCACATCCACTTGCCAAAACAGTGTTGATAATTTCCTTCCGCTTCTCTGCCTCAGCATTTTCAGAAAGACACTGAAGACTCCACGTCCAGGCCTTCCTTCAGCGATGGAGAAATACCTTTTGTTGTGCGTAGTGGGTTTTGAAATCCTAATAGATGTCGTGGAGCTCACACACACGCACACGTATTTCCATCAACGCCATCATTGTAAAGGAAAATACATATTCATCTCATGTCTGCTAAAACAAATTCCATCGTCAATAACAAAGCCGATTTGGTATTATTTCATCACGCTAGTTGTTCATAACCAAATGATGACTTGATTCGTCTCTCGTATTATGCGTTAGTTTATATCATGTCTGTTCTGTGGTTGTTTAATTTATCATTGACTTGCTATTTTTTTCCTCTTTTGCTCCTACCTACACACAAATATAAAAAGAAATGAACCATAAATTCCCTTCACTTCGTATACATAAGACAATATATCACAACATGAGTTTTCGGAAATATCTCGCAGAAACTAAGAAAACAGTGTCGTCTTCAAGTGCTACTGAAGGAAAGAGAGAGAGAAAAAAAAAAATGAAAAAAAAATACAATTGATTCAAACCTTTCTTTCCCTCGTTCACACTTACTGGCTAGATTCGTGTCACGTAGAGCGATTTCTTTTTCAGTAGTTTCCAGGATTTTCAGTGTCGACAGAAAGAGAGCTCTGGGACTCCTTAGGTCGGAGGGTATTGTCTGTCGCCTTCCTTCCACCCTCATCCCGCGGCCTCACAGCTTCCGGGATTTTGTATGTTAGGAAGGGCGAGGGATGATAAAAGCAGAGATAATTCAATTCGTATGTTTTTTCTTCTTCTCACATTTAGCATATATACTGTGGACTAAAGTTTAAGTTTGTTTGTCAATGATGTTACTTTCCCGATTTTTTACATAGTATATCTCTCTCTCTCTCTCTCTCTCTCTCTCTCTCTCTCTCTCTCTCTCTCTCTCTCTCTCTCTCTCTCCTCTCTCTCTCTCTCTCTCTCTCTCTCTCTCTCTCTCTCTCTCTCTCTCTCTCTCTCTCTCTCTCTCTCTCTCTCTCTCTCTCTCTCTCTCTCTCTCTCTCTCTCTCTTTCTCTCTCCCTCTTTTTCTCTCTCAATTTTATACATCGTCTGGTGATAAATCCTGTGCCCCTCGCCGCCGCTCCTGCTGATGGATCACTTGTGCTTCCGAGCTGTGGCGGCCTGTTGCCTCCAGGAAAGGACAGGAGAGAGGGAGAGAGGGGTGAGGGTTGAGCAAGGCCGCAAGGGAGCTCTTCCATGCACATGTGAAAGAAAAGAACACCAGCTGGGAAGAGGAAAGAGATGGCTGGCAACATAAATAGTACGTTATGGTGACGTTTCAGCAGTTCCACAATAGCAGAGAATGTTTCCTTTCTTGTACTTGCTGGGTGACTCCTTCCGTCGGGAATCGTCCTTTAAATAGTGTTGCAGTTTTTGTTGTAAATGAACATTGTGGTTTAGTGAGCAAGCACAGCGGCAAGTGTCAGTGAATCTCATCCTTACACAAGCCTGTCATGCTCCCCTAACAACGTTAATCATCTCGTGTAGCCCATTACACCGTAGTATTTTTTTTCTCCTTTAATCACTAACTTTGTCCCCGTGGTGCCCATCACGCTGTAGAATTTCCACCCCTTTCTCCCATTCATTGTTGTCGTTTATCAGAGCCAAGAAATGTTCAGGGACTAACATTGGCGTTAGATGGTGAAAAGAGTACCTTGTGTTTGAAAAGCTTTGCACTGTGTGCGAGGCAAGTGTGTTCTGTTCATATGCAAAGTGATAACGATACAGAAATATGGTTAGTAGATTTTCAAATTCTCATTTACGCTGCATTTCGTTTTGTGGTTGTAACCTTCATTACGATTGTTAGTGAAAAAAGTTCAATAATTGTGTTTTATTTTGGCTCTGCCATCATATGATAATGTAATTTAAATTTGCTTTGAACGCAACCGAAATAATTGTTAACAAAATAAAAATTTGGTAAATTATTGTGCCCTGAACGTATAGCAGTGCGTAATTGTTTTTTGTTTATGTTTGTTTTTTCTCTACATCCATATCCACGTATGTATGACAGTGAATCATTCATCTTTGTTGTCATGTGATGAAGAAAGTGTTGAAAGGATCATTGTCACCACACACACAATTATCCAAAAAAGTGTTTATCTATTTTGCCATTTTGTTAAATTCTGCATTACAGCCCCCACAAATGTTAACGAAAGAACTACAATAAATTCACATCAATATACAATCAGACACTTCGAGGGTCTTATCAACCCATGCGCTGCGATCGTGGGAGGAAAAAATGGATTTAATTACCCACAAACTGGCTTCCTGTTGATGAGTCGGAGACGCTCCCTCATAGATCTGCGGCGCGTGTTTGCATGCTTGCTGAGCCCCGGAAACTCTAGCACTCCCTCACCTTAACGACACACATAAATCCTACCCCAGTGTTCTCCTTAATCATCGAGAACAGCCAGGCACCTCTGCCTCCTCTCCCTCTCTCTCCCTCCTCCGTATTCCCTCTTTTTCTCCCACCTCACCTCCCGTCATCACACTTCTACCTTCACACTCCCTCCCTTCTTCCTTTGTGGCTATTCTTTCTCTCCAAATTGGTTTTTCCCTTTACATCAGATTTTTTGGTTTGCTTTTGTAGTTTTGTATTACTTCTGTGCTAAACTTTTTTTTTTATTGTGTGTGTTTGATTTTAATGCTGTTTAAGATGCGACATACGATTTAGGCATCGGGAAATATTTAATGTAGGTATTAGTATTCTATGAAAATTTTAAAACTTTTGTAATTCTATTCAAATTTTATTACCGCAGACTTTGCTACGGTTTCTTCTATTGTACGCGTGGAAAATGACAAATAGATATTCACAAGTTCCTCAGTGGTTAGTGGAGGATGGTGAGAAAGAATGTACGTATGTATCTGTATGTGTGTGTGTGTGTATGCACGAGTATGCACAAGTGTGTATGTATGCATCGAGCGACCGTCCTGGCAAGAGAAGTGTATGGAAAAAGTGAACCTCAATGTAAAGGATTAGAGCTGGGTGTCTCCATGTTTGTGTGCGTGTCTGAAAAATGGAATGTGTGTTGTGCTCGCAGAGACAAATAGATTAAGAGAGGGATAAACCAATTTTTTCCCCAAACTTTAATTTTGTTTGCCATTTCCCTCTCCATGTTTGTGTGTGCATGTGTGTGTGTGTGTGTGTGTGTGTGTGTGTGTGTGTGTGTGTGTGTGTGTGTGTGTGTGTGTGTGTGTGTGTGTGTGTGTGTGTCGGTATGTTCGGTCACCAGCACCCCTCCAAGAGAAAGAGTCATATGTCATCAGTGGACTATAAACTTACCAGGTCCGCAGCAGGGCGACAGACAACATAGCAATACTCGCTCAATGTTATTCAAGAGGAAATCTTCACAAGGAAAATGTATTCTGGAGTAGAATTCAGAATTGGAGTTTTCCTTTATTCAGCTGTGAGGCAATGCAGCATCATAGAGGATGGAAACAGAGGTGGACCATTGCGCTTGTCTGATAATAAGCGTTTACAAATTTTCTTTGGCTTGAATATTGCTGTCACGTCCAGCAATCATCAAGTTTTATCATGCGACGTTCGTTTCATTTCCGGGATATTGACCTGTCAGGAGAATCGGTGAGGCGTACGTTACACCGTCAAGATATATCAATTCAAGTGTTTCTAGTGTTAGAGAAAAAAATATATATATATAAAAACATATGTGCCCATGTGTGTGTGTGTGTGTGTGTGTGTGTGTGTGTGTGTGTGTGTGTGTGTGTGTGTGTGTGTGTGTGTGTGTGTGTGTGTTTACTGTGTGATGATTTTTGTTCTCCTTTTTGGTTGTTTGTTATGTGGTAAGTAAAAGAAAATAAGACACATTTATCCTGAGCACAAAGAAAAAACGAAAAGGAAAAAAAAATTACATTAAATTATAAAGATATACTGGTGTATGTAGTGAATCTAAGTCTCTTTACCATTTTGGAGAGAGAAAACCAGACAAACAGTTAAATGTATACATATATATATATATATATATATATATATATATATATATATATATATATATATATATATATATATTCCATTATTTTAGTTTCCCTTTGATCGACATATTCCATTACTGGAAATATATAGGAAATCACATTCATGTTTTGTCTTTGTCTTTTTTTTAAATTGCTCCAAACTTGCTTTGCTTTGGTCTGTTTTCTTTTTATCATTCAGGTTTTGTTGGATTGGATATAACAATGATCGTTAGAGAAGAGAGGTATTATGTTGTGATACAGTATCTACCCAACCCGTAGTTTTGGGTGCTACATGAATTAAGAAAATAAAACTAACCATTTTATTCAGCATTATAAATATTTGCTATGCATTGCTGTTACTATATTCACTGAGAAAACAACCTGAATTCAATAACTGTAATTTACCTAGAGCACCAGTGAGCCAGAGCACCATTAATACTGTCCATTGCCCTCCACACCCACCCCTTCCATTCTAGCCGGTACGCGTTACCAAAAATCATGTGACTTTTACAGAAAAATAAATTCGGTGGCCTATAAACTGAAGAGTGAACTGCCAATGACCAAGGCTGGGACGCGTGTACACCTGAACTCTAGACAGGTAAATCCGCCTTCGTTTGTTATTATCTGGTTTGATGTTTGAGCGTTGCTTAATAATGTGTGTGTGGTTGAGTGGCTATTCCTCGCAGTTCAATGGGTCTTAAGAGGCTGAGTTGCGTACACATTAGTGATTTCATGGTCAGTCGTGCACCACTAATGCGTTGTAGTGTTCGGTTATAAACATTTCAAGGACTGTATGACCAAACATTTTATTTTATTTTAATTGGAAAGCTATTTATTTGTCACTATTTTTTTTTTATCCATAACATCTCGTTAGGAAAGTGGGAGTGACTGCACGATCGATCTTACAGTAGACAACCCACTCTTGACCTCTGTTATTTCCTAGTAAAGAATTTAATATGAGCTTTCCTTGGGCTGTATAGGACGCCTTCATTTATTGGTGAAATATATTCCTTGAGTTTTTCGGGAAAAGTTAGCAACTTACAATTCCTTCAAAAGTTCCAGTAATGTGAAAGAGATGAAAGGAAAGGAGTTTATCTTATCATTTCTATGTTATATTCGTAGGTGTAACGTTTTATGTAAAAAAAAAAAATTGCCAAACTGTTTTTTTTTCCTTCAATTTTTCGTTAATATCACTTCCTGGATCCAATTTTTCTTCCACTCATTATTTTGTAAAATTGTTTCCCTGCGTCATAACTTTCAGCTTTTCTCTTGCTTCGCTTACGAATATATTTATTTTTGTGTCCCGCGTCATATATTGTCTTACGCATAGTTTCTGTTGCAGCGGATTTCTTTAACCTTCATCTTTCCCTTCTGCATATTTTTTTTTCTTTCAGTATACCACCAGAAATATTCTCTCTCTCTCTCTCTCTCTCTCTCTCTCTCTCTCTCTCTCTCTCTCTCTCTCTCTCTCTCTCTCTCTCTCTCTCTCTCTCTCGTCTCTCTCTCTCTTCTCCATCTCTCTCTCTCTCTCTCTCTCTCTCTCTCTCTCTCTCTCTCTCTCTCTCTCTCTCTCTCTCTCTCTCTCTCTCTCTCTCTCTCTCTCTCTCTCTCTCTCTCTCTCTCTCTCTCTCTCTCTCTCATTCTCTCTTTCAATCTTATTGTTTATGCACCTCACTCCTCTTTACTTTTGGCTATAATATCTTTATTACCTCACACTCCCAAACACTTTCCTCAACACTCTCTCTCTCTCTCTCTCTCTCTCTCTCTCTCTCTCTCTCTCTCTCTCTCTCTCTCTCTCTCTCTCTCTCTCTCTCTCTCTCTCTCTCTCTCTCTCTCTCTCTTTATCTCTTTATCTCTTTATCTCCTTATCTTCTGTTCCTCCCCTGTTTACACTGACATCTCCATCTCACTGCTTCTTTCTTCGTTGTTTGTACCTGTCCTCTACAGCCCCTCCTCCTATTATCCTCCCATTCCTTCCATCAGTTCTATCCAGCAAGCTAACCTCCCTTCACTTCACTTTCTTCTGTCTCATTACTCGCATTCCACTCAATTTCAGATTCCTTTCCATCACGCTTTCAATTCCATCCTCGCCCCTTGTTTATTTTTCTGCTCTTTTACGCCCCACCCCCCAGCAGGGAGGCTTTTCCTCTTTGCAGGCACTCTATTCTTTCGCAGCCCCTAAATCGCTTCCTTTAGTTCTCTCTCTCTCTCTCTCTCTCTCTCTCTCTCTCTCTCTCTCTCTCTCTCTCTCTCTCTCTCTCTCTCTCTCTCTCTCTCTCTCTCTCTCTCTCGGTCATGCCCTCCTTTCCCCTCCTTTCCCCTCCTTTCCCCGCCCCAGCTTTCACTTCCTTTTATGTGAGGCGCCACCAATATGTTGCAATAAAGAAAAATGGCCCAACTACCCCACCACTCCAAGGAATGTTTACCTCAACGAGCTCGTTCTAGGGCACAAATGGCCGCCTTGAGCCCTCACGACGTCCTGTATGGTCGGCGGGAGCTTTATTAAGGTCCGGCGACAACCTTCCTCCTCGCTCGCTCCGTTTTCTGTGGTTTCTTTGGCCGCTTCTGTTAATACACTTTGGTGCTCCCTCGCCCCTGTGGCAAGGTCATGCATGTGTCTCGGAAAGCATTGCCAGTGTTTCGTCAATTTGTTATTCCTCATTCATGATTTTTCACTTATTCTTTTGCATACATAATGTTAGTTATTATTGTTATTATTATTTTTATTATTTTTATTATTATTATTTGTATTATTATTAATTATTGTTATTATTATTATCGTTATAGTATCTAGCTATCAATCAATATATATATTTATATGTATATCTATCTATTTATCAGCATTTATGCTGCAGATGTTTTTTTTTACTTTAGAGGTCTAGAAGTAACTTATTGTGGTGGTGGTGGAGGTGGACACCTGTTATAGATGAATTAATAGTATTGATCTTGTTTATGTTTACGGCAAAATGTATGAGAGAAGAGGCGGGGAAGGCCATAACACAGCAGCCTGGTGTTAATTGTCATCTGAGTAAGGGAAAAATATTTACGCGGAAAGGTGAGAGCATTCAAAAATATGGAAATTGTATTGTCATTTTATATTTGCTTAAGAAAACTTTATTGCTTTTAGTAAAGTATGATCAGTATAAATATAATTGATATTAAATACTGTGTAAGGTAATTAAAGGATGTTATTAATTGAAAACGTTCATTGTGCAAATCGTATTCCAGTATATTAATGGTAGATATATATGTGCAGTTCAAACACCTTTGCCCTTGACCTCAACACAACACAGGTTGCGATGCAGAGGTCAATAACAGGTGACAGCACGCCACGTCAGTTCTGAATCGGATGCTGGAGGAGTCAGTGACCGACCACCGTTTATTACTGATAGTTGTCTGAGGTTTCAATTTTTGGTCTTATTTTTTTTTAATTTATATACAATGAGTCTTGTTCATGTGTATACGAGTAGCATCGACACTTGTAGAACATCCGGGAAATTTTCATGTAGGAAAAGATACATTGGCAGAAAAGATGGTGACACTTTTCGGTGGTCCTTTGTAGTCATGCTGTCAAGGCATGATTTTCGCTGATATATTGGTAAAAATTGCAAAACTTTTTCGTAACGCCATAAGAAGAAAGATTATGGTGCATGTTTGGAAGCTTCATGGTTAATTGCCTCCTCATCCATCTCTCAGGTGGAAAAATGAAGAATTGCATCCCCTTGAATATCGGTGATCGATGTGGTCTGGCGGCTCCTCGTACGCCCTAAAATATATGCAACAATTTCGCTGAAACATGGTTAAAGGTTTTCTGCAGAGTTCCCGGGTATGAGGCTGCTTGCCCTCGCCCTCACCGCCTCAGCTCAGCGTGACGGAAAATATGAACTGAGGTTTTCCTGGATGTGGAAATTATCGGGTGAGCTTGTTACTCGGTGAGCGGCTCCCTTCAGAGGTGGGTGACGGGAGAAGGTATTACCAGCGGGGTCATGGTGGCGTGGGCGCGTAATATTAAGAGAGATTCCATCTTGAGATTGACGAATGATAAAAGGTTGGACTTATTACCACGAATAAAACGCGTTCCATGTGCCTGGCGGGGAGCAGCGGCAGTGGATATGAAGCAGTGCGCGCCTCGTTGCCTCTACGCACCACTATCACATCTCGATTACGCCAGCCGACACGGGGCTGGAGGTGAGATGGAGGGGTTCATCCATCGCTTAAGAAGCCTTCCATTCCCCACCGCCATTCCGCTACATTACCTCCAGGAGGCATCACTCGTCTGCTATCTCAACAAGCAGACCCACCTCACCTACCTCACCCGCCGCCTCAAAGCGAAACACTACCTCCGCCTCCAGCACCAATAAAAAAGATGGTTTGAATGATCCATCGTAAAGTGATGCGCATTAATTAAGTGTTAGTGTAATACTTCATTCAATGACATAACAGCGTTGAGCACAGATGGAATATTCGTATTATATCATTTAAGCTTTTTTGTTGAATTATTCATAATATGCTTAACTGGATTGCTGATGCTTACAATGTTTAATTCCTTGCTTTCATTGAGTGTATGTGTGATTGATACATAAGTAGATATAATATATACAGTTCTAGTGATGATGAGAATGAAGTCACTGAACACTGTACTTTGAATAGTTTTGTATGTAGGGAAGCGAGTTGAGAACACCTGTCACTTTACCTTTAACCTTTCGTATTCATTCATTGTGTGTACCCAAGAATGACGCAAACATCATTTTTTTTCTTTCCAACCATTTCGTATTTTTAAATTTATATTTCTTCATTTTAAGGTCGCCAATATTTTCTTCTCTTGTTGACAGTCCGCTCCTCGCCATCCTTGTGTACTCTGATTCCCTTTACTCTTTTATTGCACTAAGAGTCTTACCTCCTCTGCTTCCACCACACAGAGACAGTAAACAAGGACTTTGCGTATTCAGGCGTGATCCTCTCTCAAGCAAGTCTACTGCACACACACACACACACACACACACACACACACACCACACACACACACACACACACACACACACACACGCACACTTGCCCCTGAAATTGCCGCGTAGACGTGCAGTAATGGCCTTGGAAACCCTTTGTCGATTAAACAGAGTGCGAGTAATGCGTTGGGTGGAGGGCAACTTAGTGTATCTAGCCACGCCGTTTGTTTATCCTCAGACCATCTCTTCCTCTGGCTGGCTTTACGATGATGTTTGCGAGGCCGGAGTCGTTCGGGGTGCGCGGACGATGTCGGGTGGCGCCTCGCATCCCCTGTTGGTCGGAACGTTACGCGTCCGATCTTTAGTGTTACGATTTGTCGGACGCCGCTTGATGGCCGTGTTTAAGGGTGTATAGGGGAAGCCGAGGAGACGTCTGGGGAACGCTTTTTACGGGGTACTAGACAGAGAAATATTACGTTGTAGAATATGATGGCGAGCGTAAAGTAGGTATGCCAGGGTAATTGTGTTAGAGGCCTGCATGGTGCTATTCCCCGTGTGGGTTTTTCCGTACACAATGCACAGATATGTTTGGTTTTTGTTTTTTTGGCACCGAGAGGACACGTTTAAAAGTGGCGTTCAGCTATTGGAGATAAACTGTATGAATGCGAAAAGTTACACTCGTCCTTCAGGGTGAGGTTACAGCCTTCAGGACACTAACTATTTGGAGAAAAGTTCAGATATAGGTAAGCGTACAGAACACTTGATGATGGTGGTGGTGGTGGTGGTGGTGGTGGCGGTGGTGATAGTGATGGTGATGGTGATGGTAAAGGGGGACAGAAAATATTGTGATAGTGACAAAAAAGGGTGAGAGAGAAAGAGAGAGAGAGAGAGAGAGAGAGAGAGAGTCAGATGATAATGGGATGGTGAAGGCAGTGAAACGAGAACAAAATCTGAGTCAATGCATTCAACTCCATGCAAGTTTAGCCTTGATGGTTGATCGCAAAGGTAATGCAAAGGAACGCCATCATCATTATCCCCACGACTCATACCTATTGTCAAAGAAAACGAGGAACAGAAAACACAACGTAAGGGATTAACGACATGACAAGAAAAAAAGTGAAAATCTACCAAAAGAAATGGAGGAAAATGATATATGGAGGATTTAACCCTAAACGACAACCTTCCTCTCCCTTGCCGACCTAAATATATGTCCCTAATTAGGCGACAACAAGAAAAAAGGGAAGAAAACGGTGAAGTCTTAGAGCGCCGTTAGGGAAAGTAGACAAACAAGTGAATCTTCTTCCTCTCTTGAACACAAACAGACCAACATCGAATCCTCACGAGTTTCTCAACAGTCTGTCGCAACTTTGTGAAAGAAATCGAAGGAAAAAGTATTGTCAAAAGAACACATTTTGTGGGTGAGTTGAAGCAAAAGGAAAGAAGGAAGGAGAGGGGGAATTGAGAGAGAAGGAGAGTTTAGGGAAGAAAAAATGCACTGAGTAGGGATAGGGGTCATAGAGAGAGAGAGAGAGAGAGAGAGAGAGAGAGAGAGAGAGAGAGAGAGAGAGAGAGAGAGAGAGAGAGAAGAGAATCCATTTTCTAAACGACTCATGATGTAAAATCAACGAGTCGTCACTTTTCTTCACTCTCCCCATGACGAATTCCTTGATCGTTCCCATTAATACTCTCCCTTTACACCATTAACGGGCTGCCCTGTCTCCCTCGGGCCTTCTATTAACTGCCTTACAACATACGTCATTATGAAATTGCCCTCCATCTCTGTTAATGACCCAACCTTCATATATATTGTGTCTCCCTGTTTACTCCCGCCTTTGTTTCAGTGTCATCCTTAAACCATTACTCTTCAAATTGCCTTCTATCATCCCTCTAGACGAGCATCTATTCCTTTGCTTCCCTTTGTTGACTTTTTTTCCGTCTTTTCTGTTTAACTACTTCCTCCTTTATCCTCTACATTTACTTTTTTCTCTAATTTTATAACATTTAGTTTGTGTACAGAGAGAGAGAGGGAGAGAGAGAGAGAGAGAGAGAGAGAGAGAGAGAGAGAGAGAGAGAGAGAGAGAGAGAGAGAGAGCGAGAGAGTGAGAGAGAGAGAGAGAGAGACTTTGTGACGTACTAGTATTTTCCAGCGCCCTCGCATATCCTCTTAACCAAACGGAAATAGCCCTGAGGAAGCATAACAACAGAACCAGGGAGGAAGGAAACAAGTACACATACAGTATAGACCAAAGGGAAACAATATGCAAGAACAGAAGTACGAAAGAGAATTAGACTAAAAGAAATGCCCACTTCTATTACGGCTATGAAACGTTTTTCCATTTCTCAGAATAATCGAGAGAAAAAAAAAAATCAGTTTAACGGAGGATTGTATTACCCTGGTCCGTTTTTCATAGGATTTCGATACCGTGCGTGGCAAAGGTAAAATTAAATGCACACAGAAAAAAAATATTAGATAATGAAATTTTCCCAACAAAGCGGTAATTTGAAAGTGAAACTTGTATGCGCGGAAACAATAGATTTTCGAAGGATATTAGGATCGGCTACTGAAAATAGTTCAATATGATCAGTTTGTTTGTCGACATTGAGGATATTTTGTTGAAAAAAAGCATCGTTAATCAACTAGACATTTGGTGAATGCCATGAGATTCATTATTGTGTTGTTCATCGTAATCATGTGCCGCCCTAATCACTTTCTCACCCCTTCCCGCCCTCACACGCCCCTTCCCCTTGCACGCAGGAAGAGTGAACACATAAATCATGGGAATCAGGGATCAGATCATAATTACCATTTCCAAGGGAGCTGCATTCTATCTGTCGGAGCACAAGTATGTATGTATATACCCATTATGCTTATATATGTGTGTGTATGTGTGTGTGTGTGTGTGTATATATATATATATATATATATATATATATATATATATATATATATATACATATATATAAAGTGTGTGTATGTGTGTGTGTGTGTGTGTGTGTGTGTGTGTGTGTGTGTGTGTGTGTGTGTGTGTGTGAGTGCGTGTGTGCGTGTTTGCGTGTGCCAGTTTCCATTCGTAACTTTCAGTTGATGAATTGTTTTTTTCTTGTGTTATATCCTTGGCTGTTTAATATCAGTCAGATAAATTTAAATAGTAATGCTTGCAAATAATGTTTTTTAGTAATGATGCATTATTTCAAACAATTATACATCTGAAAACATCTGTCAAATAAATGCAAACCACCACAATGCTTTTTCATGAAACGAAATGAAAGGCAGCCCTTAGGAGGATTAATGTTAGCAGCGTACACACACACACACACACACACACACACACACACACACACACACACACACACACACACACACACACACACACACACACACACACACACACACACACACACACACACACACACACACACACTCAGTCGGCGAAGTGGCAGGAAATAAAACTGATGTGGTCAGGAAAAATACTGGTTTGGGAAAACTTCTCCATCGTACTTTTAGTTTCCCTCAAGTTTCGTCCCCGAGATTTAAATGTCGTCCAACGGCCCACACACCCCAGTGCCTCTGACGACCTGCACCTCCGATGAAGGGGCGAGATGCAAACACAAGGGAAGATGAAGGAGCACACGAACCTTTCCCTTGTGGAGTCTTGAGAAAGGACGTTGAAGGTGATTTTTTTCTTTTTTTTTCCGGTGGGGTTCGATAATTTGTGGAGCAAGATAAAACTACTACTACTGCTTTTGATCTAGAAAGGAAGGGGAAAAAAATTCTCTTTCCTTCTCTTGTTGGAGCTAATGAAGCATTTTTGTGTTTCCGATTAAGTAAAAGTTTGCACATGACTGTTAGATCCTTAATGGCTTCCGTCCATCTATTTTTGCAGGTAGTCGTTCATTTTTACTTCATCCCACCACTGCCGTTTCTTTCCTCCCCTGGCCCCTCCTGTCCCTTTCCCATTCCTGCAATGCACAACCCTTCCTGCACCCTCCCCACAACTTCGTAGCAGCGAGAGGAAAAAATAGGAATAACTTTTCTTTACTGTAACTCATCCCGCTTCAGCTGTGTCCGGAACTGCCTCGAAACACCCTGATGTGAATGTAAATGTTTCCTCCCTCCACAGCTCACAAGGCGGCTGTCAAGGGCAGAATTAGGAAAAAAAAATATTAAACTTATATTTTTTACTCTATAGAACAGTTACATGTTGGCAAAAAGGGAAGCTAATTCTTATGGAAGAAATGTTCAACATATATCTATCTATCATTACTGTTAATTTCAAGTATAATTTAATCCTTCCTAAAGTAGTGAGTCTATAGTGTAATATTCACGTATTCATTTATCATTCATGACGGCATAAAAAAATCTGAAATTCATTAAGATATGCAATCACTACAGGAGTAATGCAACTGTGAGGCGAGTAATTTTTCACACCTCACAAACATGGAAGGGCCGGAAATAATACAAACGGTCGGTTACATCAATAAGTTTCCTCCTCACAAGCCAAGATACATTATATATTATACACACATGCAATAAACACTAGATCAAAACTATCAAACAGTCATTCACACAAAAGACTCAATATAGGAAGTACCAACACCCAATTTACTAAACTCAAGCATGGAGACTAAGTTTCAGGTCACCGCCTCTCGCTCTCTCCTTGTTAATGCTACTGACCAGTGACCGCTCAGACAAGGTGTTAGGGGTGGGAGGATTAGCGCCGCCTCGGGAACCAATATCGGATAACACGCAGCTACACAATGACCAGCTCGAGAGACAACCTGTTACGGCCAGTGAACTAGAGTGGCCTTCCCCTTCCCACCGACAGTGACCTCCACCTCAGTGCTTAGTGAAGGTGTAGGTCGTGAGTGCGATGGCAGATTGCTGGAGTGTGAGGGAGTGAGCCTGTGTGTGTGTGTGTGTGTGTGTGTGTGTGTGTGTGTGTGTGGATGTGTGTGTGTGCTTAGACAAGTTTTGAATGAGTGCTTATCTGTATACAAGTCAAACAAAAAAAGAGAGAGAGGGAGGGAGAGAAAAGAGAGGAAGAAGAGAGAAACTGCAAATGAAAATAAGAATAATTACACCTCAAGCACAGACCGTGATATATATCGCTAGAAAAAGAAAAGAAAAAGTTTATATTTTGCTTTCCACTTTTCTACATTGCAATCCACAGTTCTAAGAGATGGTGAGGTTGGGTCTGTAGTGTTGCGTTTTGTTCCAATGTTTGCATTTCACGTTTGTGTTCTCGTCCCTCGCAATGTTTTCTCTACACTATTTTTTTTTCTTGTTTTCTATTTCTAACCCTTCTTTTTACTACCGATATCTCCTGTTGTTTCCTTTTTTCACTTTTCTCATATTTTCATCTGCATATTGTCGTTGTTATTACCTGTTTCTTGTGTTTTAATATGTATTGTTTTAAAGCTTCTCTGTTTTTTTACATTACATAAAAAATTTATTCTATTATCTCTCTCTCTCTCTCTCTCTCTCTCTCTCTCTCTCTCTCTCTCTCTCTCTCTCTCTCTCTCTCTCTCTCTCTCTCTCTCTCTCTCTCTCTCTCTCTCTCTCTCTCTCTCTCTCCTTCCCCCACCCCCCAGGCTGGTAATCAGGAAGATGCACCGCCTTTGCTGCTTGACCATTGCAGGCAAAGATTTCCATCAGCAATACACACAAACTGACTCTTCCTCTTCCGTCCTTATTATTTGTTGTATCAAGTTGAACCATCTATGATTTTTTTTATTTTCGTATCTCCATTTTCTTTTAGACGTTACTTCGATTTTAATTTTATTCACGTACACAAATAAGTTTTAAATTTACATACATGTGTTGTTATTCATGCGTCAATAGTGGGCTGTTCTGAGTCAATGTATTTTGACAACCTATATCAATGTCTTTCTCCCTATACATTATCTTTGGGTGACTGACGCTCGGTTGGTAAGTCTACTCTTGAGAATATCTGATATCAATTCAAGTAGGTTCACTGTCATTCCACTCGTTACTTGATCATTTCCTTGCACGATGACTATTACGTAAGCTGTGGTGTCATATTTACTATTACAAAGACCCCATGAACGTATTATTCAAGCATCTAACCACCGACGAGCTACATAGAGTACGGGAATATATGGATATGCTCTATGGGTGTATATATCTCAGTGCATTATTTTATATACATCTATTTTATCATCTCTACATTTTTTTTATCTCTCTCTATGTATATATTTTCCCCTCCCTTTCTCTCGCAACTTTTTACATTCAACAAAACAACCCTCTTTCCTTCCCCCAAACCTCCAATGGTGAAATTTATAGAGGGATATGCAGCGTAGGAGATAGATTGCAGCTCTCCACACCACCTGCGTTAGTCGGGGCTCCTTTATGGAGTGGAGCAAAACCTGGAGGAGAAGCAGGAACAGGAAGCGGAGGAGGAGGAGGAGGAAGAGGAGGAGAGAAGGAGGAGGAGGAGGAGGAGGAGGAGGAGGAGGAGGAGGAGGAAGAGGAGGAGGAGGAGGAGGAGGAGGAGGAGGAGGAGGAGAATGAGAGTCTAGAAGTGGGAGACGAGAAGAAAACAAAGAGTAGGAGGAGCAGCAGAAAACGAAGTATTGCGTGTGCCAGACGGTGGTGAAGGAGTTCTTTTTTTTCTTTCGTCTCACTTTACTTATAAGAGGAAAGAATACAAGAGAGAAGAGGAAGAAGAGAGAGAGAGAGAGAGAGAGAGAGAGAGAGAGAGAGAGAGAGAGAGAGAGAGAGAGAGAGAGAGAGAGAGAGAGAGAGAGAGAGAGAGAGAGAGAGCTAGAGAATAAAAAAAATATCAGGACAAAAACTGTTTACATCATGAGACGAGGAGAAAGATAGTGTTTGCGTTTAAGAAGAAGAGAATCGTTCGTCTTGTAGGAGATGGGAAGAACAGGACTTTTGGGAGGGAGAAAGGAGGCGGATGGTGCTCTGGCCCTGAAGAGGAAGAGGGAATGTATACTTGCGTCAAGGAGAGAACACTATGTTTATGTCAGAGAAGGAAGAAGAGGAGGAGGAGGAGGAGGAGGAGGAGGAGGAGGAGGAGGAGGAGGAGGAGGAGGAGGAGGAGGAGGAGGAAGAGTAGTAGGAGTGTGTTGTGGATCAGGAGGTGAAGGAGAGGAAGCTGGTGTCTTTGTCAGGGAGAGGGAAGGAGAGTGTGCAGGAGGATGCTGTCTGGTGATGAAGGGAAAGTCAAGCACTAATGAGGAAGTAATGCAGCTTTGTGTTCCGCTGCTACGGATGTTTATGTGACTGGTTGAGTGAGGGTCGGGTCTCTCTCTCTCTCTCTCTCTCTCTCTCTCTCTCTCTCTCTCTCTCTCTCTCTCTCTCTCTCTCTCTCTCTCTCTCTCTCTCTCTCTCTCTCTCTCTCTCTCTCTCTCTCTCTCTCTTTTCTGTGTGTGTATGTGTGTATAAAATGTACATCAATCACCTTAACTTACATTACGCCTGGTGTGTTTAGAATTCTGACCTGACTTTAATAAACCCGAATACAAAATTAAGTAAATAGTGGATCGCGTAAGTCGGCCAGCGGAGCAAGAAGTAGTCTGGAGGCGTTGCTGGAATCAGACTAGTGTGCAAAATTTCCCTTCAGGTCCAGGACGTGGTTTTTGAGGCACCTGCTCATCCACCTCTCTGGGTACACGTCCCCTGAGACTCGGTTGTCCCTCGCCAAAATGCTGGTGTTGCTAGTGCATGTTTTTGTTTCATTATGGTGAGGTTGTGCTGTACTATCATAGTCATTTGCAGGATGACTCTCCACTGCAGTGTGCGTTTGTCATTAAAGAGAAAGAGGTAGATGTCGACATAAAAGTATTAAAGAGAGGGTGAGATAAAAGAAAATTACGACGTAGTGCGTAAAGTTTATCGTGTGCATGACTTCAGCTTGTTGGGGTGGTACACACATATCATGGGGTGTGTGTGTGTGTGTGTGTGTGTATCTCACGTGCCCGTCACCACCTGTCCTCCACCCTCCAGCCACGCACGCCCACTTGTACGCCTTAGTCATTCTTTTAATCACAAACTCCTTTGTTCTTATACTATTTATTTGCACAAAAATAGATTACTAAAGGGATTATGAATGCTACTCGTGAATATAATGAATTAATACAATGGAGGACGTGTTTTGTAGGAATATTTTTGAATAAGTGTTGGACAAAGAGAGAGAGAGAGAGAGAGAGAGAGAGAGAGAGAGAGAGAGAGAGAGAGAGAGAGAGAGAGAGAGAGAGAGAGAGAGAGAGAGAGAGAGAGAGAAAGAAAGAGAAAGAGAGTGGGGATGGGTGTGGTTTTACCTGCATGTGATCTCCGCTTGTTTCATCATAAAGTCTAGACTCGCTGCTCTTTTGTCTCAAGGAGGCAGGGAGCGTTGCCAAACTTTCATTCAGGACTGTCAAGGACAAGGAATGTATGACGCCCCAACGCCCATGTTCTGTGTTTTAGCACGCGAGGGAGGAGCACAGTGGGCAGGAAGAAGGAACGCATAGCAGACTTGAGGAGAGATTGTTGTGGGATTCACTTTTATATTTCTGAAATGATGCTCAAAAAAATTCCAAGTTGGGTTAATATATTTGGTTTTTATGAAAATATTTGATTCTAGGGAACAACCATTGGGACGATTCAATTATTAATTAAGATATTCCAAAATCTTCAGGTGATTGTGGCCGCAGGACTACTACTGTTAAGCATGTATTGGTGTGATATGTAGGTATTTATGAATGAGCTTGTGAAATGTTGCTGCAAACAAATCGTGCTTGAAATTGAATGTTATCATTTTCTGATGAGAAACTATATTACCCTTAATTTTTTTGTTTTATTTAGTACATCCAAAGATCAGTTATTTTTTTTTATATAGCTATCTTCTTATTTTCAGTTATACATTGGCTCTCTTCCAATCAGCAGTAATTATCTATCTTTAAAAATCTCAAATTCTTGATGTTTTTTATTGGTAAAACAATTCCAAGGAAGTCAAGAGTGTTAAGTCATTAAGTATTTCGCACCTCGCTCGATTTCTGGCATTATATTTTGATTGTCCCTGCGTGAAATACTCCTGCAGTTTTGCAAGCCATGTATGTTGAATGTACCAGAACCAGGAAACATTTTTCGTAGCATCTGTTCATTCCTTCCTGACTCTTTCTTATCACTCTTCCATATGTACTGTTGCGTCACCTACTGGCTTTCATCACTCTATCGAAGTACTACCTTCTTTCGTTGTAGTTTTGTGTTACATGATATACATACTTACTTACTTATGCTTCCTTATTAAGTTATGAAAGTGCCACAGGTACACACACACATTTGAGGGGAAACAATACTCCTACCGCCAGCATGTTGACAACCCACACGACGCAGACCAATCAAACTGTAAGAGAAAATGAGAAGATATGTTGCAAGTTTAGTTTTGTTGATGACTTACCTAACACTTATACACAAATAGATAACTTAGACTACCGAAGACAGACAAACAAACAAACACATAGACACAAATCCACAGACATACACAATCAGAGGAGAGAAAAAAAAACTTGAAACACTCAGTAAAATAAGTACTACATATTACGTAACATAACATCAGGTATTCCGTGGAGTTACATCTGATATGCCTTGAGTGAGTGCAAGTTTTATCAGGTGATCACTTCGTTCATCATGGCAGGAGACAGGTAGGGAGGGAAGGAAGGAGAGGAGGTAGAAGAGCTTGAGGCGACGGTAGGAAGTAAAGGGTGGAGGTAATGTGTAGTAGTAGATAGGAAGGCATGTAAGACTGGCATAGAGGAGAAAAGAAAGAGAGAAGAAAAGGCCGTTCTCAGGAGAGGGGATGAGGAACACTGGGGAGAGGAAGGGAAGAAAGGACTGGAGGGAGGGAGGGAGGGAGGAATGATGTTGATGAAGCTCTCCCCGATACTCACCAGTGTATTGTTTTGGATGCCCAGGGAAGGTAATGTCTGTGTATGTATATAATCTTGACGAATCCTCCGCCTAAAACACCGTTCATCCCGAAGGTGTGCGAGAGCGGAGGAAAAATAGGAATACTGCAGAGTTTTTTTTGTTTAGTTTTTTTTTTTAACTTAGTTTTGTCAGTTTCCCTTACCATCTCTCTCTCTCTCTCTCTCTCTCTCTCTCTCTCTCTCTCTCTCTCTCTCTCTCTCTCTCTCTCTCTCTCTCTCTCTCTCTCTCTCTCTCTCTCTCCTCTCTCTCTCTCTCTCTCTCTCTCTCTCTCTCTCTCTCTCTCTCTCTCTCTCTCAAAATGTTCTACCTGTACAGTTGATTCCCTATTTTCGTTGTATATATAAGTGTTCTTTACTGTAAATAATGAATAATTTATTTTGATATTTTTCAGAATAATTTTTCGTGTTTACGGTAACTTTCCTCTCCCGTTGTGTTTTTTATTATATATTTTATTAAAGGCTGTTTGTTTGCGTTACACATTTCTTCACACTACCTTTTTTTTCTTCTTTTTATTACACATCCTTTTCAGAGTTGCATTATATATGTATTTTTGTTGTTGTTCTTGCTCTGACCCCGCGTTACTTTTATTTATTCATTTATCTTTTTACTGTATAAGTTTTTTTTCATTTCGTCAACTTATTTAACCTGCCTTTTCCGCCAACGTTTATGTTTTACTTTGGCTCAGAATCAACACAAAGAGACGCCAGGAAAAACAATGTTCCCGCGCGGAGTATATATTCTCTTCTTTTGGCAGTTGAGAAACTAATACAATTTTTTTTCACTTTTCCTACACGCCCATCCACTCTCTCTCTCTCTCTCTCTCTCTCTCTCTCTCTCTCTCTCTCTCTCTCTCTCTCTCTCTCTCTCATCTCTCTCTCTCTCTCTCTCTCTCTCTCTCTCTCTCTCTCTCTCTCTCTCTCTCTCTCTCTCTCTCTCTCTCTCTCTCTCTCTCTCTCTCTCTCTCTCTCTCTCTCTCTCTCTCTCTCTCTCTCTCTCTCTCTCTCCTCTCTCTCTCTCTCTCTCTCTCTCTCTCTCTCTCTCTCTCTCTCTCTCTCTCTCTCTCTCTCTCTCTCTCTCTCTCTCTCTCTCTCTCTCCTCTCTCTCTCTCTCTCTCTCTCTCTCTCTCTCTCTCTCTCTCTCTCTCTCTCCTCTCTCTCTCTCTCTCTCTCTCTCTCTCTCTCTCTCTCTCTCTCTCTCTCTCTCTCTCTCTCTCTCTCTCTCTCTCTCTCTCTCTCTTTATATTTATAATGCAAAAAAAAAGATGGGGTTCACAAAATTGTTTGTCTATATATTTGATTCACTTCATTTGAGTCTTATTTCTTTCGCCAGTAAAATATTATCTCTCCAGGAAACTGTGGGAGAGTAAAGAAGAAGAAACGAAGGCAAAAAAGAAAACTAGTTCCTCGAAGTTAAAATGAAAGTTGATGAAAGTTGAAAAAAAAACAAAGCGAAGTATACACTCACTCGACTTCCTAAAAAAAATTAAAAAATAAAAAATATGTAAGTCAAATACAACAGTGGTGGGGAAGCGTACGTTAAAGTGTATAAAACTGTGCTGATGGGAGAAAAAAAAACACAGGTGATACGTTTTATAACCACTGTTACTGACTGACACATGACGGACCTGCTGAAATACAGGAGTGTAAAGACGAAACTCTGAAACTTAGCATGTGAGGTGGAGTTAAGGAACTGAATGAAGATAAAGAACAGGTAGTGTAGCTATACGTGGAGAAGAATTCAACACAAAACAGGAAAGAAAAGAATGATAGGTTTTGAGAAAGAGAGATAACGAGAAAAATAAGTCAGAATTTGGAGGGTAAAATTTTTAAAAATGAAAATATGGAGATTTAAATGAAAAAAAAGTTAGTATAAGAGACTTAAATGAAAAAAGTTTAGAGTATGAAGAGTAAAACGTACGGAGTGAGTGTAAATGTACTTCAGGGATAGGGAGGGAAGGGGACGACGTAGCGATAGGGAAGGAGTGAGTTGGAGGGGAGGGTGCGGTGATGTGGTCAGAGATAGGGCGAGGCACGACCCCCACCTGACCGTGTGGTATCTAACTAAGTCCTTTGAGAAGCATCGGAATGTAGGGCGGTGAAGGATGGTTTGTGTCCCTCTAGTGGTGTAATGGGGAGAGAGCGAGAGAGAGAGAGAGAGAGAAGAGAGAGAGAGAGAGAGAGAGAGAGAGAGAGAGAGAGAGAGAGAGAGAGACGGAGACAAAGACAGACAAACAGACATACACAAATACTTACAGACCTAAAAAAAAAAGTTGAAACGGTCTGGTAAACGAAATTGGAATGCCAAACGGACGGAAAATGCAGATATAAAGGCAAGGAAAGACAAAGAAATATTCACTTGAGTATGAATAATAAAACAAATGAAAAATGATACGAGATCTAAGGAAAAGATAAGAATACAATTATAATGATAGAAAAGATATGCAAGAATACTATTGAAGAAACAATTGCAGGGAAAAAGCTGGGTCTCTTACAGGATAGAAGGAAGAGGAGGAAGAGGAGGAGGAGGAGGAGGAGGAGGAGGAGGAGCAGGAGCAGGAAGAGCCTCGCTGGGCAAAGAGAAAGGAGGATCGGTGGGTGGCAGAAGGAGTATTCGTGGAGGGAGGAATAGAAGCAGTGATAAATATTAGGGGAAAAAGCAATAGCAGAGCGAAGGGAAACAGGAAAAGGAGGAGGAGGATGAGGAGGAGGAGGAGGAGGAGGAGGATGAGGAGGAGGAGGAGGAGCTGCGGTAAGGAATGGTTGTAGAAGGAAGCTAAGCGGCGTGAAAGCTCACAAATGGAATGGAAACAGATAATAGGAAATAAGATGAAGAGGAAACTTTTACAATCCTATTCAAGTCGTATACTGAATATCGAAGTGAGGAATTACAGCAGATTAAGAACCACATGAACTTGTAGTATAAATGTTTCAGCGAGTCAAAGGAATCATGTAATGGTAATTAGTAGATTTAATTACTAAATGTGTGTGCTACGTGGAGATGGACGCAATGTTTCATTTAGTATTATATATCAAGTGTTATTAATTATATAATCAAGATTCACTAGGATGATATGTATTGCTTTAATTTTTTACAGAAACACGTCACAGTCAGTCTTCTGTACTCACTCACCTCACCGCTGCTGATCGTGCGTAGGTATGTGGAATATGCTCAGTATTCTCTCTCTCTCTCTCTCTCTCTCTCTCTCTCTCTCTCTCTCTCTCTCTCTCTCTCTCTCTCTCTCTCTCTCTCTCTCTCTTTTTCCCCTTCCCCTTCCCTTGGCATAGCGCCCAGAATGTGGTAGCAGGTTACAGAGACGCTATTAATTCCAATGTGAGATTGTCAATTATTCACACAGAGTTTTGTATGTACAGACAAGGTGTGTGTGTGTGAGTGTGTGTGTGTGTGTGTGTGTGTGTGTGTGTGTGTGTGTGTGTGTGTGTGTGTGTGTGTGTGTGTGTGTGTGTATGTGTGTGCGTGTGTGTACCCGCTTTTATTATTTTTTTATTATAACCAACACCCGGTGGAAAATAAAATATGAAAAAACTTTCCTTTCATCCCATTCTTCTTTGTATTCTAGTGACGCATTGAACGCTTTCACATCTTTTTTGGATGACTTTCACCTGCCTCACTTACCTTATTACATACACAGAGGAACACTTCAAGTACTATAGAACACGCTTTTTTACCTAGCCCTTAACCATCCCTCAACATCTCATTCAGGCTTTACATCATCACTTTACTATACAAGTCACCACCACCATCACCACCACGCTGGGGCCTCTGCTATGCCTACTTTTCTTCCATTACCTCTCCGCCTTGCTGCCCAGTTATCCGCGAAACCAGGCGTATCACTTCCCTCAATAGCCGTGTTCCTACGTTCTCCAGAAACCCAATCCTCTCGCCAGGACGCAAAGGCTCTTAGTTTACACAAAAAATAGTTTTCCTATACCAATTCCGAAGCCTAGAGCCGGAAAAACGTGCCTCATTTATTCAAGTGAGAAGCTAAATAAAATAGGGAGCGAATGCCACTTTCATTTTATAAGAAACCAAACATTTTTTTTTTTTTTCAAGTCGTTTACAAGGAATGAGAGTTGAGGTAAAAATGTGTTTGGGATGTGCAACGGGCCTTGTGTTTCCTCCCATCCACTGCTTGTTTACTCTGCCTGAATTCGTAACAGTGAAGATCGACTATGCTTGAATGCGTTTTCATCTAATACCGACCCTCATGTGTGTTCGTACGTGCATGAAACAACAAGGAACTATATGTGATAGACTACATGATCAAATGCTGTTTCAAGTCCCGAAGGATTTTTTCTCCGTCAACGTAAAAAATCACGTAACGAAACACATATTTTTCACTACTTATTTTTACCTTTTTTTTATTCAACTTACAAATAAGGGCTATGCTGGATGTATAATGTTATATATTCATACACTTTCACCTAAGAATCTCGAAGTTATACGGTGTAAGATCTAATGGAACAATAACCTTCAGTCTTAAAGGGGGGATTGAGGTCCTTGCTTCCTGCCGGACTGCACAACGACGCCCAACAAATAGCCGAAGGGTCAAGTCCACGCCCGGCCGGAACCTCCTGTTACTCAGTAAATGGTGGCGAGACAATGTTTCCCTTAGGTGATTCACGCTCACGCCGCTCGCACTAAGTCAAGTTGAGGCCGAGGGGAGCAGGTGGGCCAACACGAGGGAAGACTGGCGGGGTTGCAGAGGAGTGCAAGGAAGGGAGCAGCAGGTAGTAATGCGGTTGGAGGGAGAGGGAGGTTGGGGCTTGTTCTTTGATGGTAAGTGGAAGTCACAAAAGTTTATTAATTAGTAACATTTTTTATCCCTTTGATTTTGTGCCCTTTTTTTTTCTCTGTTCTCGTATGTGATGTATCCAACTTCGTCATTCCTCAATTAGTGTTTTTTATTTTTCTTCATTACCTACGTGCGGGCTTGGTGTATAATTCCACGTTCGTTTCGTAAATTTCTTTGACTAATTGAAAGCGCGCGTGAGACAAAGCCTTAATTTCAACAAGACTGGAAGGGAAAAGTCGGACAACAAAGTGGATTTGCTAGAATGAATTTGATTACCAATGGGAAGCGGAATGAAGAGAACAGCTTGCTTGCAGGACATTCAGTCTTGAACGACGATACTTCTCCAGACGAATGAGGGTGCTTGTGGTGGCCTGTTTGGGGACCTTCCTCCTCCTAGCAGATCCTCTCGTCAGTTTGAGTGGCTCTTGGGGTAATAGGACCATTTTTAGTGAAAGCGTCATCTAGGGGCTATTTCAGTGACTATTCATATGGAAATCTTGCAGACGACGCTGGTTCTCCTTCCCTCTTGAAAGAAATTGATGAGCAGCGGTGCGGCCAGTTATCATCGTTGTTATGTGGATGTATGAGGTATGATTATGATCCCTGAACATTCGTCATGGTCGGGGTGTACGTTTAGTATTCCAGATGGGCGCCGCTGATAACAGGTGGATGCTCGCCTAGTGTGATGGGGAGGAGGGACACGAGGGACTCTGCGAGGTGGTGTTACGACGAACCTGATGGCAGGATTTGCATTTAATCACTATTTTCTTTCATGTTTAAAGTGCGTGGGTGATGGAAAGGTAAACATAAATACACCAAAACATCTATGCTCTACAACACTATTTTGTCAATAATTTTTTTTTCTTTTCTTGTGTGGATAACGTTATCTATCACGGAATTTGCAATTTTCCTCTCATAATTCACTTTGCCTTACCTTCCCAAGAAAAACTTATAAAAGCCTAGATATATTGGTTCCGTGAAAAAAAATTATATTCTCCTTCCCCTTTGGTCTCAGCTTCCAAAAATAGAAAAAAAAGAAAAAAAAGCG
>JAPQNM010000042.1:7483312-7488312 GCA_029783475.1 Metacarcinus magister
TTCGTCCTTCCTCGTGTGCTCCCTCCTGCTTCTCCTTGTGCTCCCCTTATTCCATCTTTTCATACATCCTGGAGCTTACCCCCCTCCCGTCAAACCGCACTCCTTACCAATACCGTTTCTCGTCTCCTCCCATCAATCCTGACCCTGAGCTGCACGATGATACAATATAAGATTTATCGCACCATCAAAAGGTTAGTTCTATAGCAGACCAACCGCTCAGTGGAGAGAAGATGTGCACAAGAAGATAGGAGAAGGCAAAAAAAAGAATATGGAAACAGCATCACTTACACACACACACACACACACACACACACACACACACACACACACACACACACACACACACACACACACATACGTATGTGTGTGTGTGTGTGTGTGTGTGTGTGTATGTGTTTATGTATGTATGTAAACATAAAATATATTTTTATAGACATTTCCGAGAAATATTAATAACGCGTCAGTAGTCTGATGAATGTATCAAAGTGGCAATTTTTTTTATTGTAATACAGTTGAATTTAAGTTAAAACAGAGCAAAAAAAAATGGAAACAAAATGTTGATCTTTCTAGTACGTTTAAAAAATAACTGACGGCGCAGGAAAAAATATATCATAGGTTTCAACAGTTCCATTTAAAGAACTCATCATATTCTGAGGCAACACGTCTGTTCATTTCAAGCATATTTTAAGTTTTCTGCTGCTCAATTCAATAATGCAACAGTTTTTGGAAACATTTTTCCTTTTCCCCTCAACGACATGCACTGCTTCCTTTTAGTGGAACTACTGCATCACCTTATAATAAGTGTAACTATAATTCCGAAGAACGCATGCAAACAATTGTTCACTACATGTTTTGGTTTCAATCTTATCTATTTACTTCCTCTTTCTGAAATTGCACGGGCATATAAACCTTTAAGTTAAATATATAAATGTATTGGTTTTCTTTTCACTTATTCATTGACTTGTGTGTATATATATATATATATATATATATATATATATATATATATATATATATATATATATATATATATATATATATATATATATATATATATATATATATATATATATACATATACATAATTATATTTATATTGTCATTCTTTTTAGGACAGTCAGGAGGATAGAAGGTATAAGGTCAAATAAGGCGAAAGAGACGGAAACTGTAATTTGTTTTCTACAAAATCCCAATTGTTCGAAGCAAGATAGAATTTTACAAGTTTTTGTGTACATGCGTGATAAGTGTGGGGGGGGGCAGGGGAAATAAAAGGATGAAGATAGTATTGGGGTAGATGTCACACTCCAAAATACGATGCATGGATTTACGTAATGTAATGAACTTGCAGAACAGTCATGTTTTTCACTTCATGTGTTTCGTTATACATTCACAAGGTTTTAGTCGAATATCTTTTGAGATTCAATTTTGCATGTATGAATGACTTCGTTATATGTTGCCAACCCTGATGTAGTAATGGTTCCACATTGTGCGACGAGGTCTTTTATTATGTGTTATCAAGGTCTCGCGGAACAACTCGCTCTATTATATGGATGCCTTGAGAAAGATAACTCTGGAGGTACAGCCAAGAAGATGTTCCTTCCAGTCTAGAAAGCATGAGGCTTGTCTTGGCGTGGGCGCGGAGGAACCTCATCCCAGACACTTTGTGGGACTCTAAATATAATTCAGCTTGAGCCCCTTGTGGAGGGCTGATTACATTCTCCCTCAGCAGAG
Source organism: Metacarcinus magister (assembly GCA_029783475.1). Taxonomy (NCBI): domain Eukaryota; kingdom Metazoa; phylum Arthropoda; class Malacostraca; order Decapoda; family Cancridae; genus Metacarcinus; species Metacarcinus magister. Next base: position 7,485,044 of record JAPQNM010000042.1, read on the forward strand.
CCTTAGAAATATGAACCCACAAAATGCAACGATTCCACACACTCCATTACCCGATCAGGCAATTATCCCTCAAAGTAACTCATCACATTAACATTCATAAAATTGAGAGGAAAGAAGATGCGGGGGAGGATGGAGTCTGATAACCCGGGGTTGGACTGCTTGGGTGTCATTGGAAATCGTTGCTCGGGGCTGATAATGAGATGGGTCACCGGAGCCCCACAGTGTTCAGAACGGCTTCGAACCAAAAGGACGAGGCACCGGGATCGATGATAGGTTTCCAGGGTGTTAAATGGATTAACGTCATCGATTGTGGGTATTGGTGGGCGGATGCCATTGTGGGCTGTCGTCTGGCTCAGCTACACCAGTCCGCTGGCGGCCGCTGGCGCTCACTGAGGATCCGCTCGCTTTCATTACGGCGTGCGAGTGCAAGGATTTTCTTTCCTTATTATTGTTTATCGTTACAATGTGTGTGTGTGTATATATATATATATATATATATATATATATATATATATATATATATATATATATATATAGAGAGAGAGAGAGAGAGAGAGAGAGAGAGAGAGAGAGAGAGAGAGAGAGAGAGAAGGAGAGAGAGAGAGAGAGAGAGAGAGAGAGAGAGAGAGAGAGAGAGAGAGAGAGAGAGAGAGAGAGAGAGACGTTACTTTCTTCACTCTTATGAGTTAATTACCCCATCCTTATGTTCGACTAGGTCGTCCACTGTACATTCTGTCATTTACCTCATTCCATTCCTGTTCCTTTTCCTTCTCTTCTTTTTTGATGCCATTACTCTTCTTTTTATTATTACTTCACATCGTTCCTAACACCCACTTTCAGCCCTCGAGTTATCTTACTTTTAACTCCCTATTTGGGCTTCCAATGTTCACACACTTTTGTTCATGCATCATCAAATACTCCTGAAGGAAATTACACACTGAAAATTGCAATTATTGATCAACATAGAAATTCAAGTAAACGTAATGCGTGCAATATATGAATAAATAGTTATATAATAAAGATTCTTCGTTTGTAGATATTGTAAAAAATAATAATGATAATTTGTATTCTATCATTTTTCATTTGTTGCAACTATTTCAGTCACCCAGTATAATTAATGGTTAAAATGTGATAAATTGCTTCGTGAATAATTGAACCGGAATGGCTGGTGTATCGAAGCATTATATATATATATATATATATATATATATATATATATATATATATATATATATATATATATATATATATATATATATATATATATATATATATTCAAAACCATAGTATTTATGCCCATCAATATAAAAAATGTGAAATGTGACTGACTCTTGTATTGTATGGTTTAGGCCATATAGTTGTTTTCCATTGATATTATAGTCTCCCGGATCTTGTAGTCTTAATTTGTCTGTTCCTTTGAATCCTTTCAATGTTTTAACTATCTCTTGGCATTTCAAAACACTTCCTCTGCACTGTGTATTCTGCTCCAGTTTTCCTATACCTCTATTCCGTCCTCCTTCCTTCACCTTCAGACTCTCGTCTTCCTTTGTTTTCCTTGCACCATTCCCTGTTTTCTTTCTCTTCTTCTTTCCCATTTCCTCAGTCCTCTTACACTTGTCTTATTCCCTTGCGCTCCTTCTTCCATTCTCTTTTCCTCGTCCTCTATCCCCTCTTCGTATCCCTGATGAGGTTATTCCTCTGCCCTCCAGATACGGTGTACAACAGAAATTTGAATATAAACAAGAAATTTAATCGTATCTACGGGAAAAGCATCCAATTAACACTGAAGCCATCTTAAGGGAGGCAGATTACGTGGTAGTTCTGAGAGTAAATTATTCGTCGAGGGATTCCACGAGTAATCACTACATTGCTTTGCTCCTCCTTCTCTTCTTCGTACTTATTCTGCTCCTCTTCACCCTCCTTCTTTTTCTGCCTTTTTTGTATCTCCTCTCCCTCGTCCTTTTTTTTATTGATTTTTTTTTACTGAATGAAGTATTTTTGTCGTTTTTTGGTACATCTTGTTAAGCTCACGTATAAGAAATTTTTAAAAGTTGACGTGTTTATCCAGAGTTGGCGAGTTACTATCTTAAGATGTGTGTGTGTGTGTGTGTGAGAGAGAGAGAGAGCGAGAGCGAGAGAGAGAGAACCGTAATAAGCTTGCCCGCCTCCTGTTGCTTGTCACTGGTCTTGCTCAGCTGGACACGATGGTCCCCCGTCGCCTGCTGCCACGGCTCCCTTTCCGTATCTTCCTAGACCGTCTCTACCTCAGCACCCTTCAGTCTTTCCCTCTCCCTCGACTTTCCCTTCCATAACTTTCCTTTACATATAATAAGCCTATTAATCACCTAAACACAGACAAGCCTTCCGGGCAACGTTGCCCTCCTTTTCTTACTTCGCTAGAAACTAATATAATTATATTCTAGGGAGGTAGCCTGCAGCTGTGTGTGTTTGTGTGTGTGTGTGTGTGTGTGTGTGTGTGTGTGTGTGTGTGTGTGTGTGTGTGTGTGTGGAGGGGGAAGGAGCTATGTTTGTATGTATGTAGGTGTACACACGCGTGCGTTTGTGAATGGTGGAATTAAATAACTAAGCTCTTGATAGTTGTTTTATAGGTTGCAGAATTTCAATGTTAAACATAAATTTACAATGTTTTCTTTGTTATTTGAGCTAGAAAATGAGGATTTGTAATGGAGGAAATGTTTTCTTTTTTCTCTATTTTACATTGAATTATGAAAGTATTTTCACTTGTTTCTTTTCAGTATATAGTATGTCAGACAATCTTGTGTGGTTATTAAGAGTTTTAAGTCTTCCGCAGGGTGTTAGCTGAAATTTTATTTGTCTATGTTCTTTTATAGTCATTTTATTTTCTGTTTTATTTAATATCTTTTAATCAGACTCACGTACACTAACATGACCTGGAACAGTGCTGAGAAATTCCACTTTCGTATATTCCATAACTTACTTAAAGACTTTTTCATAGTAAATTTACTGCACGCAATTCATCCAGACATAAACCGACAAACTGCATGAGCCTAAGAGGTTTAGGAAGCCGAACACTGATTGACTGCTGCCACACCTTCACAACTGTGTTACGTTTATTGTTATTGGTATATCTTGAATTATTTTCCATTCACAACAATTTATCATATTTTGCAGATATTGAAAGTCAACAATAATCAAATTGTCTACCACGTCGGTACATTACACAGCCTCAGAGTTTTCCTTATAACGTGGGAAGGGGACGATATATATATATATATATATATATATAT
>JAPQNM010000042.1:7493312-7508312 GCA_029783475.1 Metacarcinus magister
GTAATAAACTTAAGGAGACACAGCGCACGTAAGGCTCCCCATAAAGATAGCCAGAGAACTTCCGTAAATCCTTCTTCAACAAAACCATCGACAGCTTCTCTTCCTCTACGTACTCCCCAGCGAGGAGGAAAAAAGTTACATTTCACGCCAGGCCAAATTTTTTTCCCTCCCAAGACGTGTCATGTGTCTTATAAAAATGTTTGAGGAAAGGCGGCCAATGTTACGGTCAACACTGTTGCTGAAAGGAGCCACTGATATCGATGTTTATCTTGGCGTGAGCGCAAAGATGACATTGCATAGTGGTTGTCACTCATTTTGGCTCAGCTTGTGGTGCTCATTTGTGTGAGTGTGTGTGTGTGTGTGTGTGTGTGTGTGTGTGTGTGTGTGTGTGTGTGTGTGTGTGTGTGTGTGTGTGTGTGTATGCGTGTGTGTGTGTGTGTGTGTGTGTGTGTGTGTCTGTGGGTGTGTCTGTGTGTGTGTGTGTGTGTGTGTGTGTGTGTGTGTGTGTGCGTATGATAATGTATCATTGTTATTCAAGTGGGCGTCTCTCTGCATTGATTGATTTTCTATGGTGTTTATGAATGTACTTATACACTCACCTCTTGATGCATTTACAAGTTAATAAGCATCAATCATATTTTTTTCTGAAAAATAATTATCATAATTGATGTCTGACTAGCATGTGTTTTTAATAATGACAACAATGGGCAAACAATAGCCGTAGAGTTGTTTTTGTTACTGTGTATATCACTGCAAGTGGAAGACACGTAAACCATCCCTAAAAAAATTGAAAGCTTTTTTAGAAAGGTCCTGACAAATATTGAGTTTAATACTATGTTGTAGCCAACGCTTGTATATTTTTTATATGTTTTTTTTCAGGTGAAAGGATATATACTTTAATATTCAGATGAATATCGTTGTTCAGTGTCAATATATTGCTGCATATATTGTTGTAAACTATGGTGAAAGCAGTGGCGACCACGATGAGTACAGTGTCGTTTGAAATATTTCCTGGAAGTAATCTTTATATGTTTTATTATTATTACAATTGAAATTGATGAAATAATGCCAGGAGCTATAGAATAAAAAGAATTATTAACACAAAAAGCTCTCAATATATTGGTGTGAAACATTCAGTTTGACCATTTCGATTTTCAAATTCTTTTATGGGTCCCCAGTTTGGGAATCCCTGATGTATACTATTGAAAGTAAGAATCCTTGAAGGTAATATCTGCGAAACATATTTTTGCCAAGGTGGTTGAAGCAAAATAAATTGCGGATGTAATTGAGGGAGTTACGTAATTATCCCCTGCTGAGCGTGTTTCCAGCGTAGCCTTGAACATTCTTTCCACCTGCTCCCCTTTGTAAAGCCCTAATGAAGCCTGATCACTATGGACGTGCATCAGCCTCACGGGAGCTTTATATTTTGTTTATTGCATAGAAAACACGTAATATAATAAAGTCGTGAAACAGGCAATAGTTGTATGATAAACTCTTCTTAAAAATACCAAACATTGGAAATGCATTTTGGTAAAGATAAATAGTTTTTTAGACACAAAATTTTTTCAAATGAGACATTCGATTTTATATATATATATATATATATATATATATATATATATATATATATATATATATATGTTCAAGTATCAGAGGAAAATAAGAAAACATATCATATAAGCCTCGGAGTATGAGTGACGTGTGTTGTTTGTAAGTTTTGGGAGTTGTTGACCACATGGTCAGCCTTCTTCCCGTCTCTTCCCTCGCCCCACAAACGCTAAGCTTAACTTAACATCAACTTTTATTGTGACCACCGAACATAACTATAAAAATGCCGCAGAACAGAATGCATTGTCCATTGGTGAAGCCTTTGTGTGTGACGCACTGATGACACACTAATGCGTAACATGATGCACCACAAAAGAAATAATTAGCGTTCACATATTTTCTCTTTTTTTTTAGATAAAGTTTGCACCCGAGTTCTGTTGTATTTACGTCTCTTAAAAGTTGCAGACCATACGAATTCTCTCCGGCTCCATCTCCTGCTGGGGATATACGACCCAGCGAGGCCCTCTCGTCAATAGATTATGACGGTATAAATTCCACGATTGAAGAGGAAAGTTGAATCCTGGTCCCACTGCCGAAGAGAGGGACACAGGCAGTCCTTGAGACGCGCTAAAAGAGAGAGAGAGAGAGAGAGAGAGAGAGAGAGAGAGAGAGAGAGAGAGAGAGAGAGAGAGAGAGAGAGAGAGAAAGAGAGAGAAAGAGAAGTATACATACAGACAAACAGGTCATGAAATAGTGAAGAGAAACAGGAAATGCCACTACCAGGCTGATTTACCACGTTCACGGTGATCAACTCAGCGAGGCGGAGACAAAGAGAAGAGAGAGGAAATCATGTTACACTGTTTTATTGTCCGTCAATGTGATTAAGTGCACCACGGTAATTACTATACAACGAAAATGTGTAAACTATAAAACAAAGCATGAGAAGTTAAGGCATTAATAACTAGGATAATGTATTTGTTTCCTTCAGTTGAGAAATCGCTCCACGCAATTATCATCCATCAAACACGAACATTACATAATAGGAAGACGAAAAAAAAATAATAATAAAACTCATGTCTGCCTAATTATTACCACGACCTTTGTATCTATTTTACGAGTATAGATAATTACATACAAGTGGAACGTGCGTGTGATGTAAGAAAAAAGAAGTGCAGCAAGTGTGTGTGATCAAAAATAAATACGTGAATCCATAAAATTGAAAACGGAGTGAGATCAGCTGATGGCCGGGCTCCTTTAAGAGAAGGTCCGCCGCTCTTGAGACGCATTCCCCTCGAGGACGCGTCTCACAGCTCTAGCCAGGCGTGAGAGAGAGAGAGAGAGAGAGAGAGAGAGAGAGAGAGAGAGAGAGAGAGAGAGAGAGAGAGAGAGAGAGAGAGAGAGAGAGAGAGAGAGTGTGTGTGTGTGTGTGTGTGTGTGCATGTGAGTAGGGTGGGGTGGGGTGGGTTGGGTGGAGGGGCTTCATGCGAGCAAGCCGACAAAAAGACAAGGGTAAATGGACGTACAGAGAAAGAGATAGATAAAAGACAGACAATGTAGAAGAGATAGCCCACTTTTGTTTCTCTTTGTTCGTTCCATGTAAGCTTGTTATTTGGTTTTCTTTGGTGCTTTTCCTCGCACAAAATACTGTTGTGATGTTGGAGGAATCATACAAGTGAATTTCATTATTAACCTTTCCTCTGAAATGACAGTTCCTTTCAGCTGTTTTGTTACCCTATAAAAAAAATATATATATATATGTAATTGTGTGTGTGTGTGTGTGTGTGTGTGTGTGTGTGTGTGTGTGTGTGTGTGTGTGTGTGTGTGTGTGTGTTCACAATGATATGATATAACTGAACCGTGTATATCGTTACCCTGGTATTATTCCAGTAACTTTGATTTAACTGGTATGCTCTGTATTTACCAATGATGGTATAAGTTAATAAAGTTTGAAGATGGAAATTAATAATAAGTTCAAAAGCTACTGTATTATGTACAATGCTTTACTCTAACTACATTTTCTCACAGTTTTTTATATTTTTTATACATCTGATCTGCCCTTCTCCCAAACAAGAAAAAGCAGAATGCATGAATGCACTCAAACTTTTACAAATCCCGGAAAACAAGTTACACAACTTAACATTTCGACATTACTTGAAATTTCACAAAATTCATATTTCATTCAAATCCTAAAAAATACTTACAGTCACACACGTTCATCTGAAACACATTAATTCCTTACCACATTTTATTTTTTGTTTATTCATTTATGGTATTTTCTATAGAGTTTGCTTATTTATACATATGTACTCGTATGCAGGAGTGTATGTATATATATATATATATATATATATATATATATATATATATATATATATATATATATATATATATATATTTATACCCATATTCATACCTACACATATATGTATTTTATAGTTTTTTGGGGGTATTAAAGACATCGAAATTATTATTTTACTTTTGAAAATGCTATCGCAAGAATTTTCCACACTCAAGCCTCAGTGCCAGTGGGTTACCTCAGCCACTTCACATTGCTCAGCGGCGCGTCACCCTTCTATATACCTCACTATTTTAACTCACACTCACTCTGTCCCATACTGGATTTTCACCTTCCTGGATGCTTAGGCCCTTGTTACTCAGTGTTTTCTTAACCCCATCTCCTCATCCCTTTCTTGATTTTCTCCTCAGTCTTTCACCTGCGACTCTAAATCTATATAATCTTTTTAATAATTTTTTCCTCCATTCTTATGACCAAACCACTTTAATACACCTGGGTCTGCCCTCTCCAGTGAGCAAGGAAGGTTTCCACACATATCTGAGTGTGTTGTTCCTCACTCTATCAAAACACCTCAGACTTGTTATTGTTCTCAAACGCATCATTTTTAACACCTTTATCCTTGTCCATGCCTGACATTGATACAAATCAGTTAGTTGGTGTTAGAATTCCTTCTAACATTACTATATCTACACAGCCAGGTTTCTCTTTCTTCAAACACCAACAACACACAAAATATTAGATCTTACTCCCATCCTATTGATTACATAAATTTTAAGCAATATGAGATGTGTTGATATTTACTTTCAAAAAATATTGTAAAACCTTTCCAGAATCACTTTGAGAACTACCATTGTAACCTTTTGGCAAAATCCATTGAAATTAAACATCCAGTAGCAGACCTATGCAGCGCGGAAGCATTCTTACAGTCTTTTTTCACATTTGCGTCTTACTTGAAACAATGAAAAAAAAAGTTATCAGTCAGTAATTCATGTATGATACAAGTCAAAGATATATTCTGAAAAAGATTGCAGATAATATATAAGAAAAAAAATCACCACGAGCCCAAGTCAAGAAACAACTGGGCCATTGGTGTGAGTTTTCATGAGATCACAGAATGACCTCACAAGGGCTGGATGATCCTTCGAAGGAATTTAATGCCACACCGTAAATTGAGAGGAGGGAAGGCGAAGAGAGCCAAATGAAGAGAAATCGGATCTGGCGTCGAAAATTAAAGGTGGATAAATGTGATAAGACAAAATCAATGACATATCAGAGTCACTTTTACTTAAACGCTAAAAGGGTATTATGCTTTTTAAGGTAAAACAAAAAAGAAAAGGCGACCAGTTATAGTAATAGGTCAAGAGTAATTGAGATATTTAGCTACAGGACGTCAAGGATATTCTCGTAGATTTGTGTTGAAAGAAAGAGAAAGAAAGAGAGAGAGAGAGAAATAAAAATCTCAGTATTACCTTATATAATCATGTTTCACGCTTGCAGGTTCATTTTGCCTAACTCTTTATTATTTCGCTGTCTCTCTTTCTCTCTTTCTAGCTACCTCTCTCTCTCTCTCTCTCTCTCTCTCTCTCTCTCTCTCTCTCTCTCTCTCTCTCTCTCTCTCTCTCTCTCTCTCTCTCTCTCTCTCTCTCTCTCTCTCTCTCTCTCTCTCTCTCTCTAACACACACACGCACGCACATCATCACCGCTCTTCCTGTCTCTCATTTATCCTCATTTTTCTTTCCTATCTTACATTCAAGAGCTTTTTTTTTCTCGTCGTGTTTTCATTTCCATCTTTCTTTCCTTCCTCTTCCTTCACTCTCACAATGGGGGAAACGCATTTAGTGGATTACACGGAAGAGAGCATAGATCGCCCATTTTCTTCCTCTCCTTTCCTTCACACCTTTCCTCCTCTCCTTGCCTATCGTTATCTCCTTCCGTACCGCCTTCCCCCTTTTCCTGCTGACGATGCCAAATACGTAAGAACGAACTTGTGACTTTTACTTGCTACTTCTCTCTCTCTCTCTCTCTCTCTCTCTCTCTCTCTCTCTCTCTCTCTCTCTCTCTCTCTCTCTCTCTCTCTCTCTCTCACTCTCTCTCTCTCTCTCTCTCTCTCTCTCTCTCTCTCTCTCTCTCTCTCTCTCTCTCTCTCTCTCTCTCTCTCTCTCTCTCTCTCTCTCTCTCTCTCTCTTTATATATATTTATCATTTATGTAAGTAAGCCACGAGTTGCATTCAGTTTTAAGTCATCCCTATCTGAATCACCATCCCTGTCACCATCCCTGCCACCACCATCACCACCCTCACAAATGCTTTGAAAAAAACAGCCTCAACGACCGGTGTAAAAATCAGTGCAGCACCCTCACAACCCACTGGTTACGGCACTGAATAAAAGGACCGATTGCACATAAGGACTGGCCATCACAGAATTTTGCATTGTCTTTCGTTTATAATCGGCTTGACTTTGATCAGCTTATCGTAATCTCCATGTTGCCAGTCAGATTCTTTCCCCAGCGCAACCAGGCCAATCAGATTTCAGCCGCACATAGGCATCCTAACGGTGTCCTCACGAAACATTTTATAATGAAACAATTAGCGTACATAAACAGTCACACTCACGTACAGTTCAGCACAAAGCGACGCTGAATGCATCTCGCCAACATTCGGAAACGTCCTGTCGTCCTTCCATAATGAGATATCTCGAATTCCCTCACACAATCAAGGTCTTCCTCGGTTTCTTTCTTCCTCTGAGAAGAACACAATCAGAAAAGCCAATTTCCCTTGGAGCATCAACGTGGGAGTGGCGGCACCTGGCGACGAGGGGGAGCACATTTTCAGTTGAATTACGGGAACGATGGGAACAATGACGTCTGTAATTTATCGAAAGAAAAGAAATAACTAATTTTCCACTACGCCTTACTTAGAAAAAAAATTGTAGTTTATGTAACTTCGTGATGGCACCTTTAGACAATAGCAGACTGCAAGCACTGTTCAAAGGAAGGGCAGCTATTGAATGTGTCAGGCGCAGCTTTATATCGAGTCAACGGATATTAGTCTCATTCGTTCCTTAAAACGTCACTGGAATCCTTACTATCATGTGGCGTCCATCACGTGTCAGCGTGTGGCCAGCTTCCTGACGCTGTGTTTCACGTCTTATTGAGTGTTGTCTTGTGTATCAAAGATTCTTCCAATCTAGTCTTCCTTCTTCTTCTCCAAAATATGTGACATTTTTTGAGGAATGTGTTGTTATGAATCTTTAAAGATACATACAGTGATGGAATCCCGTAGTTATTGTTTTACTTTTCATATTTACATAATCTCTGTCATCTTCATGGTTATCTGTGGACGACGCCACAACTACAGACGCAGACCAGTGTGTGCTTGGGCCACGCCACTTCCTTATTGGTACCATATCCGGAGCCACTTGTATCCTTTATTATAACAAAACTCGCAGTAGAAACACTATGATTAGCATCGTTTCTAAAATTAATTATCGATAATGAGATTCTTATACTTCACCACGCAGCTCGTCATTTTACATGATAAAAGTGATGAAATTGTGATTTTTTTTCCCTACGAAATAATTCCATCCACACGTATGCAATGTAATGATTTAGTATTCATATTGTTTCTTCAAAACAAACTCATCTTCAAAATATGTAGATAAATAATAAAAGGATATAAACTTTTCACGATATCTGATTGAGTGTTTTAATTAAGTTGCGTTATTTGTTTCTTTATCTCGTCAGAGTATCGAAAAATTAATTACCGAGTGTGAGTGTATCGTTAATGATCAGCATATGCTAATTACCATACCGGTGGTGCTGAATCAGATGCTCACTTATGAAGGCCAATTACATAAGGAAGGAAACATTGACTAATAGTTATTCTAGGTGTTTGGAGCCTATTCGTAACATACAGCTGTGAAAAATGTGTAAAGGTCAAATCGTGAAACATTGTGATTGATGCTTCACTGTGGGGCTCGTCTCTGTTATTTTGTTGTTGTTAATCGGTGCCTGTGAAGGGTTTTATTCACAAACTGTCAAAGAGCACAAGGCCACTGCGTCGTCCAGGCAACCAAGAACTCTTCCATGACCTCTAGAAGCATCGCTGCCTATCTGTGATATAACTTATTGATATAAATACAGTTAGAGTAGGTAATACAGGTGTCCAATGTGAGTGAGAGTAACTGTTCAGCAAGGCAAGGTCACCGATGTCCCTGGAGCTGCATTACCCCTCCTACCTACCTTTCCCCTCCCACCCAAAGAGGAAGTTGAGGAAAACTGCCGAAGCCAAAAGTTACATTTGACATTTCTTTCTAAAAACTTATAATGGAGTTAAGATTTCTTCGTTAATGAGGATTTTCAAAAACTTGCATATTGATCAAGAGAATTTTGCCGGCTGTTCTGATTTCTTCACATATTTTCATCGAGTAACGTGCAAGTTCCAGTGTTCACAGTTGGTCACTTCTCCAATTGGGCTTTCCTTCGTTTGAGTTTAAGAAAGAAAAAGAATATATAAAAGCATAATCGTGTTGTCTAGTGCGTGTTTGTAGGGGCGGGGAAATGGTTGTGGCAGGGGTACTACTGGGGAAGGTGACATAGAAGTTCGTAGAGATTTAAACGTCAGCTGAAACAAAAAAAAAACTTTCTTCACTCGGCTTTGCTGGACATTCCAAACTTCTTCCATCCACGTCGTTGCCTCCCTTGATACCCTCCTTCCCTCTTTCTATCTCACTCTCTTTCCCACTCGCCTTCATTCTCCACCAACTAGTTCAATCCCATGTCAACTCGGATAATCCTGCTGCTACTGCCTATTTTGTGTAGCCAAGATGGTCAGTTCTAGTACGTATCACCCAATTTTAAGAACATGTTCACCTCGCCACAGGTTGTCAACTTACATCTTAGGAACCTCTTCCCGCAGTGGACCAAGAACATTTTAAGCCTCGCTGCCGTTTTGCCCATGTAAATGTCCTCTACACTGGCAGGAGAGCGAGGCAGAACGACAGTCCAAACTTTGCAAAATCTGCGAAAAGGCCCATTGAGGGAGCGCCTGTCCTCTGCATCAGCTCGACGTAGAGGTTGGGGGTGAGTGAGGGAGGGAAAGGCTAGGAGGGGGGGATTGAGGAGATTGGAACTTCTGCGTTGGGCAAAAACAGGATGTGCCATTCTTCTTGCTTTTTCTCCCTGTCTTCTCTCCCTTCTGGCCGCCATTCGCTCTCCTTTCAGCAGCAATTTCCATGTTGAAGGAGGAATATGTGCGCACCCTTGATAAACATAAAGTTGCCTTTACACACACATACACACACATACACACACACACACACACACACACACACACACACACACACACACACACACACACACACACACACACACACACACACACACACACACATACACATATGTATAGATAACGTAATGATGTAACAATGCAATTTATTGGTAAGATTATTTTACAGAAGTGATATGATCTCTCTCTCTCTCTCTCTCTCTCTCTCTCTCTCTCTCTCTCTCTCTCTCTCTCTCTCTCTCCTCCTCTCTCTCATCTCTCTCTCTCTCTCTCCTCTCTCTCTCTCTCTCTCTCTCTCTCTCTCTCTCTCTCTCTCTCTCTAACATGAATTGTGGGACTTGGAAAGATACACATCATAAGTTAATAACAGGCGAGGCAAGTCCATCTGTGCCTCCATAAGCCTACTGGCACCAACGGTTAATGATATAGAAAAAAAGAGAGAAAAAAAGTAAGTGAACAGCTACATCCTTGGGTTGGAATACATGGAGTTCAGCAGACTTCAGAACAGCGTCATCCTGTGTCTGAAGGGGGCAGCAGCAGCATTCCTGGAGGCGGAGTGCCTGTCTCACACGTCACTACACCTACTCCCACACCCCGCCCCTCCACCGTTTATCTTCCTGTCCTTCTACACCCCCTCCCACCCTACCATTACCTACATTCTCCTCCACTGCATCAGCTGCTCCCGACACACACACACACACACACACACACACACACACACACACACACACACACACACACACACACACACACACATTTCACGCTCCCGTACACCCCAACAACGCCCTTTAGACACTTAGATAACAAGGTCCATTATGACACACACCCTTTGACAACAGAGCATCATTTCTAGAGACTGGTGAGCATCGTCCAAGGAGCAACAGCATTCTTTTTTTTGCTCCTCGGGGGATTGTGTATGAGCGGCGCACCAGACGTTCAGCTGAGCCAGTGGTTACGAGCAAATCACCGCTACACCCAGGCTGGCCAACCTTACCGAACACTGCCAGCGCTACAATGCTTCCGACAGTAAGTATTATTATCTGTATAGTACATAGCAGCTTAATGTAAATGTATTCAGACTAAACTAGAGTCTGTAATACCTTTTATAGTATATGTGGGTATGCAAATGACTTAATTGTGCGGGCGAACTAGTGAGAAAAGTGGTCAGTCTGAACGAGTGGGGTCGGCTAGTCAGGGATGAAATTCGCCTCCTGTTTTCGTCGCTGTGACCACACTCCACACTCGATTCTTGGGGCACAAACACGTGACGGGCGGCTGGTGTGAACGTGAATACTGCATATATTCACTTTCTCGTAGATCGGCTGGTGAAGAGGTAAGCATTGAATAGGAGACATACGTGTTTTAACAGTGACACTCTTGACTTAAGGTTAATAGTCTGTGCATTCCAATCATATGCAATTTTTTTTTTACCTAGTATGCAGATGAGGTCGTCCTTCTCTTTGGCTGCGATTAGTTCGTTTTTTTTAATATTCAATCACCCATTTCCAACTTCTCCACTATTTTATTCTCGGTATTAAAAGGTTTTTCTTCAAGACCCCCATCTTATACTACCTTTTTCTTTGCAATTTCTCCCTGACGATTCTTGACTGTTACGATCAAAGCACTTTTAGACTGTTACAACCGTTCTCAACTCACATCACCACTGTCTATGTTTTGTTTTTTTCTTACTTTCTTGAAAATTTTCTACCTCTTCTGTATTTCCTCTTAATTGTTAACCTTTCTCACCCATCTCAATGCTCTTTCAAGACTTCAAAGGCTAATCTATCATATTAATTCCATACGTTTCCACTCCACTGCCGTTTATCCCTGTCAGTTATCTTTTATAATTCTCTTAATCTTCATCACTTTAATATTTAGTCATCCCCTAATGCCATCCCTTGCTTCTTAAAATGGAAGGATGGCTCTTCAGATTATATGTTCGTCATAAAAATGTAGAATATTTCCGAGCTTCAAACAGGGATCATAAGACTGGCACGCGCTACCATCTTTGATATTAAAATTTCCCCTTTTCAATATTTTAAAATTTAATGTTACACAATGGCAAATCCATGTAATCACGCAAGAATTCCAAATCCGCTGTATCCTTTTGCAATTTTCTCAGTTATCACAATAGAGTTGAATAGATGTTAATTGATTTGTCCCACATTTTATAACTCCACACTAGCTATGGTCACCTTATGTTTCAAGATACCCTTCTCTTTTGTGTAAAACTGTCTTCCTACCACCTGCTATTTCTCGTATCTTCCTCCCAATTCTTCTTAATTAATTAAAGACATTAATGTTCCTCTTTCTTACCTCTTAATAGGATCCCCATTATCGATGATATATTGAACGAATAATCCTTGAATTCGATAGTACACCTTGCAGCTTATCAACGAAACCTACACCTATATTTTTTTTCTCCCAATTATAGATCTCTACTTTTGATATTTGAGCTGCTTATAATTGAGCAACTGGTCCCTGTTACTATGTGATAATATTCATCCATTATTTATTTACTTATCTCATTCATTATACCATTCTCTCTCTCTCTCTCTCTCTCTCTCTCTCTCTCTCTCTCTCTCTCTCTCTCTCTCTCTCTCTCTCTCTCTCTCTCTCTCTCTCTCTCTCTCTCTCTCTCTCTCTCTCTCTCTCTCTTTCTCTTTCAATATTATGCGTAAAAATGTCTTGAATGTATAATATTTTGTTTATTTGTTTGGTGTGTACAAAGAAAACCCTTATGAAAAAAAAATTCTTGGAAATTTATGTTCTCATTTATTTTGCTCAATCAGGCCGAGTTGATGAAGGGTCGAGGTCAGGGAGTTTTGGAGGTCCCGTGAGCTAAATGAGTGAGATTGAACGACGCGAAACTCGAAATAATTTGAACCTTTCGGCAGTATTATGCGCAAACTTTTTTTTCATTTTGTTTTTTTGTTTTCTTCCATAGATGTTTTTTTCATTATTCTGAACCATCGCATTCCGTAAGTTATGCATGACCTTAATCTAACTAATGAAAGCTGTCGATCGTATAACTAAATAATAAAATTCTAAAAAATACACCAGACGAGTAGAATATTCAAAGAAAGACATTGCACTTAGAAACTAGAATTGCCATAAATTTTCAAGAAGCTATAATAAGAGAGTAAAAGAGAGACAGATAGAAACATATAGAGACAGACAGATAGATAGATAGATATAGACAGACAGAAAGAGAGAGAGAGAGAGAGAGAGAGAGAGAGAGAGAGAGAGAGAGAGAGAGAGAGAGAGAGAGAGAGAGAGAGAGAGAGAGAGAGAGAGAGAGAGAGAGAGAGAGAGAGAGAGAGAGAGAGAGAGAGTGAAAGACAGTGAAAGACACAGACAGACAGACAAATTGAAGTAGAAAGGGGTGGAGTGTTTAGAGACTTGGGACGGTTCGTGGAAGGTATTATTGAAGGCGGGTGGAGGCGGGTTGCAGTTGTCACCTCGGGCAAATACACCCAAACTCTGCCATGGCGAAGTCCATTTAAACTTCCAGCTGACTCTATTTTTCCCTTGCTACAACACAGGCGAAACCCGCTCGTAAGAGAAATCAATTATCTTTTTTGTCACCCGGAGCGAGTGGTTCCAGTTAATGGTCTTATTGAAGACCTGGACGAGGCTCTTAGTCGACCAGAGAACTTGCCTGCGACGGAGGGTGAGCTTTGCAGACTTAAGATAGTCGCGGCGCTCCACGATCGTCTTCGACTTACTCAATTTCATTGAAACTCAGGTGATTCACCTTTCTCACTTGCCGGGAAGAATAACAGCGGAGGGTTTGAAAATACAGGTTGTGTCCACATCCATTTATACCAGCCAGACAGAGTTTGTCTGGTTCTGTCTGTCTGTCTGTCTCTTTGATGAGTACAGCAATAAATAGTGTGTGTGTGTGTGTGTGTGTGTGTGTGTGTGTGTGTGTGTGTGTGTGTGTGTGTGTGTGTGTGTGTGTGTGTGTGTGTGTGTGTGTGTGTGTGTGTGTGTGTGTGTGTGTGTGTGTGTGTGTGTGTGTGTGTGTGTGTGTGGTGTGTGTGTGTGTGTGTGTGTGTGTGTGTGTGTGTGTGTGTGTGTGTGTGTGTGTGGTGTGTGTGTGTGTGTGTGTGTGTGTGTGTGTGTGTGTGTGTGTGTGTGTGTGTGTGTGTGTGTGTGTGTGTGTGTGTGTGGTGTGTGTGTGTGTGTGTGTGTGTGTGTGTGTGTGTGTGTGTGTGTGTGTGTGTGTGTGTGTGTGTGTGTGTGTGTGTGTGTGTGTGTGTGTGTGTGTGTGTGTGTGTGTGTGTGTGTGTGTGTGTGTGTGTGTGTGTGTGTGTGTGTGTGTTGAAAATGTCATGTGCCGCACATATGCTAAGTGCGTGCTCTCCATACTTGCATTGTACACTGTTTTTGCCTTGCTCAGTATTCCGCCGAGGCTGTGTTCTGGAGAGTAATCTTCACTTTCCACCGACCGTCTACACATGCATCTCATTTAATTTTAATTACTTTTCTTTCCACTTATCTCCTTCAAGGGGAGGTCATCTCTATTTTTTATTTAACGTAGGAAGTAACTTTCATCTTGTAGGAACAAATACTATGATACAGCCAAAGAATTACATCTACAGTGCATGCCAATGTTGGCATTTAGCTTAGATAGTCACTGGAAGCAAAGTCTTATATTCTGAGCCTGAAATATGATGGGAATATTCTCATCCTAATAACAGTTTTGGTGCTAGAGGGCAAGACTTCGCAAACATGCTATGGCCAAAACAGCTTATTTACATGCACTCAGAAAATTTGCATTATATATAGTGATATAAAGATGATAATTGAGAGCAAAATCTTAAACCATTTTTAGGTTATGAATGTGGTGATTTTTTTTTCTCCAATATGACGAATGGTTTTGTCGCTAGAGAACAAAAAAATGTTCTCTTTGTGACAAGTGGGTCGTGATTTATTAACAATAATAGATAGAGAAACCAAATGACTCAATCCGGTTGTATTGTGTTGATTTGCAGGTGGTGGTCAGATTTTTTAAGCAAGTTGACACAGGAGCTGCCTTGCGTAGGTCAATTGGCCTTTTGCAGCTTCCTTATTTTCTTATGTTCCTATGTTGTTTTCCTATATGAGAAAATGTTTGTGAAGGAATCATTAAAAAACATTAGGGACGCTTCTTTGTTTAGTTTTTCATACCGAGCAAACGGTTCAGAATATGGAAAAGAGATAAGGCTCAAACATTTCTCCGTATTATTCATTATCATCTTTACATCAGCAAACTCCACCTGCCTCCCTCTCCTCTTATTTAACCTATTCCTTTCCCTCCTCCTCCTTTCAACCTTCACCTGCCTTGGCTGTTATCATCTCTGCTAAAGGAGAACCAACCCGCCTCGAAATGACTATTAGCAAGCCGATGAAGGGCCAAAACTTCCCTTAAAGGCTGGGCGGCTTCACGGTCGGCTAATTAAAGAAGCCAATTTGCAAGGTGACCTGAAGCTTTTGTGGTTGGCTTCCCTCTCGGACCTCTTTCATTATAGTTCATTACCTTAGTGTAGAAAGTACAAGCAGTGCAAGGACAGGCGGCAATGAACCTTTTTCCAATAATGAAGGTAAAGATAAAAAGAACCGATTAAAAGTTCAATTAATGCACAAATGGGATAACAATGGTAACACCACCAGCTGTAGAGTGTGTCAGGAGCCATTAACACACAACCAAACGTGGAAAATTTATGATGGTAAGAAAAATCACAATACCAATCATATAGATTAAAAATATTGTCAATAATATCTATCATCATATACGTTATTATCAACACTGGGTTACCGAGACTTTTACTGTCATCCTGTTACAAAATTGTATCTTCGCTTGTAAAACCCGGAGAATTTACGATA
>JAPQNM010000042.1:7513312-7560812 GCA_029783475.1 Metacarcinus magister
AATGATAGAAATAAATATTAATGATAAATATAAATATTAATGATAAAAAATAATTTTAATGATAAAAATAAATATTAATGATAAAAATAAATATTAATGATAAAAATAAATATTAATGATAAAAATAAATATTAATGATAAAAATAAATATTAATGATAAAAATAAATATTAATGATAAAAATAAATATTAATGATAAAAATATATATTAATGATAAAAATAAATATTAATGATAAAAATAAATATTAATGATAAAATAAATATTAATGATAAAAATAAATATTAATGATAAAAATAAATATTAATGATAAAAATAAATATTAATGATAAAAATAAATATTAATGATAAAAATAAATATTAATGATAAAAATAAATATTAATGATAAAAATAAATATTAATGATAAAATAAATATTAATGATAAAAATAAATATTAATGATAAAAATAAATATTAATGATAAAAATAAATATTAATGATAAAAATAATATTAATGATAAAAATAAATATTAATGATAAAAATAAATATTAATGATAAAAATAAATATTAATGATAAAAATAAATATTAATGATAAAAATAAATATTAATGATAAAAATAAATATTAATGATAAAAATAAATATTAATGATAAAATAAATATTAATGATAAAAATAAATATTAATGATAAAAATAAATATTAATGATAAAAATAAATATTAATGATAAAAATATATATTAATGATAAAAATAAATATTAATGATAAAAATAAATATTAATGATAAAAATAAATATTAATGATAAAAATAAATATTAATGATAAAAATAAATATTAATGATAAAAATAAATATTAATGATAAAAATAAATATTAATGATAAAATAAATATTAATGATAAAAATAAATATTAATGATAAAAATAAATATTAATGATAAAAATAAATATTAATGATAAAAATAAATATTAATGATAAAAATAAATATTAATGATAAAAATAAATATTAATGATAAAAATAAATATTAATGATAAAAATAAATATTAATGATAAAAATAAATATTAATGATAAAAATAAATATTAATGATAAAAATAAATATTAATGATAAAAATAAATATTAATGATAAAAATAAATATTAATGATAAAAATATATATTAATGATAAAAATAAATATTAATGATAAAAATAAATATTAATGATAAAAATAAATATTAATGATAAAAATAAATATTAATGATAAAAATAAATATTAATGATAAAAATAAATATTAATGATAAAAATAAATATTAATGATAAAAATAAATATTAATGATAAAAATAAATATTAATGATAAAAATAAATATTAATGATAAAAATAAATATTAATGATAAAAATATATATTAATGATAAAATAAATATTAATGATAAAAATAAATATTAATGATAAAAATAAATATTAATGATAAAAATAAATATTAATGATAAAAATAAATATTAATGATAAAAATAAATATTATGATAAAAATAAATATTAATGATAAAAATATATATTAATGATAAAAATAAATATTAATGATAAAAATAAATATTAATGATAAAAATAAATATTAATGATAAAAATAAATATTAATGATAAAAATAAATATTAATGATAAAAATAAATATTAATGATAAAAATAAATATTAATGATAAAAATAAATATTAATGATAAAAATAAATATTAATGATAAAATAAATATTAATGATAAAAATAAATATTAATGATAAAAATAAATATTAATGATAGAAATAAATATTAATGATAAAAATAAATATAATGATAAAAATAAATATTAATGATAAAAATAAATATTAATGATAAAAATAAATATTAATGATAAAAATAAATATTAATGATAAAAATAAATATTAATGATAAAAATAAATATTAATGATAAAAATAAATATTAATGATAAAAATAAATATTAATGATAAAAATAAATATTAATGATAAAAATAAATATTAATGATAAAAATAAATATTAATGATAAAAATAAATAATGATAAAAATAAATAATGATAAAAATAAATATTAATGATAAAAATAAATATTAATGATAAAAATAAATATTAATGATAAAAATAAATATTAATGATAAAAATAAATATTAATGATAAAAATAAATATTAATGATAAAAATAAATATTAATGATAAAAATAAATATTAATGATAAAAATAAATATTAATGATAAAAATAAATATTAATGATAAAAATAAATATTAATGATAAAAATAAATATTAATGATAAAAATAAATATTAATGATAAAAATAAATATTAATGATAAAAATATATATTAATGATAAAAATAAATATTAATGATAAAAATAAATATTAATGATAAAAATAAATATTAATGATAAAAATAAATATTAATGATAGAAATAAATATTAATGATAAAAATAAATATTAATGATAAAAATAAATATTAATGATAAAAATAATATTAATGATAAAAATAAATATTAATGATAAAAATAAATATTAATGATAAAAATAAATATTAATGATAAAAATAAATATTAATGATAAAAATAAATAATAATGATAAAATAAATATTAATGATAAAAATATATATTAATGATAAAAATATATATTAATGATAAAAATAAATATTAATGATAAAAATAATATTAATGATAAAAATAAATATTAATGATAAAAATAATAATAATGATAAAAATAATATTAATGATAAAAATATATATTAATGATAAAAATATATATTAATGATAAAAATATATATTAATGATAAAAATAAATATTAATGATAAAAATAAATATTAATGATAAAAATAATATTAATGATAAAAATAAATATTAATGATAGAAAATAAATATTAATGATAAAAATAAATATTAATGATAAAAATAAATATTAATGATAAAAATAAATATTAATGATAAAAATAAATATTAATGATAAAAATAAATATTAATGATAAAAATAAATATTAATGATAAAAATAAATATTAATGATAAAAATATATATTAATGATAAAAATAAATATTAATGATAAAAATAAATATTAATGATAAAAATAAATATTAATGATAAAAATAAATATTAATGATAGAAATAAATATTAATGATAGAAAATAAATATTAATGATAAAAATAAATATTATGATAAAAATAATATTAATGATAAAAATAAATATTAATGATAAAAATAAATATTAATGATAAAAATAAATATTAATGATAAAAATAAATATTAATGATAAAAATAAATATTAATGATAAAAAAAAAAATAATGATAAAAATAAATATTAATGATAAAAATAAATATTAATGATAAAAATAAATATTAATGATAAAAATAAATATTAATGATAAAAATAAATATTAATGATAAAAATAATATTAATGATAAAAATAAATATTAATGATAAAAATAAATATTAATGATAAAAATAAATATTAATGATAAAAATAAATATTAATGATAAAAATAAATATTAATGATAAAAATAAATATTAATGATAAAAATAAATATTAATGATAAAAATAATATTAATGATAAAAATAAATATTAATGATAAAAATAAATATTAATGATAAAAATAAATATTAATGATAAAAATAAATATTAATGATAAAAATAAATATTAATGATAAAAATAAATATTAATGATAAAAATAATATTAATGATAAAAATAAATATTAATGATAAAAATAAATATTAATGATAAAAATAAATATTAATGATAAAAATAAATATTAATGATAAAAATAAATATTAATGATAAAAATAAATATTAATGATAAAAATAAATATTAATGATAGAAAATAAATAATAATGATAAAAATAAATAATAATGACAAAAATAAATATTAATGATAAAAATAAATATTAATGATAAAAATAAATATTAATGATAAAATAAATATTAATGATAAAAAAAAATAATAATGATAAAAATAAATATTAATGATAAAAATAATATTAATGATAAAAATAAATATTAATGATAAAAATAAATATTAATGATAAAAATAAATATTAATGATAAAAATAAATATTAATGATAAAAATAAATATTAATGATAAAATAAATATTAATGATAAAAAATAAATATTAATGATAAAAATAATATTAATGATAAAAATAAATATTAATGATAAAAATAAATATTAATGATAAAAATAAATATTAATGATAAAAATAATATTAATGATAAAAATAAATATTAATGATAAAAATAAATATTAATGATAAAAATAAATATTAATGATAAAAATAAATATTAATGATAAAAATAAATATTAATGATAAAAATAAATATTAATGATAAAAATAAATATTAATGATAAAAATAATATTAATGATAAAAATAAATATTAATGATAAAAATAAATATTAATGATAAAAATAAATATTAATGATAAAAATAAATATTAATGATAAAATAAATATTAATGATAAAAATAAATATTAATGATAAAAATAAATATTAATGATAAAAATAAATATTAATGATAAAAATAAATATTAATGATAAAAATAAATATTAATGATAAAAATAAATATTAATGATAAAAATAAATATTAATGATAGAAATAAATATTAATGATAAAAATAAATATAATGATAAAAATAAATATTAATGATAAAAATAAATATTAATGATAAAAATAAATATTAATGATAAAAATGAAATATTAATGATAAAAATAAATAATAATGATAAAAATAAATATTAATGATAAAAATATATATTAATGATAAAAATAAATATTAATGATAAAAATAAATATTAATGATAAAAATAAATATTAATGATAAAAATAAATATTAATGATAAAAATAATATTAATGATAAAAATAAATATAATGATAAAAATAAATATTAATGATAAAAATATATATTAATGATAAAAATAAATATTAATGATAAAAATAAATATTAATGATAAAAATAAATATTAATGATAAAAATAAATATTAATGATAAAAATAAATATTAATGATAAAAATAAATATTAATGATAAAATAAATATTAATGATAAAAATAAATATTAATGATAAAAATAAATATTAATGATAAAAATAAATATTAATGATAAAAATAAATATTAATGATAAAAATAAATATTAATGATAAAAATAAATATTAATGATAAAAATAAATATTAATGATAAAATAAATAATAATGATAAAAATAAATAATAATGATAAAAATAAATATTAATGATAAAAATAAATATTAATGATAAAAATAAATATTAATGATAAAATTGAATATTAATGATAAAAAAAAATAATAATGATAAAAATAAATATTAATGATAAAAATATATATTAATGATAAAAATAAATATTAATGATAAAAATAAATATTAATGATAAAAATAAATATTAATGATTTAAAATAAATATTAATGATAGAAATAAATATTAATGATAGAAATAAATATTAATGATAAAAAATAAATATTAGTGATAAAAATAAGTATTAATGATAAAAATAAATATTAATTATAAAAATAAATATTAATGATAAAAATAAATATTAATGATAGAAATAAATATTAATGATAAAAAGAAATATTAATGATAAAAAAAAATAATAATGATAAAAATAAATAATAATGATAAAAATAAATAATAATGATAAAAAATAAATATTAATGATAAAAATAAATATTAATAATAAAAATAAATATTAATGATAAAAATAAATATTAATGATAAAAATAAATATTAATGATAAAAATAAATATTAATGATAAAAATAAATATTAATGATAAAAATAAATATTAATGATAAAAATAAATATTAATGATAAAAATAAATATTAATGATAAAAATAAATATTAATGATAAAAATAAATATTAATGATAAAAATAAATATTAATGATAAATATAAATATTAATGATAAAAATAAATATTAATGATATAAATAATTATTAATGATAAAAATAAATATTAATGATAAAAATAAATATTAATGATAAAAATAAATATTAATGATAAAAATAAATATTAATGATAAAAAGAAATAATAATGTTAAAAATAAATATTAATGATAAAAATAATTATTAATGATAAAAATAAATGTTAATGATAAAAATAAATATTAATGATAAAAATAAATATTAATGATAAAAATAAATATTAATGATAAAAATAAATATTAATGATAAAAAGAAATATTAATGATAAAAAGAAATATTAATGATAAGAAGAAATATTAATGATAAAAATAAATATTAATGATAAAAATAAATATTAATGATAAAAATAAATAGGAGGAGGAGGAGGAACACATAGGAACACATAGGAAGAACAAACAGCAACAGGCCTGCTGGCCCCTACGAGGCTGTTTGCGAGTACACTGTCTACTCTAGAGTGAAGGATACAGGATAGTAAGGGTGAAGGCTTCTCCTAGCATAGGTGGAAATTTTGAAAAATTATTTATATTTTGAAACTTATTATTATTTTGAAAACTCGTGAAGGTTATTCTAAGTGTGTTTTTATTGTGTTTTTGTTGTGTTGATCAGGAATCTGGACTTAGTTTTATCATTACTGTCACGGAAATGCATTGTTCAATTTTGGACCGAAATTTTCCACCAGAATTGAGGTCGAAGTCATCTTTGTCATTTTACTACGAAACTATTACTCCTACAGTTTAAATGTTTATATACAAATTTATTAAGCATGATGAGCTCTATCGAAATATTATATCAGATTTAAAATATATTGAACCGTTTAAGAAAAAAATAATGTTTTGTGTACGTTTTGTTAAAAACACATATTTAGCATTTTCTCAATAACCAATTGTCCAATTATATTTCTGTATAGCTCATTAGAACGGGCGTCTCATGCTTAATACTACTAATATATACAACTTTTACGTAATCCTCATACTTTTCAAGTTATTTCAAAAAACGTAATTTCTTGAAAAAAATCTAAGGGTGTCACCTTGGAAATTTGATGAAAAATTTTCACACCTCAGAATGTGATGAAAATTTCTACAATGATGTTTTGGGTCAAAATGAACACGAATCTGGACTTATTTTTATCATTACTAGAATATCAAACTGTATTTCACCACCTCCGAATGTAAATATTATACACTAATATACACTATCTAATCTAGAGTGAAGGATACAGGATAGTAAGGGTGAAGGCTTCTCTCCCCAGCCATGGCTGGCAGGGAAAGGAAGGCCAACCAAGACCAGACTATCACTACTGTCACTACCACTACTTCCTGGCAAGCGATGTCTGGCCACTAGCGACGTCTTTTGAATCGACATTTCGTAAGTTAGGTACATCAGGATGAACTTACTCAAAGTTTGCTACGTTAACGGATAGTATTTTAGTTGTGGATTGGCTTCTAAATATTTGTCAAGTCTATTTTTGAACGTAGTAATTGTTTTACTGTCGACGACATTGGCGGGCAGGGAGTTCCAAACGTTAACGATCCGATTGAAAAAGAAGTACTTGGCTTTGTTTGATGTGAATCTTTTACCAGTAATCTTAAAAGAATGATGTCTTCTTGTTATATTTGATCAATCAAAAGTAATGTAATCTTCTGTATTGATATTATCGAATCCTTTGATTATCTTGAACATTTCAATGAAATCACCTCGCATCCTTCGTTTCGGTGGTAATGGCAGGTTAAACATAACTTATTGCCAGTATTAACCCTTACACTGCCGAGGTCTTTTCTAAGTGTTCGATTTATAGATTTAAAAAAAAATTATGATTATATTCAAATTTTTCTTATTAATGATAAAAATAAATATTAATGATAAAAATAAATATTAATGATAAAAATAAATAATAATGATACAAATAAATAATAATGATAACAAATAAATATTAATTATAAAAATTAATATTAATGATAAAAATAAGTATTAATGATAAAAATTAATATTAATGATAAAAATAAATATTAATAATAAAAATAAATATTAATGATAAAAATAAATATTAATGATAAAAATAAATATTAATGATAAAAATAAATATTAATGATAAAAATAAATATTAATGATAAAAATAAATATTAATGATAGAAGTAAATATTAATGATAAAATTAATATATATATATATATATATATATATATATATATATATATATATATATATATATATATATATATACATACATATATACATATATATATATATCTAATATAAAAAAAAATTTTAATATATATATATATATATATATATATATATATATATATATATATATATATATATATATATATGCAGATGGGGTGTGACTGATTTGAAAAGGGGCGTGGTTAATGCATGCATGCCCGGTAGTTGCCAATTTGTCGCTACAATTAATAATTTGGTTTACAGCAATTGCTGTAGACGGCAGTGTAAGGGTTAAGCATTCCAATCGCACCATCACAGTTTTACCAGGCTGCTTCCCACCATTAACCGGTTCTGTTGAACCCTTCCCTCGCAGGCCGGTAATAAGGCTTCCCTTGCACTCTTGCTCCCCTTGAATGTAAATTTCATTCGACTCCCCTTTTTGTCATTGGTGTTCCAGTGATTTATTTATCGAGGCAGCAGGTTGCTAATCTTACCCTTTTGCACCTCCGTTCATCACCACCTGATATGCAAATTCGGGAGTTTTGTCGTCGCTTCCATCAACCTGACTTTGCATAATCCATGTGGCTTCTCAGTACCTCCAGCTAACCACTTGACACTCGGAGAACTACCTACAATACTTACAGGACAGCCATTAATGGTCTCTTCTCCTCAGTCTTTCATCAAAAACAGAATTACTTGGATGAATTGTGAAATGCTTGATGGACGGCTTGTGTGCTGGTGACGTAACTGTGTGAATTGTGCAAGTCTCATATTTGATTGAAAGTGACTTTCCTTTGTGTTCAAAGACCAAACGATATGAGCCTCGTTATACTGCTGAATATACGTACACTAGTGGAGTTAAAGTTATGTCCCAGTTGTGCCACGTTATTAATAATGACGCCGGTTGTGATTTTTTTATGTCGCCAAAGTCAGAGATAATGACGGAAATTAGTCAATACTTTTTTATTGTTTGGCAGCATTAGAGTCGAAAAAGAATGAACAAAATATTATGACTTAAGTTTCCAGCATTTATTTTTTATCATATATATATATATATATATATATATATATATATATATATATATATAATATATATATATATATATATATATATATATATATATATATATATATATATATATATATATATATATATATAATTGATATTAACAATTAAAATTATTTAAAAGATGCCAAAATCATGAGCGGAAGGAAAAAAACGAAGAAATGGAAGGAGGAAAAGAATAAGAGATGGAAAGAGATTGAAATGGGGAGGAGAAAGAAGGAGAAAGCGGTGCGTGGAATAGTTAAGGTTATGGTGTTTGAGGATGGATTCAGACATTGCCTCATTCTTTCTTCAGCGTGACACACCTCAAGGCTCCTTATAAGGAACACAGACCGTCAGATCATCAGTCTGCTTGTGTATCATCGTATTAACCTTGATCACCTTTTAATTAATTTTATCATTGTCATCATTACTATCATTAACAATAATAAAAAGACAAAAAAAATATTCCAATGGCTTCATATTAAATCGAAAGATATTTGTTCTTTCATTCAACTTCAGGAATCAGACTCAAACGGAGTAATTAGACTGAACCGCCTGCAGCCGCACCTTGCGCTGCACGGATGTCACCTCATCTCTGATTCCCGTGCATCAGGATATCCTTGCCTTCGTCCCTTTGACCTGATGCATGTAGGACTGTGTATAGATTCACGTGTGCAGAAGAGGATCGACACCGCTCTGTTAGTTGAGGGAGACACATACTAATGAGCAATGAGACTCAGGTACGAAGAAGTGAGTCAGTCAAGATATTACCAAACATTCATATTGAGCACCAAAAACACGTGTTACTTGATCCTGAATGACAGATTAGTAAATGCACGACTCAATGTTAATGTTTTAAATACATTCAAATGTGTAGTAGGCAATGACATGTACTGATAAGTTTGTTTTATGATTGCATATGACCTGATATTATGAAGCACGTGTCGTCTAACACAGATGTATATATATATATATAATATATATATATATATATATATATATATATATATATATATATATATATATATATATATATATATATATATATAATATGACTTGAGGAATAATTATCTGCAGCATGTGTCCATTTGAGATCTTCCCTGTGCTCTGGTGTTCCCGCCCCGGCAAGTCCAGGATGGATGAGGCGTCGAGTCCGGCGCGGGTCAGGGAGGTACGTTGAAAATATATCAACGCCAAGGTGATTCATGCTGGCACAGGATGGCTGTAAATCGGACTTGCGTGAACAGAAGTCTGAGTGTGACCTCCTTGAGGCCGTTACACAAAAGAAAGGACAACTGGAACAAAATGTTCCTGCACTAAGTCATTCGTACCGCCTGCTGTGGGGAGGAGGGAGGCAGGCAAAAATGAAGAAGCAAGTTTATTTGATACTGCACTTAAGAAAATATAAATTAGTTCCTTGTAGTAAAATTAAGAAGATTCACAAACACGTCTAATACTCAATTCTTACTTGACAGTATTTGTTTTTAATGCGAATTTTTTCTGTATTTGTCTTACTCTTGCCTATTTTTTCCTGTATTTGTTTGTATGTGTATTTTGAAGGAGATGAATAGATACGTACATATGTAGCTCATTCCTAGTTTGTGTCGCAATCGTGTTTAGTTATACTTCACACACACACACACACACACACACACACACACACACACACACACACACACACACACACACACACACACACACACATACACACACACACACACACACACACACACACACACACACACACACACACACACACACACACACATTTCCTTTTTCATTCATGTGTCCAAGAGATATTCATTTTTAGCTTCGTTGTCGTTTCGTTTCCATTTCTGGCCACTGTCTTTCAGGTACACATTTCACAACTATATTCCTGCACGTCACTCCCTCTTCATTCTCACATTCTCTCAGCAGCAAACCCTTTCTATATATTCGTGTGCCTTCTCATCCTATCATCCTGGTTCGTCCATTTCTATTTCATCTCTCCTCACCTCCCCTACCCTGTTACCCTCTCGCCTCCATTGTTCCGTAAATAATAGAGACAGGTGACGGGAGCTTCCCCTTCCGACTCACTCCTCATATTGGGAGAGAACTCACTCTGTTCATGCTTTCGTCTCCTTTTTTAGGCCATTCAGGAACACTGAAAGAAATTCGGTACTTCATTGCTTGCCCTCTAATGGATTCCCGGAAGTCAGTTGACATATACATTGTACATGACATACATTTATCATTTATTGTGTGTTTGTCATATGGTTTATCGCTGGCTTTCTCCCACCGTCATTTCACATCATTGTCTACCAAGAAACATTACCTGGCGCTCTATTATTAAATGACGACCCTGGATGGAAAATGGATGACCTCAAAATATTCAAGCGCATCGGGTTTTTACAATGGTGAGAAAGGTTATCAAAATACTATGTCTATATAGAACCGACATGTGCTGAGTGGGAGATTGACAGCTCAGTGACACCCAGAACAAAAGATAACATAATGGAAATTAGAGTTCCTTTTATACCTGCTGACACGGTGAATCAGAAATGTACTTGTAACCTTTAGTTTAGATTCCACGTTTGGTGTTCAAGGTCTCTATGTTGAAATTGAATTAGTTTCCGAAGCACACACATTTGATTAACCACTGTGTGTATGAGAGAGAGAGAGAGAGAGAGAGAGAGAGAGAGAGAGAGAGAGAGAGAGAGAGAGAGAGAGAGAGAGAGAGAGAGAGAGAGAGAGAGAGAGAGAGAGAGAGATAGAGAGAGAGAGATATCTGAGGTGAAATAAGTCACTCGCACGTAATGATGCCAGAAATTCTTCGCGAAGTTATACATAATGGCGTGCAGCGCGAGGATGGTTATTTGAAACATAGCAGCATGTGTATAATTGAAGGAATTCCTGAAATAAGAATGAATGCAAGGTAATCGCATTAACTGAGTGAAGATTGTATACCATTGGCAGCACGCAGCATAGTTATAATTGTATTATAGTTATATTATATTATAGTTATAATTATATTATAGTTATATAATTGCTTCATTCTCAGATACGGAGAGAGAGAGAGAGAGAGAGAGAGAGAGAGAGAGAGAGAGAGAGAGAGAGAGAGAGAGAGAGAGAGAGAGAGAGAGAGAGAGAGAGAAGAGAGAGAGAGAGAGACTTAGCATTAGCACGCCACCGCAACCGCTACACCGCTCACGTCTCTGAATTTAATTTGCATTTTAAAAAGTTTCTGAGCTAACAAGGTGTAAAGACGCCTCTGGAGAGTAAAAAGACAGGAAGGCAGCGACGGATGAAGAGCACTGCAACACACTTATTTTTTTCCCTTCGCCGGTAATGTAATCATAAGAATGGTGTCCCTGTCAGCCGTCCATCGTCCAAGTTTGTGAAGTAAATGACGTGAAATACCAAGTTTGCTCCCTGTCTGTGCGTCACTTAGACTCTGTCAGGCTGCAGAGTAAGAGGATGAAGGAGGGAGGTAAGGGACTAAGGAAGGGGCGGTGAAAGACAAAGGAGTGGGTCAGATGTTGGTAACTGCTTTGTCTGATGATAATTGATGGGATAAAATCTAATTATATATACTTACTTGTAATTCGGAATCGCTTTAGCTTATTATTTATTTATGTGCAATGTCCGAATTTTACTTAAGGAAATCAAACACGTTATTTGTGTAATTGCTTTTTGTTCAAGGTCATAGCTACGAAACAGAATTTAAAAAGAAAAATTTGCGAGCTGCCGATTCCTATTAAGAAAGAAAATTCCAAATGTTTATGGTCAGTTCAGTTCCAGATGTGTCCTTGCAGTAGAAAACATGTTTTTTTTCACTTTGAATATATATTTTTCTTATCGAATTATCTTTCTTGTATTAATTTTTTAACAAATTTGTCTGGTTTGTCAATTGATTCTCTCTCTCTCTCTCTCTCTCTCTCTCTCTCTCTCTCTCTCTCTCTCTCTCTCTCTCTCTCTCTCTCTCTCTCTCTCTCTCTCTCTCTCGCTCTCTTCGCTCTTTCGCTCGCTCTTTCGCTCTTTCGCTCGCTCTTTCGCTCTCTCTCGCTCTCGTTCTTGCTCTCTCTTGCGTTCACTGTTAACATGATCGATTATAACATAAATTAATAAGTTAAGCCCACATTATTCTTTTGTATTTAACATATGACAAGTAGTACCATCGATAACGAGCTTCACGTCTCGTTTGTTTACCTCAGCCAATGGGAGGCAGCCGAGTTTCCTGACGTGACGAAATTACCAGCTGAACCATCTAGTTTCAAGCTCCGGAAAAAAAATATATGCCCATTATATTAGTTGCTTCATTAAATTTGGTCTCTCTGTAGTCTTAATGTTATGTATATAAACACACACAACTAAGACCTAATAAAACTATAACCTTTTTCTTCATAAGGAGGCAGCTGTACGTGGGTGATTCTGAAGCAAAAGTTCGAAGCCTCTTGTATGGAGAGAGAGAGTGCGTCCCGGCAGTACTTGAGTGGCAAGGGCGCAGGGAAGGTCCAGTGCCTCCTCTCCTTTGATCCTACGGTTGAACAGGTGAGTTATATACTTGCAGCTTATATACTACAGCTTTTTTGTCATTATCGGAACTGATCAAACCTACTTCTGTATATGGAAGTTTAATATGACTGATGTAAGTGTTATGTTATGTTATGTGTTCCTTGAAGTCCTTACATCTGTTTACCTGCAGAGGCGGTGTGGCGAAGGCGATGTCAAAGGCTTCATAACGGGAAACAGCAATTCAGTTAAGTATTTGTTTTAAGTTAATACTTTGATCTGGTAATAGGTGAAGGTGTGACTAATAATTACTAGTGAAATGATTTAGTGTGTATAGTTTGATTAATGGTCCTTAAATGGTTGGTTATTATTCGACCACGAGCTGTACATCTGATATCAAGGACAAGGAAAAGTGTGTATGGGTGTGGGTGGGTTGGTATGGGCGGGATGGTGTGGTTGTGGGTGTGTGGGTGTGGGTGTGGGGTGGGTGTGTGGGTGTGGGTGTGGGGACGTGCGTGCTTGTGTGTGTGTGTGTGCGTATGCGTGTGTGTGAAGCAAAAAGGCACGTAGTTAATGGTTTCTAACTAATTTGAGATAAGCAATTACATCATACACAAAGGTTTGAAGCAGCAATGTTTTTTTCAGGTTCTTTTAACTTCGATACTTCCAAGGCAGCGGCGAAGGCATGGGAGTCGACGAAGTTCAAACAGAAAATGGAAACCAACAGACAGAAGGTTAGTCCTGAATATTATAAGGAAATAAAATGTGCTGCATAGTATTATATGTAACTGTATATAACCAACATTAGGCATATTTGAAAGCTAGAGTTATATGATCCACATTACCATCTTACTGAATAGAGTAACATTATTTTGGTGTATGCTTCCACTGCCACTTCACTGCATAACTAAGAATTAAGGCAAATTCTGTGATGGAGTTGCCATGTTATCGGTTTTCTGGTGTATGTTCCTTTATAGTCAGTAGCTGTTATCTCTTGCTACCTTGCCCTGCTCCCTCCACATACCTTCAGGCACGCATAATTTAGACAGCAATAACTGGATGTAAAGTACGAGGCACTCAGTCGTTGTGTGTTGTGCCGCACTAAAACCTTCGAGTCAGTTCGTTCTTTAAAAGTTGTCATGGCTTGTATTTATCTATTCAGTTTCCATTGTGCAAATATAGATAGAAGCCCCAGGCCGTGACTTCACTAATGTCACCACCACTAGTCGTTGTCAGTGTTGATATTGTAATGATTCACTTTTATATTATTTCCTCACATTATATTGCAGTAACACTTAAATAGATATGTTACTACCAGGGCTGGTATCAGAGCCGCACGTCGAGGTCACAGGTTACATAATAAGAGATTAATCCGATGCTGAAATGTTGAGATGCACGGAAGCAGAAGCACTTCTATGTATTATAAATGAAAAGCTATAAATCATAACTGATAATTTTCATGATATAATTTATTAAAGCTCATTCACCCATAGTAATCACTAATAATTTCTGGCTCACTACATCTGCTTGAGAGAGAGAGAGAGAGAGAGAGAGAGAGAGAGAGAGAGAGAGAGAGAGAGAGAGAGAGAGAGAGAGAGAGAGAGAGAGAGAGAGAGAGAGAGAGAGAATTTCTGAGAGTATTTGAGTGTGGTATTTTACCTATAGTTCCAAATCAATTTGGTGTAGTATAACAATTGCAAGACTTATTTCACAGGCATATATCTAGTTATGACTGGAGGCAGAAGTACCAACTTATGCGACACATTATGACAAATGTACACATTATTGATGGCAATCCCGTGACTGCGGCTAGGCAGACTACAGCCATTTAATGACCGTTTGTAAATGAATTTATTATATAAGGTTAACGTAATAAATCAATACCAGATAGTAAGCATAACAAAGAAAACAGTTTTTTTTCACAGGAATGTAGCTTACTCTATAATTACGAGACAACTGCTTAATAATATATTTGTATATATTTTGTACTCATTATAAGGAAACCTTCGTATGATGCGTTCATTATTTTGTATCGTTCCAATGTATCATGCAAATACAACGAACCATGAATACTAGCATTCCATCACCATTGCCATACAGAATCACCTCAAATACGGCCGCTAATCGCTCCATTCAACTCCTTCCTCCTGTGTGTTGCTTCTGTTTAGTATGAACATTTGTTTTTATCATTAAATTATTATACATAATATAAACGTATTTTGCAACTTAGTGTTTTTAAATGTGCGTGCGTGCGTGCTTGCGTATGTGTACAAACTATGGCACGAACAAGCAATAAAGAAAGAGTCGTTGGTGTGTCTCGTTTCAGCAGCTCACACGTTATCTGAAGTCAATACTCACCGCCCTATACATGTTAGAAGTCATTAATGTGCGGGACACTGATGTCACTATTGCTAATGGAAGGCATTGTACGTCAGCATCAGCACGCGCGCGCACACGCACACACTCCCCCCCCCCTTCCACCACACACACACACACACACACACACACACACACACGCACAAGAATAAACTAAAATATCGATACTTTAATCACATTTGCTGTAATATTTTCAGGTGGTGCATAAACTCTAAAGTCGTGCTTAGTAACCTGTATAACTAATTGGCCAGGATAGCAAAGGGGGAGTCACTCTGGCTGCGGACGAATAGATGAGGAGAGATGCGATAGTAAATGAAAAGATATCATCGACCATCAACGTTAAAGTAAATGTAAAGGCATGATCCTCCCAGAATATTTAACTTTAGTCACACTCCACATGACAAGTACCATCGAAAACGAGGTTCACGTCTTCCTTTTTTACCTTAGCCCAGCGTCATGTCACAATAATTACGAGCTTCACCGTCTTGTTTCAGTCTCAGGAAAAATGTGTTGGATATTTTATTGATACCTTGTCTCACTTTTGTGCTTTGAAAGTTGTTGAACACTTAAGATAGTTTTTTTACAAGGAGGCAGCTGTACGTAAACAAAAGTTCAACGAAGCCTCGTATAGCAGAGGGAGCACACCTTAGCAGTAATTGAATATATTATAAAGTAAATATTTTGGAGGGTACAGTATGGAAGTCCTTGTTTATGCTGAATTTGCGAGTTCATTATTTTTTTGTTATTTGTCATTCTCAGAACCGATTGAAATATGGAAACTAGTTATTTTCACATGCAACAATGTGTCATTAACACGATGGTAGGATATATCATTGAATCAATATTCATTTCAGATAATTTTAATGTGTAAGTTTAAAGAAACCAACATTATTACATAAATATTGACAATAAATCTCATTTCAGGTGCTGTGGCGTACTTTCCTGAAAAGGAAAAAAAATAAAACCCACAGGATGCACAGGCAAGACTCCCCACCTCTTCCTCTCCTGGTTTGTCACTCGGTCTAGTGGCTAGCGGTCAGGCACACCAGCTCAGGGTCCCGCGTTCGAGCCTCGGCACGGGCTGGCCACTTTTCTACTTACTACCGTCGAGTGGCCTAAGATCACCCACATGCTGCCATAACACCATCCTCGCCGGGACTGCAACGTTATATGCGCGAGGAGCTTCCGCTGGCATCATGAGCCTATCAATAAGAAGAAACAAGGCGTCACTTAAAAAATCTAACCCGCGCTACTAACGGGCGGAGGTCAACCATCTAAGGTCTCCCTGACTATTATATATAGGTTGATGGTCTCACAAAATATATGGTTTTTGTCATTCAAAATAAAGATTTCCTCTCCGGGTTTGTCATCCCCCAGCCCCCAAATAAACTAAGTTTAAGGAGCGTTTTGACTGTAGCTTCACAGTCCCTAAAATTTGGCTTTTTTTTAGGGTAAACTGAAAATTTTCGACAGCGAAGCTACAGTCAAAACGCTCCTTAAACTTAGTTTATTTGGGGGCTGGGGGATGACAAACCCGGAGAGGAAATCTTTATTTTGAATGACAAAAACCATATATTTTGTGAGACCGATTTTGTAGGGTTTTCCAATAAATTTTTTCATGGTTTTCAAAGTTTTTTATTACACATTATTTATTGTTTTGGATCATATTCTCCAATCATTAATCATCCTATATATGAACTAGTTGATCCATCAGCTTCTTAAATATCGAGGAATCCATGAAACAGTCTTGCCAGGCTATGGAAGTGATGCGGTGAGGCGGCGTGTCATCTCCGAGATCGAGGCTGTTTGTTGACCCTGAAAATGTCGATGAGTCAGTGTTACTCCACACACATGGATTCATTGTTTTACTCCTGTAATTGATCCTTTGTCTGTATATCTCACTACGTGTATGTTTCTCTATTACAACCTAACAATAAAGCCGAATCACAATTATCAACTTCACTTTGATTTCATCTTCCAATCACTATTTCGTCCTCTCATTCAAACACCCACTACATTACTACTATTGGTTTCTTCCTCCCTTAAGACTAGTTTATTTTCGTTCCCCATATGCTCTTTAATAGTAAAAATGCATTGATTAATAGTAAAAATGCATTGATTAATTAAGAAATCATGCGTTTAAATTAGATTCTGCATTACGAGCTGTAGCATCTATTAATCAAAATTTATAAATGGTGTATACCTTTGAACAACTAGCAACAATCAGCCAGGTAAGGACGAAGCAATCAACGTAAATATAGTGTTAGGGAAGCTAATATAGGAGCTTGATGGTTACATGTTCAGTATTGCTGGTAACGAGTAAATATGAAGAAAAAAACAGGTAATTAAAATGTGGGATCAAAAGCCTTTAAGCACAAGATTAAATTGAATGCCTTTGTGAACCGTGTTCTAGCTTATGTTCTTGAACTTTACATGTAATTCACCATTTACAGGTTATGAAGTTATATTCTTGGTTCATAAGCATGCTCTCTCCTATATATTATTTACTTAAATTTCCCTTCCCACTCTAAATTGTTGTTACTGCAAAAAATTAATATAATTCTACACTATAACCTAAAACTAGCCTCCGCAACGCCATACTCATCTGTAATGACAGCTACATATCTTGCCAGGTCAGCTTCTTGGGTTCGTCTTACGTAAACCATCCCGTGCGTTGCTAGGAA
This sequence comes from Metacarcinus magister, assembly GCA_029783475.1. Lineage (NCBI taxonomy): Eukaryota > Metazoa > Arthropoda > Malacostraca > Decapoda > Cancridae > Metacarcinus > Metacarcinus magister. Next base: position 7,531,996 of record JAPQNM010000042.1, read on the forward strand.
GAATTCAGCGCAAAGCTCTTCATCTTTGGTGGAATCACTCTTCTTTTCGTACTGGTGGAGAAACATGTCATTATAATCTTCCTCTTTATTGCACACACAATGTCTCTTACTTAATATCTACTTGGCTATCATTTACGTGAATAGTAATGTACCAGGTCGTCACCAGATTGCTCAACTAATCTTGGCATTGAGGAAAGTCCATTACCTAGGAAACTAACAATGAATACAACTAAACCTTGCCATGTTAGACTCGAGTAAATGTCATAATATTGTTCGCCTGTTTGCAGTCTGGGATGCGTCGCCCATCAAACGTTACGAGAGCGGAATAAATGGAGATCAAGGTAAGCCTCTTTGATGTACTTGTAAAAAATCACTGCGTGGCATCACAGTCTGGGTGTTCTGTAACGAAGTTCTGAATGTTCACTGCGGTGTAAAGACAACCTCACTGTCAATTTGATTATATGAATTAATTTATATACTTGTATATATATTTATATTCTTGTTGATTTACTTTTGTAACATAATAGTTGTATCTTTTGGCGGAGGAAGAAGGCTACAACGCTCTAGTTTTAACCTAACAGTCAAGAAACTGGTAACACTGAATATTTTTCTTTTTACTCTTTAGCTTGTATTAACTCTACCAAGGTTATTACGACATAGAAGAGGATTTTTGGCGACTTTCGCTGTCCCCTGCAGCTGATGGCACCGATGAGTTCAGCGGGAGGGCTCAAAGTTAACGAGGGGAAAAGGGATTTACTCGAGGCCAGAGGGGTTCATGGAGACAGAACCCATGGACGTGGGATTAATCTTTTGTCCCTAGACACCTGAGCTTCAGAGGGAAAGAAGCGAGGTGTGTCGAATAAAGGGGACCGAACAGTAAGGCAGGACCAAGGTAAGATGTGAATGCAACTGAAGTTAACATGAGATGCAAGATGGGTGGCATGGAGGATTATGAAATGCATAAAGTATAGAAGAAAATGCATATATCAAAATATTCAGCTAAGTACTCGAGTATATTTTCAATATTTGACAAAAAAGTAAAATTTTCCTTATGTTTTAATTTATATATATATATATATATATATATATATATATATATGTATATATATATATATATATATATATATATATATATATATATATATATATATATATATATATATATATATATGGGAATGGGACAACTGGCCGCGGGAAACTGGCCGCGGCCAGCTGACCGCCGATAGTTGGCCGCTGCTAGTTGGGCTGCGGCCAGTTTCCCGCGGCCAGTTGGGCTGGGCCAGGTGGCCGCGACCAGTTGTCCCATTCCCCTTTTATTGCAGTGTCAAGCTCCATGAAGACGATATGATAGCTATCAGTAACCCGCGTATACTCCTACACACGACGCGTTAACCCGTAAGGAACACATATAGTCTTAACTTCCAGGAATATTCTTGTAATGACTGTTACAGCTCAAAGCAGTTCATAACTAAGCTTTACGACACGTTTAACCATCTTGCAGACCCTCGTGGATGTGTAGAATTAATCTCAACATATGGTGTATCGTTCGGTCATGACCGGCCGATCAAAATCTTAACTACTGACTCTGTCACCGGTGCCAATGGCTATGGAAGTTATTTATTTTCATTAAAAAATGTAATGCAGTACTTTTATTGCAGTGTCAAGCACAATAAAGAGGATATGATAGCTATCAGTAACCCGCGTATACTCCTACACACGATGCGTTAACCCGTAAGGAACACATATGGTCTTAACGTCCACGAATATTCTTGTAATGACTTTTAATCTCAAAGCAGTTCATAACTAAACCTTACGACACGTTTAACCATCTTACAGACCCTCGTGGATGTGTAGAATTAATCTCAACATATGGTGTATCGTTCGGTCATGACCGGCCGATAAAAATCTTAACTACTGACTCTGTCACCGGTGCCTATGGCTATGGAAGTTAATTATTTTCATTAAAAAATGTAATGCAGTACTTTTATTGCAGTGTCAAGCTCCATCAAGAGGATATGATAGCTGTCAGTAACCCGCGTATACTCCTACACACGATGCGTTAACCCGTAAGGAACACATATAGTCTTAACGTCCACGAATATTCTTGTAATGACTGTTACAGCTCAAATCAGTTTATAACTAAGCCTTACGACACGTTTAACCATCTTGCAGACCCTCGTGGATGTGTAGAATTAATCTCAACATATGGTGTATCGTTTGGTCATGACCGGCTGATCAAAATCTTAACTACTGACTCTGTCACCGATGCCAATGGAAGTTATTTATTTTCATTAAAAAATGAAATGCAGTACTTTTATTGCAGTGTCAAGCACAATAAAGAGGATATGATAGCTATCAGTAACCCGCGTATACTCCTACACACGATGCATTAACCCGTAAGGAACACATATAGTCTTAACGTCCACGAATATTCTTGTAATGACTTTTACAGCTCAAAGCAGTTCATAACTAAACCTTACGACACTTTTAACCATCTTACAGACCCTCGTGGATGTGTAGAATTAATCTCAAAATATGGTGTATCGTTCGGTCATGACCGGCCGATCAAAATCTTAACTACTGACTCTGTCACCGGTGCCAATGGCTATGGAAGTTATTTATTTTCATTAAAAAATGTAATGCAGTACTTTTATTGCAGTGTCAAGCTCCATCAAGAGGATATGATAGCTATCAGTAACCCGCGTATACTCCTACACACGACGCGTTAACCCGTAAGGAACACATATAGTCTTAACGTCCACGAATATTCTTGTAATGACAGTTACAGCTCAAAGCAGTTCATAACTAAGCCTTACGACACGTTTAACCATCTTGCAGACCCTCGTGGATGTGTAGAATTAATCTCAACATATGGTGTATCGTTCGGTTATGACCTGCCGATAAAAATCTTAACTACTGACTCTGTCACCGGTGCCAATGGCTATGGAAGTTATTTATTTTCATTAAAAAATGTAATGCAGTACTTTTATTGCAGTGTCAAGCTCCATCAAGAGGATATGATAGCTATCAGTAACCCGCGTATATTCCTACACACGACGCGTTAACCCGTAAGGAACACATATAGTCTTAACGTCCACGAATATTCTTGTAATGACTTTTACAGCTCAAAGCAGTTCATAACTAAACCTTACGACACTTTTTAAACATCTAGCAGACCCTCGTGGATGTGTAGAATTAATCTCAACATATGGTGTATCGTTCGGTCATGACCGGCCGATCAAAATCTTAACTACTGACTCTGTCACCAGTGCCAATGGCTATGGAAGTTATTTATTTTCATTAAAAAATGTAATGCAGTACTTTTATTGCAGTGTCAAGCTCCATCAAGAGGATATGATAGCTATCAGTAACCCGCGTATACTCCTACACACGACGCGTTAACCCGTAAGGAACACATATAGTCTTAACGTCCACGAATATTCTTGTAATGACTTTTACAGCTCAAAGCAGTTCATAACTAAACCTTACGACACTTTTAAACATCTAACAGACCCTTGTGGATGTGTAGAATTAATCTCAACATATGGTGTATCGTTCGGTCATAACCGGCCAATCAAAATCTTAACTACTGACTCTGTCACCAGTGCCAATGGCTATGGAAGTTATTTATTTTCATTAAAAAATGTAATGCAGTACTTTTATTGCAGTGTCAAGCTCCATCAAGAGGATATGATAGCTATCAGTAACCCGCGTATACTCCTACACACGACGCGTTAACCCATAAGGAAAAAATATAATCTTAACGTCCACGAATATTCTTGTAATGACTGTTACAGCTCAAAGCAGTTCATAACCAAACCTTACGACACGTTTAACTATCTTACAGACCCTCATGGATGTGTAGAATTAATCTCAACATATGGTGTATCGTTCGGTCATGACCGGCCGATTAAAAAATCTTAACTACTGACTCTTTCACCGGTGCCAATGGCTATGGAAGTTATTTATTTTCATTAAAAAATGTAATGCAGTACTTTTATTGCAGTGTCAAGCTCCATCAAGAGGATATGATAGCTATCAGTAACCCGCGTATACTCCTACACACGACGCGTTAACCCGTAGGGAACACATATAGTCTTAACTTCCACGAATATTCTTGTAATGACTTTTACAGCTCAAAGCAGTTCATAACTAAACCTTACGACACTTTTAAACATCTAAAAGACCCTTGTGGATGTGTAGAATTAATCTCAACATATGGTGTATCGTTCGGTCATAACCGGCCAATCAAAATCTTAACTACTGACTCTGTCACCGGTGCCAATGGCTATGGAAAGTTATTTATTTTCATTAAAAAATGTAATGCAGTACTTTTATTGCAGTGTCAAGCTCCATCAAGAGGATATGATAGCTATCAGTAACCCGCGTATACTCCTACACACGACGCGTTAACCCATAAGGAACAAATATAGTCTTAACGTCCACGAATATTCTTGTAATGACTGTTACAGCTCAAAGCAGTTCATAACTAAACCTTACGACACGTTTAACTATCTTACAGACCCTCGTGGATGTGTAGAATTAATCTCAACATATGGTGTATCGTTCGGTCATGACCGGCCGATCAAAATCTTAACTACTGACTCTGTCACCGGTGCCAATGGCTATGGAAGTTATTTATTTTCATTAAAAAATGTAATGCAGTACTTTTATTGCAGTGTCAAGCTCCATCAAGAGGATATGATAGCTATCAGTAACCCGCGTATATTCCTACACACGACGCGTTAACCCGTAAGGAACACATATAGTCTTAACGTCCACGAATATTCTTGTAATGACTTTTACAGCTCAAAGCAGTTCATAACTAAACCTTACGACACGTTTAACCATCTTGCAGACCCTCGTGGATGTGTAGAATTAATCTCAACATATGGTGTATCGTTCGGTCATGACCGGCCGATCAAAATCTTAACTACTGACTCTATCACCGGTGCCAATGGCTATGGAAGTTAATTATTTTCATTAAAAAATGTAATGCAGTACTTTTATTGCAGTGTCAAGCTCCATCAAGAGGATATGATAGCTATCAGTAACCCGCGTATATTCCTACACACGACGCGTTAACCCGTAAGGAACACATATAGTCTTAACGTCCACGAATATTCTTGTAATGACTTTTACAGCTCAAAGCAGTTCATAACTAAACCTTACGACACTTTTAAACATCTAACAGACCCTTGTGGATGTGTAAAATTAATCTCAACATATGGTGTATCGTTCGGTCATAACCGGCCGATCAAAATCTTAACTACTGACTCTGTCACCGGTGCCAATGGCTATGGAAGTTATTTATTTTCATTAAAAAATGTAATGCAGTACTTTTATTGCAGTGTCAAGCTCCATCAAGAGGATATGATAGCTATGAGTAACCCGCGTATACTTCTACACACGACGCGTTAACCCGTAAAGAACACATTTAGTCTTAACGTCCACGAATATTCTTGTAATGACTTTTACAGCTCAGAGCAGTTCATAACTAAACCTTACGACACTTTTAAACATCTAACAGACCCTTGTGGATGTGTAAAATTAATCTCAACATATGGTGTATCGTTCGGTCATAACCGGCCGATCAAAATCTTAACTACTGACTCTGTCACCGGTGCCAATGGCTATGGAAGTTATTTATTTTCATTAAAAAATGTAATGCAGTACTTTTATTGCAGTGTCAAGCTCCATCAAGAGGATATGATAGCTATGAGTAACCCGCGTATACTTCTACACACGACGCGTTAACCCGTAAAGAACACATATAGTCTTAACGTCCACGAATATTCTTGTAATGACTTTTACAGCTCAGAGCAGTTCATAACTAAACCTTACGACACTTTTAAACATCTAACAGACCCTTGTGGATGTGTAGAATTAATCTCAACATATGGTGTATCGTTCGGTCATAACCGGCCGATCAAAATCTTAACTACTGACTCTATCACCGGTGCCAATGGCTATGGAAGTTATTTATTTTCATTAAAAAATGTAATGCAGTACTTTTATTGCAGTGTCAAGCTCCATCAAGAGGATATGATAGCTATCAGTAACCCGCGTATACTCCTACACACGACACGTTAACCCGTAAAGAACACATATAGTCTTAACGTCCATGAATATTCTTGTAATGACTGTTACAGCTCAAAGCAGTTCATAACTAAGCCTTACGACACGTTTAACCATCTTGCAGACCCTCGTGGATGTGTAAAATTAATCTCAACATATGGTGTATTGTTCGGTCATGACCGGCCGATCAAAATTTTAACTACTGACTCTGTCACCGGTGCCAATGGCTATGGAAGTTATTTATTTTCATTAAAAAATGTAATGCAGTACTTTTATTGCAGTGTTAAGAACAATAAAGAGGATATGGTAGCTATCAGTAACCCACGTATACTCCTACACACGACGCGTTAACCCGTAAGGAACACATATAGTCTTAACGTCCATGAATATTCTTGTAATGACTGTTACAGCTCAAAGCAGTTCATAACTAAGCCTTACGACACGTTTAACCATCTTGCAGTCCTTCGTGGATGTGTAAAATTAATCTCAACATATGGTGTATTGTTCGGTCATCACCGGCCGATCAAAATCTTAACTACTGACTCAGTCACTGGTGCCAATGGCTATGGAAGTTATTTATTTTCATTAAAAAATGTAATGCAGTACTTTTATTGCAGTGTCAAGCTCCATCAAGAGGATATGATAGCTATCAGTAACCCGCGTATACTCCTACACACGACGCGTTAACCCGTAAGGAACACATATAGTCTTAACGTCCACGAATATTCTTGTAATGACTTTTACTGCTCAAAGCAGTTCATAACTAAACCTTACGACACTTTTAAACATCTAACAGACCCTTGTGGATGTGTAAAATTAATCTCAACATATGGTGTATCGTTCGGTCATAACCGGCCGATCAAAATCTTAACTACTGACTCTGTCACCGGTGCCAATGGCTATGGAAGTTATTTATTTTCATTAAAAAATGTAATGCAGTACTTTTATTGCAGTGTCAAGCTCCATCAAGAGGATATGATAGCTATGAGTAACCCGCGTATACTTCTACACACGACGCGTTAACCCGTAAAGAACACATATAGTCTTAACGTCCACGAATATTCTTGTAATGACTGTTACAGCTCAAAGCAGTTCATAACTAAACCCTACGACACTTTTAACTATCTTACAGACCCTCGTGGATGTGTAGAATTAATCTCAACATATGGTGTATCGTTCGGTCATGACCGGCCGATCAAAATCTTAACTACTGACTCTGTCAACGGTGCCAATGGCTATGGAAGTTATTTATTTTCATTAAAAAATGTAATGCAGTACTTTTATTGCAGTGTCAAGCTCCATCAAGAGGATATGATAGCTATCATAACTCGCGTATACTCCTACACACGACGCGTTAACCCGTAAGGAACACATATAGTCTTAACGTCCATGAATATTCTTGTAATGACTGTTACAGCTCAAAGCAGTTCATAACTAAGCCTTACGACACGTTTAACCATCTTTCAGTCCCTCGTGGATGTGTAAAATTAATCTCAACATATGGTGTATTGTTCGGTCATGACCGGCCGATCAAAATCTTAACTACTGACTCTGTCACCGGTGCCAATGGCTATGGAAGTTATTTATTTTCATTAAAAAATGTAATGCAGTACTTTTATTGCAGTGTCAAGCTCCATCAAGAGGATATGATAGCTATCAGTAACCCGCGTATATTCCTACACACGACGCGTTAACCCGTAAGGAACACATATAGTCTTAACGTCCACGAATATTCTTGTAATGACTTTTACAGCTCAAAGCAGTTCATAACTAAACCTTACGACATTTTTAAACATCTAACAGACCCTTGTGGATGTGTAGAATTAATCTCAACATATGGTGTATCGTTCGGTCATGACCGGCCGATCAAAATCTTAACTACTGACTCTGTCACCAGTGCCAATGGCTATGGAAGTTATTTATTTTCATTAAAAAATGTAATGCAGTACTTTTATTGCAGTGTCAAGCTCCATCAAGAGGATATGATAGCTATCAGTAACCCGCGTATACTCCTACACACGACGCGTTAACCCGTAAGGAACACATATAGTCTTAACTTCCACGAATATTCTTGTAATGACTTTTACAGCTCAAAGCAGTTCATAACTAAACCTTACGACACTTTTAAACATCTAACAGACCCTTGTGGATGTGTAGAATTAATCTCAACATATGGTGTATCGTTCGGTCATAACCGGCCAATCAAAATCTTAACTACTGACTCTGTCACCAGTGCCAATGGCTATGGAAGTTATTTATTTTTATCAAAAAATGTAATGCAGTACTTTTATTGCAGTGTCAAGCTCCATCAAGAGGATATGATAGCTATCAGTAACCCGCGTATACTCCTACACACGACGCGTTAACCCATATGGAACAAATATAGTCTTAACGTCCACGAATATTCTTGTAATGACTGTTACAGCTCAAAGCAGTTCATAACTAAACCTTACGACACGTTTAACTATCTTACAGACCCTCGTGGATGTGTAGAATTAATCTCAACATATGGTATATCGTTCGATCATGACCGGCCGATCAAAATCTTAACTACTGACTCTGTCACCAGTGCCAATGGCTATGGAAGTTATTTATTTTCATTAAAAATGTAATGCAGTACTTTTATTGGGGAATGGGACAACTGGCCGCGGCCAACTAGCTGCAGCCCAACTGGCCGCGGGAAACTGGCCGCGGCCAGCTGACCGCCGCGGACTGGAAACTGAAAACTGTAACCCCCTAAGTTTATGTACTCAAGGCACCTCCTTAAACCCCCACCAGCGAATGATGTATTCTCGAATACGAACTTCCTCTTCTAGACTGTCAGTCCCCAGTCAGCCTTCACCGGAGGAACTTCTAACTTAGGTTGGTTGTATAGGTTTTTTGTTTGATACTATAGGAATGTTAGGTTAGGTTAGGTTAGGTTAGACTAGGTTAGGTTAGGTTAGGTTAGGTCTTGTTTTTTCAATCAATATAGACATTGTGAAAATTTAGCATTTTAGCAACAAAACGTTCCATAAGGCGGCCAGTAGGCCGCGGTTAGTTTCCCGCCGCCAGTTGGGCTGCGGCCAGGTGGCCGCGGCCAGTTGTCCTAGACCCTATATATGTATATATATATATATATATATATATATATATATATATATATATATATATATATATATATATTTTTTTTTAAGGTTAGGGTTATTACCAACGCTACAATCTTCCCAACATCGCCTCCTGCCATATAGGAGGCAAGATACAGGCTGATCATTCCTTCCTCACCCAACTTGAGCCCTCACTAAGAGGCTCTAATGAGGCTGGTAGGGCGCGAGAAACTGCGGTGCGGGGAGGAATGTTGCCTCCGACAAGGGAACAAGGAAGCAAATAAGTGAATGTTAAGCGAAAAACAGGAAGAGATGCCTGGAGGTGGTGTGATGCAAACCTGCTAATTGGAGCATCTTGGGAGAAAAGAAAGTCTGTGAATGATGTCATTTTAATTTTAGCTTCGTTACTCGGAGGGTTACGATCCTTTTTCTCGCCCCTTTACGATAGCTCATTTTAATACTTCTAGTAAAAGAGTTTAACATTTTGCAAACTTAAACCGAATTAGCAAGACAGGCAATGATTCATGTTTCCGATCCTCATGAACGTATTGTTTCTCTAATCCATGAATTCATATTAATTTTTCTTTGTTGTCTGCCGTTTTTTTTTTTTACCTTCAGTTAACACAGCAGACTAAGCATCATCGGTCTATTTTTATATTATTATCACTGTTATTGTGTCACTAAATATCACTGTATTTGTCTTCTAAGGTTTATTTAATTTATTTTTCTTATGTGAATAAAAGGAAAAGAATCGATAAAAGGTGTGCCAAAAAAAATGAAAGCAGGATAGAAAAAAAAAAAGCTATGTTCAAGGTAGTAGCTCTGACCTGGCTCTACTAAACCTTGGAAAAGAACAAGTTCGTTCAATTTGTAATGAAAAGTTTTTCAATTATCTGCTTCGCTCGCTGCCTTGCTCCCATCTGTCTCTCGGCTCAAGGAACAAGGGGGTCAGGGGTCTGGGGCAAAGCGATGCGTGTGGGTCTTTCGATGGTCTGTGGGTGAACTACTATTGGTTTAAGGTAGTCAGTGTCTGAGGTGAAGTAGTCGGTGTATGAACTAGTACGAAAGTAAATGGCTGTGGATTTACGTAAATGTTGGCTATTCTGAGTCTAACGTCATGTGCATCTAAGTTGATATAAGACCAAATTGATCTGAAATACGTCCTCATGTGTGGTTGAATTTGGAGAGGACTCTACGGACATTAGTAGCCTAGAATTTTGCAACGATCATCTTTGGTTTTGCTCGCGCTTTTTACTTCCTACCCGTGAGGCTCTAGATCTTATCCACACCGCGAGGTCTTCTGCTTCTTTCACCCACCACCACACCACACCCAACCACTCCACGCTGCCGGCTGCGGATGGGAGACTAGTATATGTTCTAATCATTGTCGTGTGAACGCAAACATCGCAGGAGTAAATGACATTTGGATTACGCTACGGCATTGTGTGTATGTGTGTGTGTGTGTGTGTGTGTGTGTGTGTGTGTGTGTGTGTGTGTGTGTGTGTGTGTGTGTGTGTGTGTGTGTGTGTGTGTGTGTGTGTGTGTGTGTGTGTGTGTGTGTGTGTGTGTTCTTATAATTGCGTGCGTGTGTGATCGCGTGCTTGCTTAATTAGACTCGCTGCTGCTACCTGTAATCCACATCTCTGTTGCCAACACTCTGCAGAAAAATGTTCCTTGTCACGAGAGGAAAGGAAACAGAAAAAATGGTATATGCTGTATAATGGCGACAATATTACCATTCTTTTTTTATACAGATTCTTGGTAAGGCTTGCCAATAGATGTTAACAACTGTATAACGTCAATTCATCCTAATAACTGCACTCCATACCACTGGCATCACCCTCTTACATACCATATCTATATGTGTGTGTGTGTATATATGTATATGTATATATGTATATGTATATGTATATATATATATATATATATATATATATATATATATATATATATATATATATATATATATATATATATATGTACATATACACACACAAACAGCTTAATGTGAATAATGGAACACCTTTTCTTAAGTACCCATAAAACACTTTATATGAAATTCTGTTGCTAATATACGATTCCCGATGCCTTCCATGTATCATACTTATCCCTATCATGCCTTATTATTACACCAGACTCTTTAGTTCTCTAATTCTCCTACCTTCCTCTTCCACAAATCCATACTTTCTAAAGTCCTTCCCCTTTTTTCAATCACATTCATATCATAATAACCTTCTGTCCACTCGCATAGTTCTCTCCTGGCTGCCCTTCCTCAATGCTCACTTTCCTCTCCATTCACCTCTGGGCTTCCTCCGGTAATATCTTTCACACACCTTGTTTTCATTCGTCTTGCACTATCTTTGCCCTCTGCTTCCCCTCCATCCCTTTCCAGTTCCTTGACTAACGAACCTTAATCCCCTAGTAATGACTTCCCTTCCTTTGTATTCGTACTTTTTTTTGTTAGTCCCGAGACCATTACAGAATGTACACAATTAGGTACCGTCTGTGGACAGTTTCTGAAAATGTTGAGACTCCGATTTCCATTCTTAGGATACAGTCTACACATGTTTGTAAAAGTAAGGAACCTTTGGACTACAAGGATCTAAGCCACTCACTAGTACGCATCTAAAGACTACACATAGTTACATTTTGCAAACATTCTCAAATACAGTTTAAAAGCGGTCTCAAGGATAAGTGAAATGTATGAGGTGTCAACGCTATTCATGGTTACACAATATAAGCAAACTACCATTTTGTAAGCTGGATTTTAGTTTTGTCATCCCTAGACACAGCTTTAGTCGTTCTTGTCGGCAGGTGGCGCATGTCGGTAGTTTCCTCAACGTGTACCACTCCACCACAATCCCACTACCTGTGATTAAGTCGAGATTAACACCGCCACGTCTAGTAACCCTTACGCCAACCATAAATAAGAGCCACACTGTGATCCTGAATCTTGATACGGAGTGCAAAAGACGTGGCTTTATTCATCCCGCTTCTCTATCTCTCCTACACAAGACTCAACCTTCCGCGCTGCCTGACCCTCAGGTAAACGCACGATTTCCAGGCCGGAGGGTTCACAGGTAAGCCAAATGGGACCTTAAACCCTCCAACACACGGTAAATGATGCTCCGACAAAGGCTTTGGGGGTTACGAGTTACGTGTTCCCTGATTTCGTTGATACCTGTTAGCATTAGGTATGCAGCTCACGAAGCGCCTAATGTAAAGTATCGCCTTACTATCTTACACCTCCTTGGTCCGTAAGACTGCCATGGTTACACTTCGCCTGCAATACGACTCAAGACCTTATTATCTTTCACTATTCGGTTCAGATCCTCGCGGGAAATCTTCAGGCGTTTCTTTAACAACTCGCGCGGAACTTTTCGAGCGATCCAAGTTGGCCAGAACCGCAGCTAAAACATCGAGAATACTGGGAGTGTGTAGGGGGAGGGAGCTTAGTCGTCACGGTCTACTGTGCTTCCATCGAACTATTTAAACAACACCTTTCCTATACGAACGAACCTATCTAGCTCTTCTCTCCTTTAGCTACATCAAAATACACAAAAATTCATGTCACAATGCGCCTCTGGAAAACTTACTATGCTCTGAATTTTGAAAACATAATTCTTAGTTCCATACACGAATCCCATTTCATGTTTGAGTCTTGAGGCGCCACCCACTGATACCAGGCGGGGTGGAAGCAGCTATCTCTTCAGACCCTGGAGACGCCGAGGGAGCGGGCGAGGAGGAAAGAAGAAAAGAGAGAAAGAGAGAGAGAGAGAGAGAGAGAGAGAGAGAGAGAGAGAGAGAGAGAGAGAGAGAGAGAGAGAGAGAGAGAGAGAGAGAGAGAGAGAGAGAGAGAGAGAGAGAGAGAGAGAGAGAGAGAGAGAGAGAGAGAGAGAGAGAGAGAGAGAGAGATTGACTGACAGATGAAGGAAGCAGGGAAGGATGAAAAGGACGAAAGAATACAAGAGAAAAACTACACACAATAATGGTGAAAGGAGGCACGTTAAAATATCCTACAGAAGGAAAGGGAAAAAAAAAAAAGGCACCAAGAATTTTATAGGAAGTGAAGGAGCCACGTGTACCGATAGAATGAAGGTAAAATTGCTGCGATGAAAAGGGAAAGGACGGATACACGTTAAAACATAATTTGACGGCTAGCTACGTAAAAAATAGGAGTAAAGTTAGCGGGTTGAGGGAAAAAGCGGGTGAGGAATTTTATTGGAGGATGAACAGTCATGGTGGTAGTCAGCTGTGAGATATAGAAGGGGGGAGAGAGAGAGAAAGAGAGAGAGAGAGAGAGAGAGAGAGAGAGAGAGAGAGAGAGAGAGAGAGAGAGAGAGAGAGAGAGAGAGAGAGAGAGAGAGAGAGAGAGAGAGAGAGAGAGAGAGAGAGAGAAAGAGAGAGAGAAAGAGAGAGAGATATGGTATGGAATAGAATAGAAGAGTCAGGTGAGTAGGAGGGTCAAAGGGGTGAATGAAGAGAGGATAGGAATGCTCACACTAATCTAGAGTAGGATGTTGGTGAAGGAACTTTGAAGCGGTGTGAGCCTCAGCACAGAGGAAGAGGTACACGGATGAGGAATCAATATACGACATCACAGCGAGGAGTGAGTGAGGAAGAGGAGTGGTAGGCAAGGGGGATGGGGAGGAAACGGATAGGGGGCAAGCAGGGTTGGGGTGGATAGGACGACGGTAGAATGGGAGAGTAGATAGGAAGAGTGATGGGACGTGAAGGGAGAGAAGGAATGATAAGAAGCCAAGAAAGTTGATAACAAGGGAGCGAGAGGGAGGAACGTAAGGCAAGGGAGAGAGAGAGAGAGATAGAAAGAGAGAAGCAAGAGAAGGGATTAGTAGGTGTGTCGCGATTAACGGATGATCGCCACCAGAGACAAATGCAGCGTGGGTAATGGCGACGCTAATTGACTCTCTGTCTGATGTCTGTCTGTTCAGTGAGGGAGAGGAGGGTGAGGGGAGGGAAAAGGGAGGAAGCAACGGCTGTCTGTCTAGAGGAGGAGGAGGAGGAGGGAGGGGATGATGGAGGTAAAGTGAGGTGGCAATGTCATTGGTGAAAATAAGCAAGGAAGCGAGACAAAACAGAGTCTGCATATTAATTCCTCTCAAGCAAGAATCACATCAATAAAACTAAGAGGGGGGCGAGCGATCCTCTTGAGTCCCTTCAACTCAAGGCACGACAACGCAATTACACTGGAATCCCACGTCCATCTTACATTTATGTCCACTCAATTGTACACTCATTGAAATAATTAAAAAGAAACCCCACTAATGGCATTAGATGGTATGGGCGGCACCCTAATATGATGCACTAACTGTGACGCCCTAATGTGAAGTCTTGTCATGCAAGGCGTTTGCTGTCCCTCAGGAGTTTATGTCACGATTCACTAAGCATTTTTTTTCTTCAGAGTTTCTTTATGGTGTATTGGTTCATATAATATATTTGTACGAGTTTTTGTTCTTCGCTCTTTGTTGTTTATAAATATAGTTTTGTCTTTACAAATATTGTTGACAACACAAACTTTATTCTTCCCATTAAAACTTTATTTGACAACATTGCTTCGACAAAAACTCATAAAAAACATGATTTGTTATAAAGAAATATTAAAATGAATATATATATATATATATATATATATATATATAATATATATATATATATATATATATATATATATATATATATATAGACACACACACACACACACACACACACACACACACACACACACACACACACACACACACACGTTAACTCAACAAAACTCCATTCCTAGAAATAGTTTCCTAATTTACTTTAAAGCAAAATTAAAAGATCACCAATAGAAGCATTATCTTCCTTCAATCTTAATACTTTTGTTACAAATACAAAGTGATAAGGTATGCGCTCTCAAATTATTGATTAGGTATAAATATAACCGAAGCAACACTTCCAAGATTTAACGTTGACGTTGTATTTTCTATTTTCGAAACTAAAAATGCTACCTGATGTTCTCTGTAGTGTGTTTGGAAATGATAGCACAGCTCATGTTTCCCATTTCATTTAAAAAAAAAGGAAATTAAGTGAAGGAAATTATAAATATGCTTCACATGCATATAAATCTATAGCTTAGTTCATCGTTTCTTAACCATTACCTAAATCGATATGCACACACGCACGCACGCACAGACACACCTAACCAAACCTAATCTAACCTAACCCTACAATATATCGATTTTTTTCTCTCTCGCTCTCGCTCTCACTCTCACTCTCACTCTGCTGCCACTCGGACACGTGACCACCTGAAAGATGGTCCCGAGTAGTCTGTTTCCATGAAAGGAAAAAAAGGAAGTTTTAATTAATGAAGCGTCGCGATGACTACACTCAATCAATCACCTGATTTACTCCCTCCATTAATTTTCAGACCATTAAGGTTTCCAAGCCACCAATTTTGATTTATATAAATGGACGAGAATTTTCAAACTAGCTACATTTTGTTCTGTTTTCTCTGACCACTGAACTTTTTCGTGCATCTAGACTGAATAATAGGAAGTGAATTTTAAAGGGGTATCTAAAAAATATAAAAATGGACTGAACTTTTCTGCGACACAATAGACAAAGCTAACAAACGCCTATATGAAGCTCAACATGACAGATTGAAATTGACCCTCCAATATACTCTCCTAAGTTTCGTTCTCAGATATTATTTACATTCAAACTCAACACGTACTACGCTGACAGGTTGTGAAGAACTAAACAACTACTACTCAAGAAATATGACAAACGAATGCAACAACTCAAAAATTGCTCTAAAAAATGGGAGTGGCTTAATTCGCTGCGATTATTATGCTCTATAATTTATGAACAGCAGGAGCGCTGAAGGAAGAAAAGTAACTTATTGACAATGCTTTGGGCTCGTCACTTATTCTTTTATTGCAGCGAGGCAGAGGATTGAAGACATGTGAGTGAGGAAGAGGAGACCGTCAGGTTATGTATCAATGGTTATCTAGGCTTCAGACGCACAAACTTTCTGAAAGACACAACAAGCCTCAGTGTCGCTTAATTATCATCTTTAAAACAACGTATCTTCTCTTCTCATTAGTCGTGTGATTGGAAAAATTAATAAAGATATAAATGAAGTAAAACTATGCCATCATTTTAGCTTTAATAGACACCAGTGGACTTGTTGTCAATGAATTTCCAGTAAATGATAATGTGTGGGATTAATTAGGGTATTGATAGACAACCTGTGTTTTGCGTCGACGTCAGGCTGATAATTACAATGAATGAATGTCTTATTTATCGTAACGTGCCATCAGTGAAAAAATATAATAGTGTACACCGGTGTCTTATTTAATTTAAGATAATGAACAGGAGGGGGAGTGTGGCTTCAGGTGCTGAGCAGAGTCTGGACGAAACCTCCCAATGGCTTCAAAGGAACATTATTCTCAGTATTAAAACAACGATGTGGGTGACTCCTGAGAAAGCAGGTTTGGCGAACTATATTTTTTCTTTACTAGCTAAGGTAGGTTAGTTTAAATGAAAAATCATGTAAACACACACACACACGCACGCACACGCACACTCAAACAACACCACATTAATGTTTAAAGCCATCCGTACACGAGCCTACAAGTGCTTTAGACACATACTTCTTCAGAACCTCAAGTAAAAACACATCTGCTGTTGACCGATAAAAAAAATTACTTTACATACACTATTCTTAAGCTTAAGCAAAAAAAAAGAAAAGCCTTTTATCCACATATCCACATTTCAGTTTCCCTTCCGACGTAAATGACTCTTGGGTCTCCTCACACCTCATCACCCCACAAAGACGACTCCACAACCATGTAAATAATCTTAAAAGTTGCAATTACGCACTGAAGATCCCGGGAGACGAGATGTGTAGGAAGACTGTGAGAAAAACCGGGGATTCTTAAGCACACTGTTTACCTTCTTACGCCTGGTGACGTCAGAGGCTCGTTACAGAAGACAAATGCCCTAGGATTTACGAAGAGAATTAGGGAGGCACAGGAGCGGAGAGTAATAATTATGTTCTTTTCGGTGTTGCTAAAGCTTTGTGAGCCGGGCGTGGCCAAATTTGTTTTTGTAAGAGGAGTGTGTGTGTCTTCCTTGAGTGACAAATGGGTGTACGTGGCCAGAAAGAAAAAAAATAAAAAAAAGAAAACATGCACATAACTATCTGATTTCACGAGTCATTAATCTTTTCCTTCCCAAACGGTCTTGAGGGAGTATATACCGAGGAAGGCCTGTCTGCCTGTTCTCTGTCTTTCTTTCATGCTCTCTCTCTCGCGATCTCTCTTTCTTTGTGTGTGTGTGTGTGTGTGTGTGTGTGTGTGTGTGTGTGTGTGTGTGTGTGTGTGTGTGTGTGTGTGTGTGTGTGTGTGTGTGTGTGTGTGTGTGTGTGGTTTATCCAAAATAATAAGCGTGTAAAGAGTCCTTGTAAAAAAATATATGAGATACAAAATACTCAATGAATACAATATATGCGACTAACGTGATGGGGTTTTTTCAGGACAATATTTACCAACAATACTCACCCGCCACACGTACAGAGCTCCACTGCTTCTAAAAAAAGGAGAGAGTATTAACACGTCTGAAATTAGTGGAAGATTTAAACTGCCAATTACTGTACTGACGTTATACATGACAGCAACTTTTGTTTCTTTTAAAGAACAATTCTTCTACAGATTGACTAATAAATTTTGTAAATTCAACGCACTCTATAAATACAACCTCTGACTTGGTCGTGCGTGTGCGTGTGCGTGTGCGTGCGTGTGCGTGTGCGTGTGTGTGTGTGTGTGTGTGTGTGTGTGTGTGTGTGCGCGCGCGCGCGCGTATGCAAATGTGCGCGTATGTATGGCCTTTCACCTCAGTTTCCTTGGCGTGTGACACTCTGGTGAATAGAAACACTCCCTACCTTGGGGAACGAGGCCAATGGGGAAAGACCTTCAAACAAGCCTTGGACAAGGTCTGATGCAAGCATAATAAATGTGTTTGACATTCTTTCTCAAATACATCACGGATTCAAGCAAGGTAACAATGAACGTGCTTATCGTGGCCTGCCGTCAAACTATGTTAGCATAAGGCATAAAGAAAGCATCAGTGTTTCCTTACATCATAAGTATTTTGGGGGAGGACAGTAAAAGCGTGTGTGTATATACACACACGAGCTTTTTAGTTTTTGACTCGATTTTTTATCAACATTATAACATCTGATTCTTATCTAGCACTGATTTCTCTCTAGCACTTGACTTACCTCATAAAAGGGTTGAAGAAGATCGTATGGAACTGATATGGTGACTGGATGGAGGACCAAGTGGAGTGAGCATGTGCTTAGGCTGCCCCCAGCACCGCCACACACCTTCCTCCGCTAAACTAGTTTCCATAGTGAATCTCTAAATATTATGAGTTATTTTTACTTGACAGTTAATTAAGTTTCCCTAAATATTAATTTAATTCGTGATCCTTTTTCTAAGTATTTCTTATATATTTAAAGTGTCCGTTGTAAGTTTGAATATATTCCTCCGCGATAACCAGTGTCGTCACTTCCAACCACCTCCTTACTTGGTTATGATGGTACTTCAGTGTTATTACTTATCAAACCTGAATATCCCCCGTCAGTGTTAATCGTAGCAGCACATATTTATATATATATATATATATATATATATATATATATATATATATATATATATATATATATATATATATATATATATATATATATATATATATGGCTTTAGCTGCTTAGATGATTCTATTCAAATTGCACTGTTTAACATCCTTACACTGTTTTATATTTATATAATATTTGCAACATTTTCCAAGCCCCAACACTGGCTGCGAGATAAACACAGGCGAGCGAGCAGCGAATCTAAAAAATAGCAGCAGGTCGTTGCGTCACCAACAGAACATCAGCATCATATCAACCCATCATCGGAAATTCAATCTGACTGATAGATCTGAATCCAACTCGTAACACAGCTGTTGTAAATATATGAGTAGCGGCGTGAAATGTGTTATGTTTCGGTGAGAGCTTCCACACACGCGACCACTAACGACCCGTGAGGCCTGGGAGGGGGGAGGCATCGTGTCATTTAGTCTACACAAATCAAATGTAAAAAATAACTTAAACGACGCATCAGTCTGGATAGCTGACTGAAGCTGACATGCTTGGAATCACTGACAAAGAACAAAAAAAAATATTTGGATACAGAGAGAAGACTAAATACCGATCAAGAAGGCAGTCATTGATGCCTTGACCGATGACATGAATAAATGATCGGATAAGTGGGTAAACACATAATAAATACTTATACAAAACAAACAAATAGACACAAATACCTCATACTTGGCTGTGTATTTCCACAGATTTACTGACAACCAGCAGCACCAGAATCCTTCCTTAACGCATTCTTCTCGTTCGTCTGTGTTTCCAAACCCTCACTGTGTACTCTTCCCTTCAATCAATAGTTTACCATGTTCCTTTGCCTCGCCCTGATTTTCACTTCACATTCCCTTCCTCTAAACCTTTATTTCCTTCCCTCATTGTCACGTTACATAATTCATTAAAACATAATCCTCTCTCTTCACTTCAGTACCCTGCGTTCTCATTCCTTTCAAAAGTAGTCCCTTCATTCCATCGCCCTCCTACATTATTCTCAAAAATTGAAGAAGTCTTGAAGGCTCAACTTTAATAGATTCAACTGTTTAATAGATTCCCCTAATTCACCTATTTCTCAATGTCTCTCTCAATGTATACAGCCAATGACGCGTAACTGTCCTGTTTCCCTCATCCCCATGTTTTATTTTTTAATATACACCACTTGAAATAATTATCACATACAACACACTTTTTTTCCCCAACCTTCTCCACTCTTCGCCCTCCCCTTCCCTCCCGCTAATAATACCACATCATCGCGTGTCAGGAGTAATTAGTTACCCCTTACCCGATCCCCGATTCCGTTATGGATTCCTGACCACGTGCAAAGCCCAACTATGTCTGACGAGCTTCCAGCATTCCAGCCTAGCTTTCTCCTCTACAACTATTGGCGTGTTCTCTCACTCCTAATTTCCTCACTACTACCAATAATACTGACATCACACTTACGAAAACACCTCATTTAAAACAATTATGGTTAAGCATTGGTTTCCGGTGCATTAAGAATAGTTTATATTTAGACAATCTATCGTTCAGGAAGACTTTAAGCATGTTTCGCCCTGAAGTTAGATGGTTTCCGTGGGATGGTAACATAACACGCAGTATCATTATTATTTATATTTTCTTCATATATATTTTCGGTTATGTGCATGCTTAGGCGGTGCTTGTTTACCTGCATCCCTCTCTGCCGGCATTAACACACTATGTTTACCTTCCACTTGCTTTAGCTTGGTTGCATTTTTTGTTTGCTACGTAATTTGGTAGTCTTGACACCGCCTTTTTCAGTTCCCTTGTGTAGCTCATTAAACTTATCGAAGGCGTCCCTCTTCATGCTACATACTACTTCTCGTCTTTGATCTCTACTTCCTCGAGAGTAAAAATTCGAGTCACGCAGGAACATAACCCTCAAACTCTTTCTCCAACTCTTTAGGGCATCGAGTGTTTGGAAGGAGTGGTGTGTTTGTGCTTTCCCGAGTGCTTATTAGTTAGAACTTGCATGTTGCGGTCAGAATAAAGACGCAAAACTTTCTGCAATGACAGTCACTCAAGGACTCTGACATTACATGACAAACAAGTCTTCAACTGAGCACTCATATTTGTTGAGATACCGTGCTGCATATAAATGTGTGTGTGTGTGTGTGTGTGTGTGTGTGTGTGTGTGTGTGTGTGTGTGTGTGTGTGTGTGTGCGTGTGCGTGTGCGTGTGCGTGTGCGTGTGTGTGTTTGCTGGTTCAGGACTATCCATCCCTTCAATCTTACTAATCGGATGGATACATGGTGCCATTTGTCTTCCTCTTGGCGAGAATAACAGCATAATAGAAGGCATATTAAAGCATACCTGCCCTTGTCTTTCCCGACTGGACCTCTACTTGCTTCCTATGACGGGCTCTAACCACGCAGCCACACTACCACTCTACTCTATAAACCAGCGGCTTAGAGTCAATACCTTCCCTCCATCTCGTGGGATTTTTAACACTCTTCTAGCAATCAAGGTTTCACGTATTGACTGCATCGTATACCTCCGCTCCGTCCCGCTCCATCCCTCCACTTTTTCTCCCCCAGTTCACGTGGTTTTTAAGTGCACATCCACTGAAACCATCTACAGCCATGCCGTCTCCCTTAGCCCATCTTCGCTGTCGCTTTCCACCATTTCCCAGACAAACGCTGGCTCTTCCACACAAGCTGGTGACATCCTGAAATTAAGCGCGACCATATTCATATCCACCGCATTTGGTCTGAGTTAAGTTTGATCCTCCTGTTGTTAGGTTTCTCCGCCTACGAATTCATTATAACTTCCCGAGATATTCGTTTCCATTTGACACAACTACGAACAACTTCAGTGATCCTCAGAACTCGACCCCGGCATAATGGCATTCACAGGTTACACCTCAATAGAGGGACCATGAGGCTGCTTGGTTATAGCTGAAAGTTAAGGTTATTCTTATTACCTAAAACTATAAATATAATACCAATTATGCGCACATGGGATATGTAGATGACCCCTGATAAAATGTGCAAAAAATCCCTTAGTTATATTGGTAATAATTGATTAATTAAGTAGATACTAGAAATGTGAATAATTTTAAAGCTTATTCAAAAAAATTTTGAACGTACCACAATATGGCTGCAGACAAAATAAGATAGAAAAGGGAAAAAATATCGTTGCACTGCCCCGCCCAAGTTTTTTTTTATGAATGGGGTCAACCTGCATTTAGGCGAAGTCCAACTTTTTGAGGGATCTGGCGAAATCAAGAAAGAACGTCTGTTGAGGTGCCAAGGGAAGTTTGAAGGCAATCTCGTCTCTGCTTTCAGGAGTTGTGGAGGCGAGGCCCTGATCCTCATCCTCAATTTCCTCTTTCTCGCTCCCTTGTTTATTCTCACTTAATTCTCTCTCGCTGCTGACATATCAAGTTTTCGTGTTCACTTTTCTATTGATAATTCAAGTCGTATAAGCTTTCATTTTCATTAACTGGGAAAACATGTGACGTTTATGTCTGTACTCCAAAACGACGAAAAGCCTGCCTAGTTTCCCTAAGGATGAAAATGTACCACGCGAAATGCGAAAGTAACGGGATGAAGAAACAGTCTCAAGCGTGTGAGACTGCCACAGACTCGAGTTTCTTCTTTGATAAGTTGGCTAAAAATATCACATTATAATTGACGCACTAATGAGAGGAGAGTCCAGTATCGCAGCAGCTAAAAAATAAATAGAACGAAGGTACAAAGGCTACTTACTATCTCGGACTAAAATAGATGTTCATGTCTGCTAAAGAGCCTCTATCAAGAAAATGACGCATATATCACTATTTCACATTATTCCATTTGCATACGATCTAGACAGGGATAACTTAGATGTCATTATCATATCAAATTGAGAGGGAAAACTTTTATTCACGAGCATTTATCTTTTTTTTCTTTTTCATTTTGTAACTAAAGCTGCAATGTCGAATATAAAGATAAATGTGATAAAGCGACGTTTTAGGCATTGATCAAGGACGGGAGGTTACCTGAGGATTGCTGAGAAAATCAATGGCTGCCAGGCTAGACTTAGTGGCCCGACAAACTTTCCTTCCACTGAACGTTCATAAAATATTCAAAACTTTGACGAACTGATAAAGGAGGGAAAAAAAGGCTGGTACTGCGCCATCTTTCTGAGGGACATGCTGCGTCGAGGTGACAGTGACGTTGAGTGTGTGTGTGTGTGTGTGTGTGTGTGTGTGTGTGTGTGTGTGTGTGTGTGTGTGTGTGTGTGTGTGTGTGTGTGTGTGTGTGTGTGTGTGTGTGTGTGTGTGTGTGTGTGTGTGTGTGTGTGTGCGCGTGTGCGTGTGTGTGCGTGTGTGTGTAATGAATTTGTATTATGAATGCTTTAAATCTTTTGTATTCGTACAACTACAATTAATGATGAAATTGTGTCTAATGCGTTCTGAGAATTATGTTATATTTACAAAAGACCAAAGATCATATTACATGTACCCAATTATTATTCCAAGATACATGAGAATACTTTAAGTTTGTAACATCTGATTTTTTATTATTTTTTACGAATCTTACTTTATTTCCATGTATTTCTACATTGAATTTCGTGACTGATGATTTTACACATTTCTACGAATAAAATAAAATAAAAATTGAACTGAACGAATACAGTCCCACGCGTCAGGTGTTAACTAAGCCTGTCAGGTGCGACGTGGGACATTCATTACTCAGATCATTCGGCAAAACTTGAAGTCACTGAGTAAATCTTTTATAAATTCTGGAAGGGAAGTGAAAAGGAAAGTCTCTTATAGCATGAACCATTTCCATTTGAGAAGTCATTCCCTTGTTAGGAGAGAGCGAAGATCCAATTCCTACCTGATATTACTTCTGCGACAAAATTCACTTTATTCAACTTTGGTCTTAAATGAGAGATTATACTTTTCTGAGACAGCCATAGAGGATGAGGGAGTGCAAGGGCCAATCACTTTGATACGACACTACTTTCTACTATGCCTGGAAACAAAAGTCCTCTATCTTTATTCCCCTTTTAATTCGAAAGCGATGGGGAAATATTTGACGAAACATGAGATTTGGCTTTTATTTTCTTTTTTAAGCATCAACTTCAGCTGAGAATTCGAAGCATGGAAGCCGAAACGGCGCAGATGGAAAACGCAGCCAACTCCTGCTGACTCTTTAAGAAGACTAATGCGGGGAAAAAATTGTGCGTCATTTAATGGAATGAAATGTGTTGGGTGGAGGGAGCGGAATGGGGCCAAGAAGTAATGCAGCTCCACTAATGTATGTTAATGAAACCTGGATCATTAGCAACAAAAGATCTGCTTAATAGAGGTAGCACACACTGGTGGTATATTTATGAATATTTTAAGGTGTGAAATGTTTGCCGAGGTGTTCGCACCCTTAGAATTTTTATATTTTATATTTCATCTTTAGGAATAAGCAGTTTAGTGTTGATAAATTATTGCTGTCGCTGCAACAAGTACGACTACAATTTCTACTTGTGCTACTGCTACTTATACCACTCCTACTACTACAACTAAACAATAATATAAATAAAAGTAATAATAATTATAAAAATAATAATAATAATGATAATAATAATAATAATGATCATAACAATAGTAATAATAATAATAAAAATATTAATTTTTTTCATATGATATGTAAACACTAAACAATAATCTTGGCTGGTTCAATAAAACTGTAAAACTTATATGCACAACTCGTCTACCATCAGTATACTCATTGTTTTCAAACTCACAAACAATATTTTTTTCCGTACAAGTCAATCCTCCTAGCTCGTTGGCTTTAATTCTACATCTCCTTTGTCCCTCAAACATTATCTATGCAAAGTTTTGTAAATTATACAAAAAAATGTCTTAAAACAGTTCTCATTGCAACCACATTAACTGCAATGCAATTTCCTGCATTTGCGCATGAGGTTGCACTCCACTCACCACCTCCTCTGTGAGTCAAGTTTGAGGTTAGTGCGCGTCCGGACCACAGCGTAACGAGAAGACCGCTCTGGCCCTAACAACCTGGGTAACGGGTAGTTGGTGAGGTGTGCAGGGAACGAGGGGAGATCACAGAGCCCAATTACCATTGTAGATGAGAGGCGTTACCGGTGAGGAGAATGGAGGAAGGGGGGGAGGGGGGCAAGATTGTGATGCGGAGAGAAGTCAAGGAACTCCTGCAGATGAGGGAAGGGGAGTGGATGATAAGATGGTGATGGCTGTGATTGCTGATTGTGTTCGTAATAATTGTAGTGGAAGTGATTATTTCTGCTCACATGATGCTGTGGATCAGAGTATTTCCGTTCATTTACGACGTGAAATTGAAAAATATCAAATGCTACAACGTGCTTCAGAATACTAAACACATTACATCGACCTTGTACTATAAAATTCTACCAACGAATTTTTTTTTCCCGGGAGACCAAAGGTCACGGCGCCGACAATATAATGATAAGGAAGCGTCCACCAGTGAGACTTGGGGATAAACTTTTAATACCTAGAACCACGTTGAACAATTCTTCATCATCGTCTAAATATAAGCCTCGGGCACAGCCGTCTGAAAAATTCATCCGCCGGTCAGAGGGTTTTGTGTATCGATATTATTAGATTTTCTTTATTCATTTATCAATTTGTCGAGCTGTTTTTAGTAAACACTCAATATATGCACAGCATGAAACAGTTTACTCGCCTTTATGAATTTTTATGATTTATGAACGATCGAGGCACTTTTATGGAAAATTCGTTTTTTATCAATTGCATAAAATGTATTGCCATCACCTTAAGTTTAACCTTTATATGAGTTACTTTCTTCAGTCTTGAGTAACGTTATGCACTTGATGAATTACAACAAGATATGATTATGATTATTCAACTTGCATCGTGTTTTTTGTAATATTTTAATACATACGAGTTGTTAACTAAAAGCTCGCGAGCACGTACACGCACACACACACGCACACGCACACGCACACGTACACGCACACGCACGCGCACGCGCACACGCACACGTCAACACTAACAGCCTCACAAAGGAACTGTAGTAGTGTCAAGTGATAAAAAATTACTAGGTCGTCAACACTTTCCATGAACACTTCCATCACTTGTGTTTTCCTCCAAAAAACTGTTTTCTTTTCCTTTTTTGTAATTTTATATCCTCGACGCAGACCACCTCCCGGGCAGCTCCAGGGTGATTTATGCGCCATTATTACATCCTAAATCCCTTTTTTCTCGGGATTAATATATCACCCAGTGAAAGAGGGAAAATGTGTGGGCTAAAGTGGTACTCGAGGTGGAATTAAACAAGACAGGGATCATTTCCCCTTATATATATATATATATATATAATATATATATATATATATATATATATATAATATATATATATATATATATATATAGACACACACACACACACACCACACCACACACACACACACACCACACACACACACACACACACACACACACACACACACACACACACACACACACACACACACACACACACACACACACACACACACACACACACACACACACACACATGCACACAATAGATAGAATATATAAATAAATATACAAAATAGGATGGCGAGGTATTTCTTGGTATTTATTTTTATTTTACTTTTGTCAATACAAAAAAATCACTTAACGTTATGACAAAACCATTATTGTTATTGTTAAGTAAACGAAATAACATGTCAGGTATGAGTGCTGGTGGTACAATAAGGAAATAACTTTTGCTCATTGTGTATCTATATTAAATTCGCAATAAAATAGTCAAGTAGTTTTAGTTTACATAAAAAAACGGATGTTTATCAAACAACATTAATATAATTATGGAAACAAACTATAAAACATTCATATTTTTTTTTTTTTAAATTTGTGATGCAATAATATTAGACAGTAACAAATGACTAACCACCCAAGCATCGTATAATCTACAAGACCAAACGTCGCTCAATGTCGTGGCCTAGACCTGATAACATTGCCTCTAACTGTTGTATCAGAAACAAAAAATTAAAGAAAATGTACTCACGATGAGAATCAATACATATGAGGAGGATTCATCGGAATAAATCAATGATGTATGCTTAGACGATATAAATTAGTAAATCATAAAATACTACCTATAGTTTTCGACATTTTTTTTTATACACACTCAGATGACTGTCTTCTGCTTTATAAAGAGACAGACAAACAATAACAGATAGACATACAAAGACTTGAATAGATGAAAATGCGAAGTAAAGAAAAAAAAAAAAAAAAGAGAAAGAAAAATAGAAAAGAAAAGAAAAGAAAATAGAAAAGAAAAGAAAGGAAAATGGAAAATAGATGAGAAGAACAAAATAAAAAAAGAAAGAAAAAAAAAGGAGAAAAAAAAAGCTTAAGTTAAAGTAGAGCAGAAGCAGAAAGAAGCAGAAGAAAAAATGTTGATGGAGATACACACACTAAACACCTCGTAAAATAAGCAACGTGCAGCACGCTAAACCTATGAAACTAGGCATGAATATGAGGAGGAGGGGAGGAGGGAGGATGGGAGGGAGGAAGAGAAGGAGGAAGGAAGGAAGGAAGAAGAGGAAGAGGAGGAAGAGGAGGAAGAGGAGGAAGAAGGGAGGAAGAGGAGGAGGAAGGGAGGAGCTTCTACTTGGTCTATCCAGTCAACCGAAACAATCGTGAGTTTCTGGTCGGGGCGGGGCGGGGCGGGGCGGGTCAGGATGGATAGGGTGGTGGTGGGGTAGGTCGGGTTGGGGCAGGTGGGGGCGGGTAAGGGTAGACGGCAGGTAGGAAGCGTTCGGGACCCTGGACACATACAAGCCGAAGTTTCCCCCGAGACAGTAATTCCACATCCCCGAGATAAAGCAAGTTTAATTAAATCCCCAGATGACGTTATGTGGCCGTTTAGCTGCCAAAGGACTTATCACGGGAAGTTTGTGGGGTCGTCTGAGGCGGGCGGGGAGTAGGAGCGGCGCGCGTCTCCCTTTCACCATGCGTGACTAATGACTGGCCTCGCCCGGCACAACCCGTAGAGCCCCACTGATAATGCCACATTATGAAAACCTAGCTCCTCAAGCAGACATGATAAATGGCCTCTTATAATTACAATTAGCCAGCAGCAGCGGTGCAAGACAAGCTGAATATTAGGGCCATGATAGCTAGCGATCACTTTTCTTCTATCACTTTTGTTTTGTCGTAACACACACACACATACACATACACATACACACACACACATACATACACATACACATACACATTTTTTGTGCCGAATACTGTTCTAGACATAATTTTCCTAGACCTTTGCACCGATGAATATAAGTAAGACTCATTATAATGCAAAGGCAGTGTCAAATTAAACGAAGTGCAAGGTTGTAGGAGGCACGTGGAGAACACCGGGTGAAGGTGAAGGACAAAACAGTGAGGAATGGGGGAAGGGAGGGGTTAGAGGGCATTTGAAGAGTGTGGGGGTTGTTGAGTGAAGAGGTGTGCAGCAGACAGCCAGAAAAAGACAGGAAGTTGGTGGCAAGTGCTAATTGTCGACAGGAAGTCGTGAAGTGTTTTAGAGCCGTGATGTCAAGGTCAGTGAGTGGTCTGTGGATGTGAAGTGATCTTGAGGGAGTCACAAATAAGGTTTTAGGAAAGTGTGAGGAATCCCTGGATTGAGGGAAGATGTGAAGAATGTGAAGATGAAGGGGAAGGAGTGGAGACTTAGTAGGAGAAGTAGAGCAATAAAGGGTTGCGGATCAAAATATAAGAGGAGATCCGGTTGGTGTAGTGTTGTATATGTAGTAAAGACCTCTTACTATTATGCAAAATATTTCATATATAAAATTCGCATGACATCATATTAATTATTCTTCACGCAGGACTCTTACGGTAAAAGATCTGTTGATATTATTACTGGCGTCACAGTCTACATACAACACGGTTGAGTTTATTAGTTATCTTTTGTCAAGTATGTGTATGC
>JAPQNM010000042.1:7570812-7600812 GCA_029783475.1 Metacarcinus magister
AGAGCTCGACTATCGTCAGACAAGGGTCGCCAATCAGCCTAACGAGTGACTTTATTTTTTTTCTTCATGTGTGTATGTGTGTGTGTTTGTGTGTGTGTGTGTTCTTGGGTCGTCTATCTCTAACGGCTGAGGCAAAACCTTCTCTGAGAAGCGTAAGTTTCACGAAGTCGTCGCCCATCCCGTAAGAAACGGGTATGCTTACAGTCATACTAAGTGACCTTCGAGATCCGATTCACTGTATGTGGAGGGAGAAGGGTTGGGGTTGAAGGTAGAGAGGCTCGTCGGTTGCACTCTGAGGTCTCCATTTCTGTTGGAGAAGTCGGTGACAGCGATGACGGGATGGTCTATTGTGATGGAGTGAGGGTCTAGCGTGAGGCTCGGGTGTTCAGAGGGAATAGAGTGCTGCTCCAGGCCTAGAGAGGGAGGAGGGTCCGAATCTAACCCTAATGACTGCAGGGCGTGGGAGTGGTCTCTTCCCTCGATGCTTATACTTCCCATGTCCGCCGGGTAGCCGTGGCCGTGGTCATGAAGCCCCAGGGTGACGGAGGGCCCTCCAGCGTGGTACTGGGCTGCACCATTGGGGACACCTGTAGGAGAAGGTGTGTACGAGAAGCTAAGGTACCCCCTAGTTTCAGGGGAAGTGCTGTAATGAGTGGCGCGGGAAGGTGGCCGAGGAGTTCCCTTTCCTGCAAGTAAAGAAAACAAACCGAAGAATAATCCACCTGGCCGGCAAACATTCCTGATGCTACTGAAGAAGAGAAAAAAAAATAATGTTAAGAAAAGGCGTGCAAAGGAACAGGTGCATTCTCAACAGGTTACACACGTCAGGTGGAGAAGTAGGAAGACGTTTTCCGCTATTCAGAAAGGTAGAAAACATTAGCATAAGAAATAATTGCGTCATGAGAGAACATTCAAAGTCTCGCATGTCGCAACTCCATTCTTTTCCTTAATATAAAGTATAAAATAACAGGGATGCCATAGTCAGACACACACACACACACACACACACACACACACACACACACACACACACACACACACACACACACACACACACACACACACACACACAAGAGGAAACAAGGAAATAAAGAGGCAATCACTCTTGGATATCAGTGACAAAATTACCATCTTATAGAAAGAGGCGAAACCTTTCCTTGTTTCCTCTAATTAAATAAAACTGGCATTATAGTACTATAGATAACATTAAGAGAGAGAGAGAGCAAGAGCGAGAGAGAGAGAGAGAGAGAGAGAGAGAGAGAGAGAGAGAGAGAGAGAGAGAGAGAGAGAGAGAGAGAGAGAGAGAGAGAGAGAGAGTCAGGTACTTCACAGAATCGAGGAAGAAATGTACAGGTTTGAAAGGAACGTCCTGCAATACGGTGAAAGAGAGAGAGAGAGAGAGAGAGAAGTGTGGGAGAAAGTGACGCGAGGGAAATAACGAAACGGAAAAATAAAGTAGAGAGGGAGGGAAGCGAAGAGAGGAATGAAAGGATGCAGCAGGCGTCTCCTGAATAACAAAGTGGAGAGGAAGAGGAGTGCAACGCTACTAGGAAAACTCGAGTACAGGAAGAAGGAAAATAAGAACAAGAAAAAAATAATAATGATAATAATAGTAATAATAATAAAGGTAATAATAATAATAATAATAATAATAATAATAATAATAATAATAATAATAATAATAATAATAATAATAATAATAATAATAATAGTAATGAATAATAACAATAACAATAATAATAAGATGAAGATCAACAAAAAAAAAAAAAAGGAAAAGAGATTGAAGATACATATACAATGAAGGAGAAAATAAAAAAAATGAGGAAAAATCAACAGTGCAAATAGCAATACAAAACAATACAAAAAGTGTAACCATAAATATCCACAAGACACAAGTTCATACTTTTAACATCAAAACAACCAAGAAAGAGGCGAGTCACATTCCAAAACAAACCCCATAAGATAAAACCGTAAATCATTCAAGCAAACACTAATTAATGAACTATTTACTTACCCAACTGGTGATTATAAGCATTTCTTCGCAGCACCTCAGCATAGTCATCTTCCTGCGGGTCATAGGCGGCGCTGGAAGGCTGGGAGGGAGTCTGGGAGGCGTACTCGGGAGGCGGTTCAATCTGGTCTATGAGGTAGGTGGACGCAGCGTGTTTATGGGTCTGTTCCTGGAGGGGGACAAAGGAAGAAAACGGAGGGTGGTTAGTGGTGGTAGTGGTGTAGGGAATATAACGGAGAGGTATGTATGTCTTTGGAAGTAAGGACACGTGTGGTGGTTGGAAAATAAGAATGGAAGTGTGAGGTTGGGTAAGTATGATATATATTTCACGAAAATAGTTCCAGATAAATGTTTATGTATCAAAGACACAACACAATAAAACACGTAACGGAAAATGCACGCATAAATATATGTTAATGCATGTTAACTAATACAGATAAAACGAACATAACTCGTGCACGGTAAATAAATAAGGAAACCAAAACAAAACAAAAACACAAACAACGAAATCATAATAAACACGACACAACACTCTTCCCGCAGTACTGGAAGGTCAGAGAACGAGGTCGGGAGTCGTTCCTGACCAAGAAATGAAGGAAACTTGTGCCAACGAGACAAATCAACAAAACAAGTCTCCAAGAACTTGTGTGAGGACGGCTTGGAGGGAGGCTACAGGTGAAAGTAAAGGAAGTAGGAAGGTAGTACAGGAAACAGTAGAACGTAGCAATACAGTGAAATGAGGTATATTGCAAAAAAAAATACTTGATGATTACTGCAACCTTATTATGTAGTTTATATATGAACCATTGTAGACTTCCGATACATGTCTACAATTCATATATGTAGATGAACGAATATATGTAAATAATGGGATGTGAAGCTATTGTAAAGGACGAGACTAAGAGTATAATGATGAAATTTCAATTCTAAAAGGAGTTCAGTGATTGTTCTTGATTTTCCTGCTTGAACTGTGCGGTGTTTCGGTCGTGACCTCCAGTGTGCGGGTCATGCACCTTGAGGGGGAGGGAAGGGAAGGGCACGGAAGGAAGCATGACACGAAGGTTCATTAGTAAGTTAGTGGGCAGAATGCGTGACCAGTAAAACCTCCTTCATTAGCTGGGCTGGCAGACTCCGTTCCATTTCTTATCACATATACATTTATTTCCTACCCACGCACGCACGCACGGAAGCGCAGGCATCCACCTCTCCTTACACACACACATACACACACACACACACACACACACACACACACACACACACACACACACACACACACACACACACACACACACTTACTATGCCTTCTACTGAGTCCATTTGAATTGCAGAATGCGTAGCTAAATGTACTAATATATCCATCAGTTTAAAAGATTGTCTGGAATAAAACTATCGGGTGGGGAACCATCTGATAATCTCCCACGCTCCCTGTTCCTACGTCTGCTCCGCCAACACCGATTTATTCCCAATGTTTACTCCGATGTAATATTGAAGGAGAGCAAACAAAGTATTCGGATACTGTAAATCTATAACCCTTGGTAGTCTTCTTTCAACATGTATTCTACAACGTCGAGACTGCTTAACTCTCACTCTCACTCTCTCACTCTCTCTCTCTCTCTCTCTCTCTCTCTCTCTCTCTCTCTCTCTCTCTCTCTCTCTCTCTCTCTCTCTCATCCATCACCTGCTATCGTTTCCCATCTCGACATCCCGAACGAGCTAGAGGGGGAACAAGTTAGGATAAAATTACACTGCTTCACGTCTCACATTTATCTCTTCCTGTGTTCATTTCTCGGCTTCATCTAAAATCATGTTGTTTATCCGTGGTTGTATCTGCCCCCCTTCGATTCGACCTACAAACGCCCAAACACAGAAGGATAGAGACAGTGTCATCACGTCAGGACTCCCCCAATCTCGCCGGGACATCAGCCGATACGCACACAACCCAAAACCATTTATCACCTCGCGCTGCCAATCCACAGAAACAGCCTCAAGCCGGCAGTCCAATGAATGAGGTTGGACTGGATCACCGAGGGAGCAGCTCCAACACTAGTAGCCGCAATGAGGACATATGGGAAGGAGGGTTCATGGCGACACTTACACAACCACAGGGAAGACCACAGGGAGGGCCACAGTGGTCATAAAGGAAGACATTGTCAGGGAGAAAGTGAACCTGACAGGGAGTGAAGTGGTGACAGGCTGGGGTGACAGGGCCCTGGGGATGGAAAACAGTGCAGAAGGCAGCGATGTGCAAGACTGCAGCCGCGCCCTTACATCTAATATGCATGAGCTACAAAGACTAACTCAAGGGACATCGTCAATCAACATAATTTTAATTTGGTGCTCTGAAGTAGAACTGAAAGGAAAGATACACAGTGTTCTTGAATATTTTAACATAGAGATTGGAAGAAACTCTCTCTCTCTCTCTCTCTCTCTCTCTCTCTCTCTCTCTCTCTCTCTCTCTCTCTCTCTCTGACATACTTTTTTCTACATTTAGTTCTTATGTCCGTCAGCTAAAAAAAAAAAAAATACGTTTGATAACACATTGCAAGAAAAAGTGTGTCAAGGTACCGTAAAAATAGAAGAAAACGAATTTAGAGACATACTGACATCACATAGCCTCACACAAACTACTTAACGCCATTACAAAGGCTTATGGTAAAGAAAGAAATACAGAGAGATATAGAGAAACAAAGATGAAACACAAGGCAACAAACATATTGGATAGCAGATCGGAAGACAGAAAGAAGAATGAAGTACAAGGCAACAAACAAAGAAATCGAAGGCAGAACAAATGGCAGGATCTAAAGAATGATAAAACGACAAGAAACACAAAACGAGAACAAAATCCAATTACATAATAACTAGGATCAAAATGCATCCTTTGGTGTCTAAAAACGAACACAGAAAATGGACAAAATATAAAGTTTAAAGAGAGTTGGAAAGATTCAATAGTATCCTGGGATGAAGAATGAGTGTGTGTGTGTGTACGTGGTCTCTGTGTGTGTGTGTGTGTGTGTGTGTGTGTGTGTGTGTGTGTGTGTGTGTGTGTGTGTGTGTGTGTGTGTGTGTGTGTGTGTGTGTGTGTGTGTGTGTGTGTGGGTGTGTGTGTGTGTGTGTGTGTGTGTGTATACAGCCCCGGGAATATCTTACAGTTATTGGTAGGGTCCTGTCCGTGGCGGGGAGAGTTACACCACCGTAAAGTATTTTCTTTCATGAGTTTAATCCAATATCCGCGTCCGCTTGGTGTGGATATTTGATGCTCCGACAGTCACGGCCGAGTTTATGTCCGAGCCACCAGATTCTAATATTTGAAAATGTGGGTTTTCCCCTTATCTCTTTGGGTAAGCTAAGTAGGCTTTATTTCAGTTTAGTCTTAAAGTGATTTTACTCTTTCACAGGCAATTTCAAGACACTGTTTGAGAGGGACCAAAACTATCTTAAACATTTTACTATTGGTGTTTGTGGGTGTGTGTGTGTGTGTGTGTGTGTGTGTGTGGGTGTGTGTGTGTGTGTGTGTGTGTGTGTGTGTGTGTGTGTGTGTGTGTGTGTGTGTGTGTGTGTGTGTGCCATGCTTACCGATTTTCCCAATAAATGTTTCCAATAAATTTCTACGGCCATGAAATATAAAAATACACATTCACGAGTTTTTGCTTTCGTTATAACAAAAAAAAATATCTAATGTTGGATTGTATGATAATAATACTTGACCGGATGAAGTTTTTGCTTTTCATTTGACTTAAAAAATGACGATCCTTTGTAATCTATGACTAAGTTTTTTTATCCTATTGTTCTGCCTCTCTCTCTCTCTCTCTCTCTCTCTCTCTCTCTCTCTCTCTCTCTCTCTCTCTCTCTCTCTCTCTCTCTCTCTCTCTCTCTCTCTCTCTCTCTCTCTCTCTCTCTAATGGCGGGGAAAACACAAACCAGTACTCTACTCCCTCCTGATCGTTTTTTCCCTTTTCCCCTGGAAGGCTAATTGTCCACGGCCATCTCTATTCTGCCACCTATCCGTCTGTGCCTGTCTGACCTCCTAGCCTCGCTCCTCTTCCCCTACACAAGATAGTGATAACCGTCCGTACATGCTAGTCATAAGGAGCCTGTTGCTTTCTTTACCTTGATGTTTAAGGAATTTGACACATTCCACATTTTTGTTAAAGGTTAACTATAGAAGCTTATACATAAAAATAAAAACCCTCTCCATTTTCTTTTTCCAAATTCCGTAGCCGACAAAAATTAATGGCAACTGATAATTTAAAATAATGATCCATAATAATGCTCCTCAACTTTTCACCACGTGGGACTACCTATTACCTTGGAGCCTTGCCTCACGTTGCTATGGGTGACATGATGTTCGCTAAATTGATAGTCAAGCGTAAAAGCGAGGCTCTCTATCGCTGGTGGTCGTAAGTCGGAGATATAACGAGCGTCAGACCTTAAATTCCGACAATAGCACCATAAGCTTGGGACCTACATCGACCTAATGGCAGTGTTTTCCCCCCTCAGTGTTTTTCTTCCCCTTGACAGGCGTTTTAGAGGCAAGGTTCCAGCTGTCTACGGGTCGCTCCTCCATTCAAGTTACGGAGAGAACGAGGCATGTGGATAGAGGAAGTCCGTCAGCCGATCGCTTATTGGTTCCAAGGTTACAGGATGGTAGGATCCCTCATAAGCTCTCCTCATCCTCTCATCAGGAACGTGAATCCTTATTCTTTGTTTGCGGAAATTGCAAAATGTTCAATTCAATGCTTTCAATGTTCAGTGTTCTTACATACCTACTCGCAGGTTGTAATTATAGAGATATGCAGAATTATGACAGCTTGAAGATAAAAATAACCTTGGCGTGATGCGAGGTCCGAACGCTTGATGTAGTGGCGGTGGCAAACAGGCGAATTAGTGCTCTTGGGAAAGGGAAAAAATGGTGGTGTCAGCCTGGGCACCGACACTCCACACTCAGTCACGGAATTTGTTCCTTTTCCGCCTCTCACATTTCTCCTTTCTGATTTTCCTCTTACGTTCCCTTTCTTCTTTTCTTAATTTTGTGTCTTACGGCCTCTTCTTCCCTTTCCCTTCTAGCCGACCCTCCAGTACACGCTGATGGAAGCGCTGTTTTCCATATATCGTAAATCATGCTTCCACATACGAACGCAATTTTCTGTTATAATCATAAACCATTTCATAAACAAAATTGCCGGATATAACCCTCTGCCTCCTCTCTTGTGAACACTGACATTAACCACTTAAAATTAAATTTGAAATTCCCGTTGAGGTGTTATGCCAATGAGTATTACCATTATCCTCGTCCTTATGGCCTTGATGAGCGATGCTTAACACGAAAGAACGTTTATAAAAAAGTACGTGTAGAATTAAAATACAACGAATATATTTCATAAGCTTGCATAAAAAACACATCAACTTACTATACAGTGAGATCAAGATCAATGATCTAGCAAAGTTGCGGTAAAGGCAAACTATCTATCTATCTATCTACATATCACGGAAGAGAGAGAGAGAGAGAGAGAGAGAGAGAGAGAGAGAGAGAGAGAGAGAGAGAGAGAGAGAGAGAGAGAGAGAGAGAGAGAGAGAGAGAGAGAGAGAGAGAGAGAGGTGGAGGGGGAGAGATGAGGTCATGATGAAAACATCCTAAGCTTTCCATATTCAAATCAATGATTTGTATAACCACGTCGTTTCATCCAACTAAAACGAATAAACTGTTGCTGCAAGAATTAAGTAGCATACAAGTCAAATTGTTTCCATTTCCAAACGTGAAGGTTTTCCACTATGTGCCACTTCGACCTTTTCACCATACGAACACAACTGTGCATAAAGCCAAGCCAAATAAAGCAAATTACAGGTGACTGTCGTGCAAGTGGCGTGGTGGTGGTGCAGTTGGGCCCCGATGCCGGCCAGGTGCACCCGCCACCCAGCCAGGCGTGTGCAGCGCCTGACGGGGGCGAGGACTGTGTGAAAACAGCCCCGTGTGTAAGGCTTCTGTTTTAATGAAATTTACTTAGCAGTGCGTAAATACATTAATATCAATCTGATTACGAAACTAATTAGCAAAAAACACTCTTCCACCTTTGAGCTGTTCATGACAGTATCAGCGGCGATCGAAGCCACAGGAATATTACATGAAAAAAACCCGATAAAAGTTATGTCACACTATAAAATAGTTTGAGTTTGGAATAGGAAATATTTCCAGTATTTGTGAGCCAAAGTGATATGTATATATGTGTTATAGAGGTTGGCCTTTAAATGCAGGAAAACGTACTGAAAAGTCAGAATTTACCAGACATGGACAGTTTGGAATATCGGTGGTGACGCAAAATTGATAACACAGAGATTCCCGCCACCACGAAATATTTGGAATGCGGGATATGGTCCGCACCAACGAACCTGCACAACGCCGGGGATAAAGCAAACACAGAAACAAAAACACAGACCAAAGTTACAACAGGCATTACTTATTTATCTTTGTCCAATGAATACATTCGTGTGGAAGGAGACAACCTAAAATAAACACACACACACACACACACACACACACACACACACACACACACACACACACACACACACACACACACACACACACACACACACACGGAAGGCACCAAATAATAAATACCGAAGACAGGAATTTACACATACAAGAAGTCACTGTGATTACCTAAACGCATCTAAGAGAAACAAAAAAACAATATAAATAATGCATCCTTATCGACCTCGTTCCTCTACCCTCATTCTCTTCCTTCCTTTCAACAGCCTCATTAAGCCTACTCTACATCGCAGAAGTTATAAAATATGAAGAAATACATAAAAAAAGGAGCTACAATTTTCCCGGTAGCAGCAGCAGCAGCGCCCCTTAGGCTGATTAGAACATTGTTGGTTCTTGATAAAGACTGAAAATATCTTAGTCAGATTACCAGCTGGACAGGGAATAACAGCACACTTTCCTTGAGTCCAACCGTGATTTGAGAGGCGGTGATCTTTTTTTTTCTTTTTTTTTAAGGCATTAAAGCACGAGCGGGAAGAAGGAACCTTTTATTCTATAATAGCATTTTCATTTAGTTTTCTTTTAATTTCCACTAATTCCTTTCTCCTTTTTCTCTGAGTAACCATTACCACTTTTTTCTTCCCCCTTTCCTAAAAGCGTAATTACTCTTCTTTTCACAGCTTCCCTCACACACTCATATGATAATTTGAAATCTCCTCAGAACCCACATCCTTTTCCTTCACCCTCCCATCCCATTCTGGAACACTTGTACTCACCTCATAGTCCACCACGGAGTCCTCCTGCGTATACGACTCACGACTCTTCTCAGAGATGGAGGACAACGTTTCCCCGACCACCGTGTCGTTGTAGGAAGACGGCGCATACATGGTGTTGGTGGTGCTCTTGCTGCTGGCCTGGTCACTGCCTTCTGTGCCAACGGGGAAAGGAAACGAAAAAGGTTATTCATGTCCCTTCAAACACCCAATGATGCTCAAGATGCAGCAGTATATATATATATATATATATATATATATATATATATATATATATATATATATATATATATATATATATATATATGCACACACACACACACACACACACACACACACACACACACACACACACACACACACACACACACACACACACACACACACACATACACACACACACAAACACACACACTTACATACACATATACAACCCCCCCCTTACACACACACACAAATTAGGGTACGAATCCTGGAACTCCAATACCCAGATCTTTTCTTGAGTGATCGACAAGTGAATCATGTTTTTGCATTGGACACGCACGGTAGCAGCAGCAGCAGCACCCGCCAAGGCGGTGGGGCCGCGGGGCTGTGGCCCACACATCTTACCAAGTATCTGAATAACCTGAAGCGCTATTAAAGATGCCCTGCACTGTTACCAAACATGAATTGTAGGATATTCATTCTGATTTACATAACACTCGTATTTTTCGTTTGAATTATAATGAAGAAAAAAAATCTGGGTAGCGGGTTTAAAGGAAACCTACAGCTTCATAACTTAAAAAAAAGAGTGAGGTTGTTAAGGAATATAAGAAAATTAAAAGAAAAAGATCCGAAGTGCATTTTGATGACCAGACTCTTCGTAGATTTGGGGTGTTCTGTTGATGGAAGGAGGAGGAGGAGGAGGAGGAGGAGGAGGAGGAGGAGGAGGAGGAGGAGGAGGAGGAGGAGGAGGAGGAGGAGGAGGAGGAGGAGGAGGAGGAAGAGGAGGAAAGGACATGGGTTGAGCATAACACTAACTGGATCTAAAACGAGGGTATCGCAGTAAACCATAGAAGACTAAATATACTTCAACCACACGTTCAAGGATAGAACAGAAAAAAAATCTAAGGATCCCTCTCCTTCAACTTCTCCCGCTACTGAGAAAAGAAAGAAAAAAACTTACAAGGAGGGGAACAGGAGGAAAAAAATGACGGAAGATAATGAGGATATGGGAAAAAAAAGAAGAAAAAAAATCTAAAGCTATGGAAAAAAACGGATGATAGAGAAAAAGCAAAGACTGGGAAGAGGGTTGAGCTGAGCGGTGAAGAATGATACGAGATAAAAAGAACATTGTGAACATATATTGTGATGAGAGTGATGCAGCGAATGAAAGGAGGGGGAAGGAAAGGATTTAATAGAGGAGGGTGAGAAAGATTAAGCGGAACGTTAGGAGGTCGTAAATATATATGAAGATTGAGGCCTAAATTAAGAGACATATAATTCTCCCATGAAAACAGAGACGAGCTAAGAGAGGGAGGGGTTACGATGAGAGGAGGTGAAAAAAAATATATATATGTATCGGGGATGGAAACATTATACGCGCTCCACTGTGTCCTAAGGAAGTTCTGAATTTGTGCATGAAAGAATCTGCCGGAGCCGTGGAATAGACGTGAAAAATTTATGTGCGTCTGGGAGAGAGGAAGGAGAGGAATGGGTCACGCGGGAGCTGATTGGGAGAATGGGGGTCAAAGGGCAACGTATTCAGAGGAGGAGGAGGGGGATGAGGAGGAGGAGGAGGAGGAGGAAAAGAGGAGAAAGATCGTGTTGCTGTGATGGGAAGGATCCTACCATCTTCTCTTCTTCTGCCTCGCTTTCTGCGTATGAGGCAGATAACGAGAGCAATGTTGATGATGACGACCATGGTGCCGACGATGGCAACCACGATGATGATCAGCTTGGGCAGCTCTCCCCGCCCCCCAACACCTGGTTCAGAAGCAGCTCGCGATCACCTAGGAGAGGCTGGCCTGGAGGAGGCAAGAAAATTGGATCCTGTAGAGAGGAATTAGACACGAAACGGTTTGAAACAGAAGACATACCTTGCGTTGTTGAGATCGGGAGAGCCTTGGGCATGGTCGACGCCGATATGGAAGGCGGAGGCGTCTTTTTGGTGGGGGGAGATGCCCTCTTGTTGCGTCTCCGTCTAACTATACAGACAATGGCAGAGACGTTGAGAGCAAGCAAGGCAGTGGCAACGAGCACTATGATGACCACCCAGAGGCCAGGGAGTTTGGAAGCCTCCTTGCCCACATTGGAGGAGGGCACGGGCGTGGGCGGGGCCTCGCCTGCGTGGGTAGAAGGAGAGAAAGCAAGGGTCACACCGGAGCATGCACAGACCTTGCACTCGCCCTGGGTTGTGGTGTGTTTAGGGGGACTCAGCTGCTTTGTGCACATAAAGAGGTCAACTTTTCCGCTAACTTCCCTATAGAATCACTGTATTCATCTATTTACCTATTTTTGTTCATTTGAATGTATATACTCGTAAAAATATTTATAAAAAAAACCCCGCTGTTATTCATTAAGGCAGATATCATGTAGTCGAATGCGTGGTTTATAACAGTTCTGGCAATAATGTCGCCGCATATACAAGCGCATGACAACTTTAATGTCACAGAATAATACCCGTCCATTTTTGTTTTCATTTGTTTCGAAGCCTTTTTTATGTGACAATGAGGCTTTCCATGTACGATTTTACCTAATAACCTTTTCATCACACTCATCATTCACGCAAAATCATAGTAATTTTCCTCCATCCCGCGGAATTCATCCCCTGCCCACCCCACCCCCCGCGGCGGTGCGGTGCCCTGAGCTTCAAGAACAGTATACATACATATATACAGCTAAAGAGGAACGTCTCGCCTTAAAGGCCGACGCCTCAGGATAGTGTCCCGTCCCTCACGCCGTATCTAACCCGCCTCTCCTCCGGCCTAACTTAATGTTGTTCATTTTCAGCTGATTTGCAGAACACGACCTGACTTAAATACAACACGATGAGACGGAATGAGCCAAGTTAGACGTGTGCACACCAAGAAAACCTTAATTTTAGGCGTCCGAAGAAGGATGTAGGAGTGGAAACATCAGTAAGTAACAGGAGACCAAATTTCATTTCACACAGTTTAAGTATCACTCGCCTGCTGACAACGCAAAGTCTGAATTGGAGGATTACAAGGGAGGAAGGAAATTAAGGGAAACTTAACGCAACCATTTTGTAGCAATAGAAAAGAAATGAGGATTATATATATATATATATATATATATATATATATATATATATATATATATATATATATATATATATATATATATATATGCTAGTGCCTCAAACGGGAAACAAAGGCACTCAGTGGGACGCAGAAGACGGTTACGGATAACACCAAGACCTATGGACACACTAAATCAACTAGGGAAGGCCACGGAGATTACCTTCACGAAACACAAAGGTAAAGAAGAACAGGAAAAGAAAAAAAAGAGGAGTAGGAGGAGAAGGTGTGGTAGTGAAGGAAGTGGGAGAGAGAACAGAACCAAGAGATGTCCTCAGGCAACAAAATCTTCCTGCATCCTCCCTTCTATCAGGTCTGCGCTCTCTCTCTCTCTCTCTCTCTCTCTCTCTCTCTCTCTCTCTCTCTCTCTCTCTCTCTCTCTCTCTCTCTCTCTCTCTCTCTCTCTCTCTCTCTCTCTCTCTCTATTTCTGTCCCTCACTCTCTCACTCTCTTTCTCGCAGGTCCGAACTAAATCAGCTTAGTGATTCCTTCCCGCGAGGGGATTTCCTTCAAGAACCCAAGGAGTTGTAATGCTCACTCTACTTTTTCCTCGACATTCTATAATATGACTTGGGAACGTTTTACCAAGTTGTCTATCGGGAAGGGGACGCGCTGCTTACTGGAGGAAAGTGTTGATATTATCTTTCCTGTTTCTGCCATCGGTTTTAATACAGTTTGTCATACTTGAGAGAGCGTCTTTAAGGGAAAGTCATGTTCTGGGATGTGTGGAACGAGGGTAGTGGGGCTACACGAATTATAATTATATATATGTAACCTTAATCGTCTCTTTCTCTCTCTCTCTCTCTCTCTCTCTCTCTCTCTCTCTCTCTCTCTCTCTCTCTCTCTCTCTCTCTCTCTCTCTCTCTCTCATACAACCACATTGAACACACCTAAACTATTTTCTTATATTTTAAGCGAGAAACTGCACGAAAACCTTTCAACATTACTATTGCCGCAACCAATCCAATAAAAAAAAAGGTATAACTAATCTAAATTACACTATGTTGTACCGTCAGATAACATGAGGCTTTTCAAGAGTCGTGGTCAGAAGTCTCTCGAGCCAAAACATCCCTAAGAGGAGGAGAGTAAAAAGAATAAAAAAAAAAAAGGAGTGGAGGAAAGGAAAACTGAAGCGAATTCGAGTAAACCTGAAGGTCACGGAACATCTGGTCTCCCGCGCCTGAAGAAAGTTCCCACAAAATTGAGCTTAATTCCCTCCGTTTGTAAATTTTAACTTAGAACTCATTTCCTGTTCCTTTGATGCGTCCTTTAGTCTTTGGGAACCATTTATTACGGTTCCGTGAAATTATGTATCCCTTTGATGGTCTCTCCTCGCGTGGTATTGGGTCTGATGGGAAGGCGAGTCTTTGTCCAATGTAATGAAAGAAATATAAGGTTTGAATAACGCTCGAACGCGTGAAAAACTGTGATTCCCAGAGGTTCTTCTTGACTAAAAGCGCAAGTAAGTGTTTTCTGTTTGAATTATGTTTCAATTTACAGTAAAATAATGCGATTAGTTTCCTCTTCTTGCTTTGTTTCAGGCTTTTATTTGATTTCAATTCACTATTTCCTTTGTCATGTCAGTCGAGGCAGCTCATTTTCCTCTTCTCTCTCTCTCTCTCTCTCTCTCTCTCTCTCTCTCTCTCTCTCTCTCTCTCTCTCTCTCTCTCTCTCTCTCTCTCTCTCTCTCTCTCTCTCTCTCTCTCTCTCTCTCTCAAACTTCATACAAACTTTAAGAATATAATTTCATTAAAACATTCAACCATCCACCCTTCCTTCCTCTACTTCCCCGTCAGCACTCCCATACATCCTCAGGATAACTCCCCTCTTCTAGAAAAATAAATGAAACCCTAAAACATAACTCTATTTGATTTCCTCTGTATTATATTTTTCCTCAGCTTCTCTTTGTTTTCCGTCCTACCCTTCTCGTTCCTTGATACTTCTTTGCTGTCATGCGTGACTCTATTCTTCCGTTCGTCGGTTCGCAATATGCTAACGAGATACTCCAGGAAAAGGTTGACGTATTTCATGCAGAATAAGAGTGTCAGTGAGCGTCTGGTCTAGCTTCTCCTTGGCATAGAACGTAACACAACCTTGTGGACCCAAAGCTGGACCGCAAAGGAAAAAAAGGAGGAGGAGGAGGAGGAGGAGGAGGAGGAGGAGGAGGAGGAGGAGGAGGAGGGGAAGATAATGTGATGGGAGGAGGATATAGGAAGATGCTGCGCTGGTGAGCACTAGGGAGAATATTTGTGAAGGACGCTGTGGGTGAGATAAGGATGGAAATTGATGAGCACGCTTCTCACGGAGGCAAACACGCGGTACTTCAATTTGGTAGCTAAACACTATTCTTTGGGAGACTTAATATAGTGAGGATGCGCGCAAATATGCTGATAAATATTGAGGGATATGAGTAGCGCAAATATTTAACATGTGGGAAATTTGATATTCACTGCGGTCTTACGAGCACTGAAATTGTACGTGAAATAGAGGTAGACGGACAATAAAAGTCTGGGAAATAACTAGTCGGCTTTGAGCAGCAAAGTGAATAATTTGAGAGGAGGTGAAGGGAAGAATTCAAATCGCATAATATTACCGGGTCGTCAGGACATAAAACGTGCTGAAACCTTAAATCCGTAAATGTTGTTCAGAATATAGAAATATTCCTGAAAAATATTAGTTCACAATCAACTTAAGTGATAACTGCGAACCAACAAAGCATGACGACTGGATTTCTGTTTGCATGGCTTAAATGCAAAATACATTATATATAAAATAAATTAAAAAAATTAAATCTTGAATTACGCAAAACTTACCCATCAAAACCACGAACGTATTTCTGACAGACAAATAATTGATAAACGTACAAAGATTACAACTCGTGTTTTGCTCAAATACTAACAACAACCAATCACACGCTTTCATCTCCACATAGAGTAGTTTCATCTAAACCTTGGTAGCAACGTACTAGGCAGCGTGTAGAGACCTTGACCGGCGGCTTATATCAAATATTCCGTGCATAAACATGGGCAGCTAAGGCGAACGATGCCACTGATGTGATAAATCCTGTGTCTCGGTGGGGCTGGTACTCCTGGGGGTGCGGGGCTCAGGGTAAGACCTGGAGCAGATGAGCCCGAGAGCAGGTGGGGAGGGAGCGAGGGAGAGAAACACTGCAACGATCCTCCACAGCACACTAGAACTA
Organism: Metacarcinus magister; assembly: GCA_029783475.1. NCBI lineage: Eukaryota > Metazoa > Arthropoda > Malacostraca > Decapoda > Cancridae > Metacarcinus > Metacarcinus magister. The sequence goes on from JAPQNM010000042.1 coordinate 7,586,582, forward strand.
ATTCATAGCGTGTGAGGGTCTTTCATGTTTTCTCTTTACACACGCGGCATCTGAAGTGGTTGTCATTCGCTGGCTAAACACTGCAACGCTATTAATACTCGAATATTTGTTTGGCATCGGTGAAGTGGAAGTAATATTTTGTTACCTATAGATTTCTGATTCCAATTATTAACTTTCTTAATGACATTATTTTTGTTATAACTAAATATCTTATAAAATGCTTGCCGATTATTAATTTTCACGTATGGATCTAATTTCAAAATGCGTTATCGTACTGTGTGTGTGTATAATGTGGTAAAGCCAACACTATAGCAACATCTCACAGTATGGACGTTTTATCTTTTTTTTCATTTTTCATTTTTCACGCGCATGTCCGGTCATCAAACTGTGAATGAAAGAGATCACAGCGGAAGAAAATAAAGAGGAAGTCAGAAGAGTGAAGAAGGGAACGAGAAGAGTGAAAAGCGCAAAAGAGAAAGGGGAAGCTATGAAAATTTAAGGAGAGAGAGAGAGAGAAGCGAAGAGGAAGGAGGTTGTAAAAAGTGCCGTGCAGGAAGCAAGGATGGAGGAATGGCCGGATGAAAAGACGGGAACTAAATAAGAGAGAAAGAGATAGATAAAAGAGAGAGAGAGAGAGAGAGAGAGAGAGAGAGAGAGAGAGAGAGAGAGAGAGAGAGAGAGAGAGAGAGAGAGAGAGAGAGAGAGAGAGAGAGAGAGTAGAGATATTTAAACATAAAAAAATAAACATAATATCTTAGTATACAGTATAACCCCACACAGCCTTAGATTAGCCAGCCAGGGGACGGCCAATGGCGAACCGGGAATAACTTCATAAATTCTGAAATAACCATTTATCTGTCCAGTGGAGGTTTGGGATTAATTTTCAATACAGCTTAATTCAGGCAATCGATACCCTCTCAGGTGGGCCAAGTAAATTACAGTGTTCATTATGCAATTCGACTCATGCCGCTGGAAATATTGAAGTGTATTGATACAAGGAATAAATATACCCCCCAATGTATCGCAGCCATTCCCCCCTCCAGCCAGGTATACGGAAATATATTATACTCTTGAATGCCTCGATATATATTCCTTACGTATAAACAGGCCATTTAAGTTTTCCATTAAATCTGGAAGTTAATAGATAGGCCTCCCATTAAGCGATTTACTGCGCGATATTTCCCTAGTCTTTCACGGGGGACGACAGTGCATCAATCTCAACTTCAGGTATTTGCCGCAATGAATCACGCTACCGATGCAATTGTGAAGGGAAAGAAAGTTCGCATTAACTGTGTCCTGAGGGGAGGAGAGACGCAGACAGGACAGGGGGACCGATGCAGGTGTGATAAAAGGAAAAATAAGGAACGAAAGAAGCAAAAAGAAAAGTAAGTTGAGATAGAAAAACAGATTGCATGTAGAAAAGAAGGTTTAAGAGGAAAATGAGGAGGAGGAAGGGAAGAAGGAGGAGGAGGAGGCGAAGGAGGAGGAAGAACTAGAAGAGGGGTGAAGTTTGGAGTGGCCGCAGCGGTCCATGAAGTAATCCCAGCGTCCATGGCAGGATTGAGGGGGATTTGTAAAGGCTCTGACCAGCATCCATGAGCGGATCCAATGCTTTATGGAAGGATCTGGCGGTTCATAAGAGGATCCCACCTGCCCGACCGAGAGACTGGCGGGAAACCGAACACGGATTTATGTAATGGTCAAGGCGGCGTATACCACGAGTAACCCTTTCGGCCGACACCACAAACCTGAGAGGATGCGACGGAAAGTTAGGATCATGTAAGAAAGTCACCATCGACACCCGCCCCATAACCATTACCTTCAGGCACCAGTAAATGGGGGTTTCAATGGGGGAATAAATGAAAGATAAGTCTATAATATCCTCCTTTTCTTCACTAGTCTCATACTTGGTTTATTTCTTTGTACCTCGATCCTCTCATCCCTCAACGACGGTCTTCCAGGGAGGAGGTGAATCCATCTCTGGCGACATTACGAGAAGATATAGCAAGCAGATTTCCGTAATGTCACCCGCTCACGCCCCATCACCACGCACCCATCGCGATGAGGCCATTTATATCTCATTATCATAATTCACTTCGCACACTCGAGTTGTAAATCCGCAGGCCAAGTGCGGACCTTCGTGAGACTCAGGTCAATAAATCTGCAACTCGCTGCCCTGTGCAAGGCTTTCATTCCCATCGCTTCCTGCAAACAAGCGTCTGCGTCACTAGCTACTTCGACTTTCCGTTTCTTTTTTTATTTATTTGGACAGTTTAGCTTTCTCTCTCTCTCTCTCTCTCTCTCTCTCTCTCTCTCTCTCTCTCTCTCTCTCTCTCTCTCTCTCTCTCTCTCTCTCTCTCTCTCTCTTCTCTCTCTCAACGGGTGCGAGTGAAAGAGGTAATCCTGCTAGCCTTGAGATTAAATGAGGAGGAGTGTGTGTATCAAAGGACTCCTTGAGGGGGGGAGGGGGTTGAGGTGACCCCTGGATGGCAAGAGGCGGCACCTATTGATACCTGCAACGCGGCTTTGCCTAGATTTAATCTTCATCTTAAAATAGACATCCCTTGTTTAAATGTCAAAACACATACCTTCGGAAAATCGGTCACTATGAATAGATGCTAGATCGGGTAAACACTCCCACACATTTAGCTACCAATACCATTCCATTTATCAATATCCCCGTATATACCGAAGGGAAACTGGCGCTGCTGAGACTTATGATAACACCAGCCGATGTAGCCTACAGCGTATATGTGGTTTTGACAACTTATATAAACTTACAACTTAAAAGCTTAACATCTAAGTTATGTCCCTTAAAAGTTAGTAGGTACCTGTCGCATTTAGTTTTTCTTTTCTGGTTGGTTTATGTTGCCAGAAAAAAAAAGTGATAATAAGGAGAGCAAGTGTCTTTCTGTACACAGCTGGACCGACTCACTCCTTCCAGTCAAAACACTAAAGCACACCTTCATATCATCAGCTTAACTTTTAACCTACACACAGAACCTTCTGCTCTCTCTCTCACTTCACACCTTCATCTCTGTCCTCACACGTCGATTCTCCCTAACCCTCTCATCCCACCAGAACAATCCTCCCCTTTCCCTCTCATCCTACAAAGCCTCACCTCAGCCATTCTTCTCATCCCTCTTGCACCCCTTCTCTTCACCTTTCAACCCCTCCCCCTATCGGTCAACCCTTTTCACTCCCATCACCTAACACAGTCGTCCCCCTTCTTCCTCTCTCATCCCATATAGATTACTCCTCCCTCCCCTCTCACCCCAAGCCGTCGACCCGCCCCGATCCCTCTCCAAACGGTGGACCTATCCCCTTCCCTCCCTCACCTCGCACCACACGAACGGGCCGCGCCCCGCCTCATTCTTCACAGACAGGACACCTTTAGCTCTGCCTATACAGCTGGGCCACGCTCCTTTCTCGCCCAGCAGACCAACTTCACTCCCTGAAACACCCTGCATAGACGGTCACACCTTTCCTTCCCTAACTTTATCTTGCACAAATTGGCCACACCTCCACCTGCTCTCTTTCCTTACGACCCTAAGGCCTTCCTAACCACCAACCTTTCCCTCCCGTCATGCGCGCCCACTGGTTAGCTGTGTTCCCACTGCTCCCTTCAACTCCCGTAAATCTGGAACCTAACTAGGGGCGTAAAACTGCCTGGGGGACGCCTAGTGCACGCCTCGCCCCTCGCCCTTGAGAGTCGCCCTTCCAAACAACCCCGAAAACGATCGCTGCAAATAATTAGAGACGATATAAGACTCCAGGGTCAGATAGGCCGGGAAAAGAGTTCACAAAAGATAAACTTTATGGAATAGACCGTCCAGGCGCTCCAGTCAAGTGGTTCCTGCTTGGTTTCAGGAGTTACTCGCACCGTCAAAAATAGGAAGTATTGAAAAATATATTCTTATTTCCCCTCCTCACTACATAGCGACTCGACGACCACGAATTCTACTGAATACTGTGATGGACTCTGTCTTTATAGATTCTGTGATGAATGAATTTCATGATAACATGTGCATTTATATGTGTGTGTGTGTGTGTGTGTGTGTGTGTGTGTGTGTGTGTGTGTGTGTGTGTGTGTGTGTGTGTGTGTGTGTGTGTGTGTGTGTGTGTGTGTGTGTGTGTGTGTGTGTGTGTGTGCGTGTGTGTGCGTGTGTGCTTGGGTGTGCGCAAACTCATTTGTTTTTTTTCTCAAATACATATGGGAATCGTATTTTTTCCCCATAGTTTTTTATAGTTGATGCGACATGTTTTCTATGAGAGGGGAAAAAAAATCATATCAAAGGATGCTTGATATAGGTCGTTTCAAATTAGTTATCACAAAAAAAAAATGCACCAATTATTCCATAAAATAACCAAACGATCTTTGTAATAATAACTAGAGAAGAACAATTTTTGAAAAGAAATAGATTACCTTAAATTTAATACCTTACGACTTATGAATGAGTACCTTAAGTGTGTTTATGTTTATCATCTACACCTGCGCCCTATTTACAGTGTTAATTGAATAAGCTCTTCTCTGAATGCGTAGGGTTATCAAGGTGAAGCTGGAATATTGCCTCGCCTACTATAGCAGCTGTCCCAGAATAAGTGTACAGAGGTCCGAGCCCCATGGTGAACCCAGTGCAAGGTCCAAGTCTCCTCGTGGAAGGGGTGTTAGTAGAAATATGAAAATATGCTGGAAACAGGAGGTGAGTTCATGCGGTTAGTTGTATTCATGTTACTTTCCCTTAATTACTACAAAGCTCGTAACCCAGCACCGGCTAACATGCTGTGCTTGTACGTACTCAGCCGGCGTGTTAAGACCGACCCTGTGGAAGTGAGAAAGAAAGGCAATGCATATCTCACTGTAAGGTTTCAGTTTTCACTTGATTTTCTTCCTTTTTAAATGCAAGGCTGTAATTTTTTTTTTTTCCAATGATTTCTAACGCACAGGAAGACCGAGTTCCTGGCAGTGTAGATATGCATTACTTCTGTCCTTCACTCTGTGTCAATTTTTATATCTACATGTGAACATATATATTGCTTAATCGTAAATATACATCATGTTCCTTATATCTACTTTTTTTTTTGTATAGTTATTAGTTGCTATGTAAATCATACCAGAAGGGAAGCAGTCAGAGTTTGGTCATATTGAAACAAACATAAAATCGAAAGTTTGTTTGGTGAGTCGTAACAAATAGTGACGTGTAGTGACGTCAGAGTTAAAGGGGCCCAACCCTCACGCTACAACTGGTCGTCAGGGCAAGTCCTTACGCTGATGGTACTTACAACAGTACACACAACTCTTACTGATAATCCCTTCATAAAAACAGGGAAGTGTGACTCACGCAAACATTACTGAGCTTAAAGAAAACCAATATCTGACATGCCTCCACGCGAAGCTCCCTCGGCCACTCGTGCAAGTCATTCAGTACTGTGAGTCGGGACGCGGGGATGACGGAGCTGGAAGACCTCACTTAACCTCATTATAATAGAACAAATAAATGAATGGTTTTCACTCGAACAGTCATGTGAGGATAGCTCAGTCATCCCCCGCGGCCCCTAGACCTTCACCTTGGGAATAATTGTGGTCGAGGGAGTGTCCGCCACCGTCACCTGTTAGAACCCACGCCATGCACACTTACCTTGCATCACGGTAGCTAAACGTGTACTTCAGAGACTCCTAACAATATACTTTACTAAAAACACAATCCAAAAGTAAACTGACCCAAATACATAAAATAAATAATATACATAATCATATAAATGTCATCAAGAAAAAAGGCCAAAACACATTAAAAAGGAATACACTTTACAAATAAATATTTTGAGACAACTTAATAATAAAAAAATAAATTAATAAAAAATGGTTTTGTATATGTGGGTGTTGTGTGGATGGAATATAACTAAATATTATCAGCGAAATTTGGTTTGTTCACATTCCCTATTTTTATCAAGATGTAATCAAAATTACTTTCCTGGAAACAGGATCTAATCTTATGCAGGTGATGTTACCAGTGTAATGAAAAGGCGACATGGAATTAGATTCCATTTAATAGGATCTGCAGTGCTTACACGTTATTAATGTGGCAGAGGATAATTACACCTGAGTCAAAATATGAAGGAGAATATATTCCTTTGACAAGAAGGAATGCACTCACTTTTATTCCAAGGCAACGCCATGATTTCTGAAATGTTTGCTAGAATCTGGACGGAGAAATCTTAAAAATCAAAATAGAAATCTTGCAACACTAAGATGGTGTTGTGGCGGAGAAGAGAATTGGCGGGAATGACGTAGCCAGTTGAAGAAATCATGAATCATATAGTTTACATGTTTTTGAGGTTTTGGTATAGCATTGATTCTCAAAAATAGAACGTTAAAAATTATCTAAATAGATATTTTGATTGCTGATGTAAAATTATATTTTCAACAAAAACTACCTTGGTTTTTCTTTATTGATCTACGGTTCTTTATTCCCCACTAACACACTGACTTATATAGTCAGATTCACATATAATGACGTGGATAGCATTACTCAAATACATCTATTAAAAACGTAATGATGAAAATAGCTAAAAACGAATACTTTGATTTTTATGACAATAAATCGATATTCCTGTTGTCCACCGGTGTTTACTGTGTCCATGTCCGTTCCGTGCACACAATACATTCACTATAACAGTAATGGTCTAGGATGTCTGAGTACTTACTGCGAGTGATGGCTCGGACGAACTCTCCCAGGTACTCGCTGTAGCCCGCGTCGTTGCGGCTTTGGATAGAGAAGTAGTACTCGGTGTTGAGGTTGAGGCCCGTCACGGTGTAGCCGTACACACCGAACTCCACCACGTCCACGAACTGGAAGCTGCTGGACGATTTACTGCGGTACCGGATGCGAAAGTACTGTGGTTGTCCCCCGTCGAAGCCCGGGGTCCAGGACAGAGTGACGGAATCGTGGGTAGTGTTTAGGATCTGCAGGAAGAATGAGGCGGAGAAACTGTGTCATCAATCACAAACACACAACTTTTATTCTAATTCCTATTGAACCATAAAACACGTGAATATTTATCTTCCTACACACATGCAGCTATCACGCGTGCTGCATCACTCTCACGAACGAGACGTACATTCAGTAAAAGCTGGTGTTAAAAGTAGTCCACAAGACGCAAGAAGAATTTAACACCACTAGCCGCGGTCAGGAATTGAAACTTTGCACGAAACTCATACAATGACTTTCGATCATGACCACCGGTGAGGAGGGAACAGCCTCCAGCACGGCACACTCCCCTGCACTAGACACTTTAGTAACTCTCCTCAACACCCTCGCCAGAGTAAACAATCACAGCGCCGAAGAGAATAAAGATGCACTCAGACTGCGAAGAGGAAAACAGGAAAACTATCAGCATGAGACTATACTGTCACAAGCACTGAGCCAGGAACCAACAGAGGGAGAATTTGGAATGTTTTTGAAGGCCAAGCAGATGACTTTTGTAGTGAAAGAGAAGAGACGAATGGAGGGAGAGAGGACAAGATGTAAAGAGGTCTTCCTTAACGAGAGAGAGAGAGAGAGAGAGAGAGAGAGAGAGAGAGAGAGAGAGAGAGAGAGAGAGAGAGAGAGAGAGAGAGAGAGAGAGAGAGAGAGAGAGAGAGAGAGAGAGAGAGATATGAAAAGCTAATGGACTCATATTTGCAGCATGGCGCAAGAGGGGAGCCGCCTGGACACTAAGGGGAAGCTAATTGGAGGAGATACAGCGTGAACGAAGGGAATTTCTGCAAACTGAAAAAAGATAATTCGATCTTCGCCAATAGAAAATATTTCTCGCTGCTTCTGCCTGAATGTCTGACTATATGTCCCTCTTTCTCTTTCTTTTGCTGGTGGCTAAGTTAAAAATGTATAACGAAAAGGCAAAAACCATGGAATAAGGAAAGTAAAGTACTTCCTTATCTACTGTGGCCATACAATCTATGAATAATCTTTCTTGGAAATTAGAGCTACGCGAGGACAACATGGATACAAAGAATGTTATAATATTATCAACAAAAAATCTTGCTCCAATATGTCCACATCCTTTTTATAAACAACATATTTTATTTCAGGTGAATACATAAAGTTGCGCGAAGGTGCAGCGAGGGAGGCCAAGGGGCGGGACACACCTTGAGGGCGAGCGGCGGGTCAGGGCCGGTGGGGCGCGTGAAGCGGACCTGCGTGGTGGAGGCTCCCAATTCATTCTCGGCGACACACTCGTAGTCGCCGTAGTCTTGCTCCCTCACGCTCTTGATGATGAAGGTGGAGGACCAAGTGACGAGGCCAGTCTGGGGTGGGAGAGGCAAGGGATGCAGATAGTTATTCTCAAGTAATTTTATCAAAAGCTCAAAGTAGCAATTGTAAAATCTGTATGTCACGGATGCATAAGTTTAATAATATTTCATAATATGTAAGCAAGCAAAATAAAAACTTACATTAAAAACAATGTACATGCAAACTTTGACTAACTGCGATTGACCTTTCATTCATTCACAAACTACATTATTTCAAATGTAAATTGCAAATCATTAGGCAGCATTAAGGGTTATATATAACAAGGGAAACTTATAATATGAGCGGCAGTGCAGCGACTGACAAAGCCTCTATTCATTAAAATATTGAGAAAATACATTAGATTTGGATATTGTATTTTTTTCTCTCTCCTTTTCTCTATCTATTAATCTAAGTATCTATTTATCTATCTATCTATATATTTATCTATCTATAAATTAATCTCTCTCTCTCTCTCTCTCTCTCTCTCTCTCTCTCTCTCTCTCTCTCTCTCTCTCTCTCTCTCTCTCTCTCTCTCTCTCTCTCTCTCTCTCTCTCTCTCTCTCTCTCTCTCTCTCTCTCTCTCTCTATATATATATATATATATATATATATATATATATATATATATATATATATATTTACACTCAAACACACACACGCACACACACACACACACACACACACACACACACACACACACACACACACACACACGTGTGTATGTATGTATGCGTGTGTGTCTGTGTGTGTGTGTGAGGAGTCGATAAGGAATATAAATAGTACAACTATCAGTAGTGACGTTAGAGTCTTCTTTCCCACCAAAATAACCCCAAACAGGAACGTGTGCAGCTCACCTTTATTGTCTCATTCTCGTACTTGTCAGGCCGGGCGCCATTAGAGAGGAGGTGGCCGTCTCTCTTCCAGGAAAAGCTGATGTCAGGAGCTCCCTGGGCCCGACAGTGTAGGAGGCCGGTGCCCCCTAACTCCACCGCCGCCCGACTGAAGAGCTGCAAGGAATAGCCAGTCAGAAACAAGGTGGCCACCGACACAGTGTGCGGTAAAAATGGCCATGACGCATGAAGCAGTGATGTGTGTATGTGCGAGGCGCAGGTGAGTGACGGCCAGCTTGGAGGCTCAAATAAAAGGATGTCGAATATATGTTATGTGTGGGCGTTAGTGATGTAGTGTGTGTGTGTGTGTGTGTGTGTGTGTGTGTGTGTGTGTGTGTGTGTGTGTGTGTGTGTGTGTGTGTGTGTGTGTGTGTGTGTGTGTGTGTGTGTGTGTTTTCAAGTGCGTGTGATATATCGAGACATTTTTAGTATATATATATATATATATATATATATATATATATATATATATATATATATATATATATATATATAGTATGTAGTAGTATATATATATATATATATATATATATATATATATATATATATACACACATAACACAAAAACAAACAAAAAAACAAAAAAAAATGTGTTAAAAACAGTATCGAGACTGGTTTCATAATACCGTTGTAACAAACCATGAATCATGTTATGCAACCTAAACATGATCTGACGTGTTCCTAAATGTATGCTGTAATAATTTCATGTCATTGTTCTCAGTTGTGTGTTCGTTTTAGCCGTACGAATTTTTGCTGGCTTTCGAATTTGGAATAACATGAAAAATTAGTAAGTGATGATATAATTGTATTAAAAATTGGGTATATGAAATGCTGAAAAAAATATGGGGAATATGCAATGATCAGTGCTCCAAATTTCCACTGCTATCGCATTTGCAAGGGAAGGAGAACAACAGTGGAGAGTGAACAATTTCAGGGAGATTGTCCACAAGCAGAAATGACAAAACAATCGAAAAGTTGTATTATTTGTTTAAAACAGACCAAATATTGACGATCAGAGAGTTTTATCATGTATCTGAAATTTGTGTTGGGTCATGACAAGCCATTTTTACTCATGATTTAGGCATGAGGCAGATTGCAGCGAAGTGTGTGCCGCGACTGCTGACATATGAGCCGAAGGAACACCGGAAAACCACATCAACTGATCTACTCCTGTGTGCAGAGTTTAATACTGACTTTCTCAAATCTATCATCATATGGAATAAGAAAGGACCTGTGGCTATGATCCTGAAACAAAGGCTCAGTCATCAGTGTGAAGCTTCCATCATCACCAACACCCAAGAGAGTTAGCCAAGTTCGGGGCAAAATCAGCGTCGTTTGTCATGAGTAGACTCCAAGGTCAAACTGTGCACGAGGGTCTTACTTGCAAGTTTTACGCTGTCTCTCTGATGCAGTACTGGAAACGACGAGCAAACTGGTGTTGAGGTCAATGACAGCTCTACTCTGACAACGTAGCATCCAGTGTGTGTGTGTGTGTGTGTGTGTGTGTGTGTGTGTGTGTGTGTGTGTGTGTGTGTGTGTGTGTGTGTGTGTGTGTGTGTGTGTGCGTGTGTGTGTGTGTGTGTGTCTGCGATGCATGGTACGATGTAAGAATATATAAACTTCATGAAAACAAAACTTTAAGACAAGCAAGCTGCCAGACAGGAAACAACAGAGGAACAGGCCAACAAAGAACATCTGTGAGCCACACTAAAGACTCCTCGCCCAGGGTATAACACTGTAACACACTCATACATTTCACATGACTTTTCTGAACATCCATTTTATCTGCCATAAATAAATAAATAAAAAAAAGCCAATTAGGATGAACATTAAAAGTAAGAACCATGACATATTTAGGTTAGAAACATGTATACTAAAAAACACGTGCCTCTCATGTCTAGCACAGGTATAAGTTCGGGTTGCTGACGGTCACCCCGAACGACTCTTGAATATATTAAACCAATCACCTGCTGAGACCACCTGGGCACCCACCTGAGACCGTTCCACCTGGGGCTTCGTTTTGACCACTAGAGTAGCGTTCGACCAGGCTTCCTTCCCGATCCCATTGTTCACCACGCAGCTGAAGACGCCCGTGTCATTCCGGTTAGCTCGTAGCACTATCAGGGAGGCCTTCTTCCCTCTGGAGGTGGGACAGCCGGTTAGTAAGATGTAGTAGTGTGATGGACAAGTTATGGAAGGTAGACAAGTGGAAGACAATTTTGTGATGGTGCCACGTAGAGGAGAATATTTTAGGAGGTGTTTAATGGAAAGTAGACAGGTAGAAGGGAAGTTAGAGGTAGTGTAGAGTGTTGAGGAAGTTTAGGGTAAGCGGCTAATAGTATATAGATGAATGTAAGTTTGTGGAGGTGCAAAGTGGAAGGGAAGTTTGAGGTGTTTACATGGTGTTAAGTAGGAGTTATGATAAGCTGATATGACATGAAACGGAAGGCGGAAGAATGACGTGAAACATGATATTCAGTGAAAACATGTTAAAAATCACTTCACTTGATAATCCACACTCACTGTCATACAAAAACCATTCATGCATATTCCTAAAGGTATCGACATGACATTACCATCAATGAAACAAAAATACTAAAGGAATACTAAAGGTGTTTCCAAGAACGTGTGCTCAATAAACTCTATTTTATCTGAAATTTCTGGAGGTAAGAAAATGTAGAAGAATCTGAACCATAATATCCTTTCTCTATGCATGACACGAACATGGCATTTAAACGTCACAAAGCTATTACAAAAAAATGCCTGCATCCCAACGCACGAAAGTTCTGCAAGTGACCTGCACGACTAAAAGTTCCTGGAGCCTCAAACTATTCAAAATTCTAAGCTCGATGACTTTTTCCTTTTCGTTCTCTCCTCTCCCCTCCCTCCCCTTCCATCCCCTACTCCTCTCTCTCTCTCTCTCTCTCTCTCTCTCTCTCTCTCTCTCTCTCTCTCTCTCTCTCTCTCTCTCTCTCTCTCTCTCTCTCTCTCTCTCTCTCTCTCTCTCTCTGCTATCGATGCCAGTCACGATCTTGCACATAGCTTCCTTCTATACTCGTTTCTCACTTCTTTCATTATTGCTCAATGTATTTTTACTCCTATTCCTACTCCCTCTCTCTCTCTCTCTCTCTCTCTCTCTCTCTCTCTCTCTCTCTCTCTCTCTCTCTCTCTCTCTCTCTCTCTCTCTCTCTCTCTCTCTCTCTCTCTCTCTGTGTGTGTTCACTCACCCGAAGGACTGCTCAGTGCGCGTAAAGTCGTAGTTCTCCCTTGACCACTTCATCATGTCCTCCGTCAAAGGGTTACCATCGGCGGCACACTCCAGGTGAGCGTCTTGGCCCTCAGACACCGTGACCAGCCTCGAGGTGTACTTAATGCTCGGTGGATCTGTGGAGGGGGAGAAAAGAGACGAGGGTGGTGATAGGGTTACCGAAAGCGAGAGAGAGAGAGAGAGAGAGAGAGAGAGAGAGAGAGAGAGAGAGAGAGAGAGAGAGAGAGAGAGAGAGAGAGAGAGAGAGAGAGAGAGAGAGAGAGAGATTCAAAAATAATCTCACACAGGATCAAATTATAATTCTTTTTGTTCACGAACCGCAAAGGGCTCACTTTTCGTCAGTAAATGAGCTATAACTTCACACACACACACACACACACACACACACACACACACACACACACACACACACACACACACACACACACACACACACACACACACACCAATGCCACTTAACCCTCATACTTACACTGCACATTGATATAGATCTTGGCGTCCGTCGTGCCCTCAGAATTGGTCGCTTTAAGCTCATAATCCCCTGCGTCGTCGACTGTCACGCCCTTCAAGTAGAGAAGAGGTCCGTCAGCAGCCACGTAGGAGGATTTTTCACTAGGAGCCACCGCCATCTCCTCCCTGTTGTCAATACTATAAGCGTTCCTCCAGGAGTCCTCATTGACTTGCGGAGGGAGAGGCAGGCCGTGGCGGGTCCAGGAGTACCTCACGGGTCCTGGGTTTGCTCTTGCCGTCAAGTTTAACACCTCAGACTCTCCAATCACCACGTCCACCGCAGGGGGAGGATCAGTGAGGAAGGTTGGTTTGTCTGGAAGAAGAAAGAAGAGATGTTGCAGACTTATACATACATAGCTACAGAGGTGACGTGTGCAGGAAAACAATGCACACAAATAGACAAACACATACAGAACACACTAGATAAAAATAAATAAAATAAGATAAAAAAAAAGAGTAGAAAATATTTATATGAACAAAATGAAAGAATGTAAATAAAATAAAATAAAATAAATGTGTTCACAATTGCGAATGTACAGCAAGACCACGTGCCAGATTTTTTCGAAGGAATAAATATGCACCAACGCAACATGCCGTTCGAAAACAATTAAAATACATAAACTGGACAACAACAACCGTTACATTCCTAAACGGACGGCAATGTTTTAATAAATAATAAGCAATACGAGTAATAACATTCATAATTCAGACTATTTTCGGCAGGACCCACCGCTTTCGCTCGTGCCCGCCAGGGACGTAGGGTATTTGCAATAATTCATTACACAGTGATCAGCTGGGGTAATCCTCTTGGACGAGTGAGGGGAAATGGAAGGGAGAGTCCTCGGCACAGTTGAGAGATGAATAGAAACGTTAGGGGAAATGGAAGAGGAAATGGATGTAACTAACAGCACTGTGAATGGTCTGGAAATTTGAGCACCTCTATCAAACCTCTCTCTCTCTCTCTCTCTCTCCTCTACCTATTCCTACTCCTATTTGTTGGTTATATAGCTCCTTCTTTCTCCTTCTCTTCCTTCGACTCCAGAAGCACCACCATCACCTTCTATTACACCACCCGCTTTACCTCTACCTTCTTATCTCCGACCACTACCGCTGCCTCCTACTTAAAGGCAGAGAAGTGTATACTCTCTCTCTCTCTCTCTCTCTCTCTCTCTCTCTCTCTCTCTCTCTCTCTCTCTCTCTCTCTCTCTCTCTCTCTCTCTCTCTTTCTCTCTCATACTTCTTCACTTCAGTTCCCTTTCGACGCTCGCCAAC
>JAPQNM010000042.1:7605812-7625570 GCA_029783475.1 Metacarcinus magister
TCATTTACACAGGCTCATTTTCTTTCTTTCGTTCTCTGTTTCCTTCTTTTCTAGTTTAATACTTTTTTCTCTCTCTCTCTCTCTCTCTCTCTCTCTCTCTCTCTCTCTCTCTCTCTCTCTCTCTCTCTCTCTCTCTCTCTCTCTCTCTCTCTCTCTCTCAACTTAGCGTCATTACTGTCTTTGTTCTTTGTTTCCAGCAGTAATAATCAGTCCTTCATTGCAATATAAATTCTGCTAGAGTATTACAACATTATTTTTTACCATATTTCTTACACCGCTGTAGCTGGCAACATCTCCCTAGTAATAACTCAGATTTTTTTATTATAGAACACTAACAAATTACATTCCACCACCCTTTACTTCTTTCTTTTCTATTTTTTTTGGTCAGTATTTTCTTTTCACAGCACCGCCGGTTTTATATTACTAATCCGATAATCAATCTGCCTTAATTCACGAGAAGGGGAAAAAAAAATAATAAAATTGCTCCCAGCACACACAGATAAAAATGTTTTCCTTTCTACTTAAAGCATTCCATTCAGACACATCTTTCATTATTCATCATTTTCATAAGCTAAGTCAATATATTTTGCGATTATAAATAAAAAGCATTGTTATTACCCCTCTCTCTCTCTCTCTCTCTCTCTCTCTCTCTCTCTCTCTCTCTCTCTCTCTCTCTCTCTCTCTCTCTCTCTCTCTCTCTCTCTCTCTCTCTCCCTCTCTTTTTCTGGTCCCTTCCCTCTCATGATGACCATTTCCTTCCCTCCCGCCTCGCCTTCCCCTCGACAACCCGGATTCGCCTCTAACTTGTTGCTTCGCTATTATTTTAGTTGATGATTAGGTTTAAGGCCTCAAGGGAAACACGTGCGCGGGCAGACTCTCTCTCTCTCTCTCTCTCTCTCTCTCTCTCTCTCTCTCTCTCTCTCTCTCTCTCTCTCTCTCTCTCTCTCTCAATAAAAAAATAAGCACATAATAAAACGTAACCATATGCCTGAGAGAATTGCAATTTTACATTTCCATGAACTCAATGCGTACACACACACACACACACACACACACACACACACACACACACACACACACACACACACACACACACACACACACACAGACACACAGACAGACAAATCAACCACCACGCAATATTTATGCAACTGCAACACACAAGTAATTAAAGAGGAACACACAATCGCACTCAATTCACTTAACGGAAAAGAAAAAAAATAATACAAAAAAAAATAACCGGAACTGCAACAACGACGACAAAAAAAAAGTGAAGAAAAAAAATTAGCCTTGAATGAAATGGAGAAACACACATTTCCCTCGGTGCTCGTGTTAGTCCATCACACAGGTGTTGTAAAGCTCACCTGAGTGCGAGGACACTAGAATCCCCAGGTGGGTTCTAATGGGATTATCCTCAGCCAATTGTTCTCCCTCCTACTTGTGCGTCAGTGTGAAAAGTTGAAGTGTGACAACCTGAAAATGTCTCCCTCTGTTGCTGGCTGTCTGTCTGATCTGTTTGTGAGTCTCTCTTTCTCTCTTTCTCTCTTTCTCTCTCTCTCTCTCTCTCTCTCTCTCTCTCTCTCTCTCTCTCTCTCTCTCTCTCTCTCTTGTTCACGCTGAATATAATGTGAGTATTTTATTTTTTCCCAATCAATCACAGGCTCGATTAAGTTTGAATGCTGTATCTCAGAGAACAGGCAAACTTAATAAGATGTAGAGCCGCTACGCATCACACGCTGCAGTTTCTCTTGATACAGAGCGCAGTGCATTAAATTTATCACCGGAGGAGAGAGAGGTACCGTATGTCATATTCAACGTATAGTATATTTCATGGCTTATCACCAGACGACGCTAACAACCTCTCATATTTCACTGTTGAGGGCGAGGTGGCAATGCGTTGGGTATACAAGCCTAGACATGATCAAGGAAAATGTGATGAGTTTATACTTATATTATTATCCTGAAATGATATTTGCTTCTACGTACTATAACTTGATAGTCTCGAAGGAATGTAATGGACAGGACAAAACACATATCCTTACATTTCAATAGTTCTATCATATTATGTATTTTGCGTTTTGCTCTTCATAGAAAGGTGATAGTTGGGTGTGTATAGGGCGATGCTGTAATAGTCACAGAATATGAGGTTCAATATATAACAATAACTTGTGATGGGCTTGAAGGGGATATAGATAAGTAAAGAGAGAAAAAAAATCGCTTTCATCCGCATGGCAGTAGCGCGAGTATATACTAGGAATACTCTCTTTTATTCACAGGAAGCATGACGAGCATCACAGCTCAAATATACGTATAATTCTAATATCGGAGTGAGGTGAAAAAAAGAATAGACGGGAAAAAAGTGCCCTTACATCTCCATAAACGCGTCTTCACATGCTATGAATACTCTTATTTATTTGACACTTTCTTCTCCTTCTCGTATCCTCACTTTCAATCTCCATATCTGTCACTCTTATACTGAGGCCCATCCTTCTCCCTCACCCACGGGCCGCCTCACCCCACCACAGAGGACCACACTCACCTTCGATTTTCAGGTAGAGACCCCCAGCACCCACCTCATCCCCCAAGTACTTAATTATCCCGCTTAATGATCCACTAGCACCCTCATTACGTCAAGAGCGGGTTAGAAAAAAATATTCTGCCCCCAACACACGCTGACACGGCACGATATATTACAAAACGAGGGTGAGGCAGGAGGTGGTGTAGGGGAAGAAGGGAAGCGTGGTGAGACTGAAGATTGAATGGGATGGCGCTACTGTAGCCTGGGTGGGAGGGCTTAATATTAGGGAGGGATGTACTGGAGTGATATACAGAGCGAGATAAGAATGATGAATTTAGTTACGGTGCAGGTGTGGATGTGATGAAGAGAAGAGTTAAGGAGTAATGTGTCTGGAGGAGGAGGAGGAGGAGGAGGAGGAGGAGGAGGAGGAGGAGGAGGAGGAGGAGGAGGAGGAGGAGGAGGAGGAAGAGGACAACGACAACGACAACGATAACAATGACGACGAAAAAGAAGAAGAGGAGGCCGAGGGCTATGGGGACGAGCACGAAAATGGAGTACTATATAAGAGAGGAAATGAGAAAGAGGTAGCGTGTTGGAGTTCACTGACATATTTCGGTGCAAGGCGTAAAAACCGAACACGGTCCTTTGTAACATGCGAGCGTCCAAGCGTGTAATTTCCTTCTTGACGAACCACCTTCACCCTCGGCGACCGCGGGAGAAAGGTGGTGCAGGTTATAATTAGCAGGTCGGGATATTAAGCCTGATTGAGCGATTAAATATTTTGGGATAATCGTTTTTAAGGGTTGCGTGAAGGGAAGGCTACGATAGGGGAATAGAGGGGGATTAAAAAAAAAGAAAAATTATAGTACAGGAGGGAGAGGAGAGATACAGGTAAACGGTGGCGGGGGAAAATATATATAGACTGATAGTTGGCAAAAGTTACGACTGTAAAATGCCGTGAATAATGTTACGGCTTGGAAATATTTAAATCTTACTATACGGGACAGTGAAAAAATGGAAAAAAAATCCTATTGCAGCAAAAAGCACACTACTGACAATGATAAATATGAAACGGTAAAATCAGTGAAAAAAAAGAAAGAAACTTCATGGCAGTAAAGAAGCAAAATCAAGTCGAATGGTCTCTTAATGCCCACAAATTGAAACTGACAGACACAATCGCCCAACACTCGCGTGAAAAAGACCTCACAAGCCTCGCAGGAAGTCCCAATTTCACCAGTCCTAATGTTTGTTTGTTGGGCGCGCACGCACGCGTAAATACACACACACACAGACACAGACAAACACACACACACACACACACACACACACACACACACACACACACACACACACACACACACACACACACACACACAGAGACACGTAGGTATAAGAGAGAGAGAGAGAGAGAGAGAGAGAGAGAGAGAGAGAGAGAGAGAGAGAGAGAGAGAGAGAGAGAGAGAGAGAGAGAGAGAGAGAGAGAGAGAGAGAGAGAGAGAGAGAGGAGAAAGAAGAAGAAAAAAACACACAAAGATGAAGACACAAAGAGAATTAACTGTCAGAAAATTAAGAACGAGAGAATGGAAACAAAACAAAAAACTAATATGCCTAAAGGATGAAATAGCAATATTAAAAATAGAATTACTAAAATGCATAGAAGTTCAAAATAAGCTCCACATAAAGAAAGAAAGAAAAAAAAAACATAAGAGGAAGAAGAGGGTTAAGACAAGGATGCTGGCAACACAAACCTGGAAATAATAAGGTTTTAGAGGAAACTTAGTACTGGGCAAAACATTACAACAGCCTGCTAATGCCACTGAGGTTATTACGCGTCCTAATCCCTGCTACTGCCACTGAGTTGGGCGTGTATTTTCAGCAGCTTTTGTTCGCTTTAATACTGCGCAAAAGAGAATAAGTAAGGATCTTCCGCCACACTTTTCCTTTTTCAAAACTGAGTCCGGTGCGTCACTTAGTCTCACCTTTCTGCCTGTTACTTTGAGTCAAAATAAGTGCGAGAGAGAGAGAGAGAGAGAGAGAGAGAGAGAGAGAGAGAGAGAGAGAGAGAGAGAGAGAGAGAGAGAGAGAGAGAGAGAGAGAGAGAGAGAGAGAGAGAGAGAACACAGCACACAACCATAGAGCAAGATACCAAAACGGGCAACGAATTCAAAGGAGCGAAATCAGAGGCGTTTCAAAGACGATGATGAACACTATCTGAATCTACACATAGCTGGTTTTGGGGTGCCTACGACCACGACTATAATATATATAATAATTACGCAGTAAAATGAAACTATATATTTATATAAAAACATGACTTTCCTCCTCATTTTCTCGAAAGCTATTAGAGATATTGGGAATATCATTGCAGCATCTGATAGATCTAATAAAACTGTGCAACTGTCATTATGAAAGCTGGACGACTCTCAAAGGTGAAAGTGGTCTAGAAGGACTCACGGAGGACGACAAGCGGGTGTGGGTGCAGGAGGCAAGGAGGCAGGAGTCCGGGCGGTGATAAATTCATAGAGATCATGCCCCTTTTGACGTAGATTGAAAGAGTGGAAAAATCAGAAATCTGGTCACTTCCTCCTAGCTATCGATATATATTGCTTCCATCCTCGTCTCCAATACTTCCCTTTCCCTTCTTTCTTCATGCCCGATGCTTTCCTTCTTCCTCCTTTCCTCTTGTTATTTTTCTCCTCAAGTGAACAGACCAGTAACTAGGTTGGAAAGGTCTGCCTATGAAGGGTGTTTCTCTTTCTCTCTTTCTCTCTCTCTCTCTCTCTCTCTCTCTCTCTCTCTCTCTCTCTCTCTCTCTCTCTCTCTCTCTCTCTCTCTCTCTCTTAGTACAATACCCTACTCCCTGCGTATATGACTTAATTTTCCGGAGCCTTAGTTTCACTTCGTCCTTATACAAAACTCTCAATTTGCTCGACCTGGGGAGGAAAATCTGTTTACAGGAAGGATCGCCCTGACAAAGAGTCTTCCAGCCTCGCCCTTCGCCCGACAGTCGCCTGTGTTCTTGGTCTTTCATGTGTGTTATTCGCTTCACCTCCCCGTCGTCTTGAGCGCTTAAGAGGAGGTGGAGGAAGAAGAGGTGATGACGACAAGGCGAGGAGTTCCACGCTTCGTAACTTTCGTGGTGTAAGAAGCAGGTGGTGTGCGTGTGCGTGTGCGTGCGAAAGAGAGAGAGAGAGAGAGAGAGAGAGAGAGAGAGAGAGAGAGAGAGAGAGAGAGAGAGAGAGAGAGAGAGAGAGAGAGAGAGAGAGAAAGAGAGAATGGTGCAGGAATCGTTTTAAAATTTGTTTTCACTGCAAACACTGAATTCTATAACTTCCCGCTCATTTCTGTTCGTGATCGAAGAAAAACTGTATGACTCGTTTTCTTAGCATTTCATTAAGCTTCGTTCTTCATTACGCTACATTCTGACACAGTGACGAACTTACAATTCCTCGTTCATTAGGGAGTGACGGGCTTTCCCTCACTCCCACCATCCTTAAACTGACCAGTTCTCGACCAAAAGCCACAAATTACCTCACCAGCCAATGTTTACGAGTCACCCATGTGGTATCCTCAGGCCCATCTCACCTAGTCCAGTCCCGTCCAGACCCACAACCTGCCCCCTTCGCTCCCTTTCCCTTCCTGTTCCCTGGACGCTCGCTCCTTTCCACCCACAGCGATCCTGATTCTTTTTTTGACTAAAGTTCATTCTACATTACTACGAAATTTTCTCTTTATCGGACTTTTAAAAATTGTGTTATTCCTATTTTTTGGGGTTTAATTTCAGAGCATGGGAGAGCAATATAACACCCTTTAGTAACTGTAGAGTGGTAGTACGTTATGCGGTTTACCCAAACAGATCACTAATAAAGAGAGATGCTTCCTCAAATGCTACACTATAAAATATAATTATAGATATAGCTTTTTCTCATTATATGTATTCCTTTCCCTCCTCGCTTCCAGCTTCCTACTTAATTGACTTGAATCCCCACTCAACCTTCCTCGAAAACTCATTCAAACTGCAAGACATTCCTCATGGGACTTGGCTTTCA
The DNA here is from genome assembly GCA_029783475.1 of Metacarcinus magister. Classification (NCBI taxonomy): domain Eukaryota; kingdom Metazoa; phylum Arthropoda; class Malacostraca; order Decapoda; family Cancridae; genus Metacarcinus; species Metacarcinus magister. The sequence goes on from JAPQNM010000042.1 coordinate 7,612,380, forward strand.
GGCTCAGTCAGACCTACGGGTAAGTAGAGGGAGGGGCAACGTAGACGAGAATAAGGGATAAAGAAGGATGGTGGAAGGAAATGTGAGGAAACTGAGGCGGTCAGGATTCAAGAGTGAGGAAAGGAAGTTGTAGAATAGATGAAGTTAGGATAAATATTTGGAGGGAATAATATATAAGAGAGAAGAAAATAGGAGGTAGAGATGTGTAAGAAATGGGAGATGGAGGAACATGTAAAGAAAAGGGGGATGAGGAGGAGGAGGAGGAAAAAAAATAAAGGCGAATGAGGGAGCGGAAAGATTCTTGAGAGAGATTGGTTAGCATGAGGTGAATGTGGCTGGCGTGTGGGAGGATGGAGTGAGAAAGGAAGCTAAGGAGGAATCAGGGAGCAGCAAGGATCCCAATAGGAGGTTCTAAGGGCCTTATATAGTTGGGTTGCAAATGGTGCCTCAGATAACCTTAATGGTAGCGAACCTTTGGGAGGAACCGCCATTTATGTTATTTTTTTTCTTTTCTTTACGTCTCTCTTCGCAATTCGTCCATCTCTTTGTTACTCCATTACAGGGCATCTATGCAAAGTGAACGATATAGACAAGATGGAGAGAAAATTATATACACAATCTTTTTTCCTCCCCGCCAAGTACAGGATGGATGGGCTAGACTTCAGAATTTTCGGTCGAGTGATGCTGGAAAATTACGTTGCATGAGGCAAACGGGTGAGCTGGAAGAGGCTGGAGTCTTTGTGTCTCAGGAGGAGCACACACACTGCTTCCTGGTAAGACTCACATTACTGTCAGGACGAGGGAGTTGTGATGGTAAGTCTTAGGTGTCGTTAGATGCCTTTCTCACCTGTCCCAATTAAGTATCAGACGCGCATGAAATTCACACAGGACTTTAAATATATAACTTGCTTTTGCAATTTGATTAAACTTCGTCATGGTGTCACTGCAGATGACAGCAACGAGTTTTAACGCCATTAAATTAAATAATGTCTTTTCAATGCTTATCTTTTTTTTCATATGTGTATATGTGGGTGGGTGGGTGTTAGTTGGTGCACGCGTGCGCGCGCATGTATCCTTCAAGCCGTCTCTCTATGACAGCCGCCGTCAGCCTCCCGTCAGACCAAACAAACCGCCTGGGAACTGAGTTATTTAAAGTCAACTCTCATGTAAACACATTTAGATAAAGGGGAGAGATAGGACCAGCTACAGGCCCCCTGGGAAGCCGTTGACGCTATCAAACACCCAAAGTCTGCGCCGCTGACAAGGTCCAGGTTAAATTCAGTTTGGTGAAGGTAACTCGGAACACCAAACAACTCGCACAGCGACCACTGGTGCCGAAAGATAATTACAGGTGTACTAGGGCGGGTGTTTGTTGGCTTGAGGGTTGAATATATCATTTCTGACTTAGTTTCGGCAGGTTCACTCTCAACTCTACTGTTTGGTAGTTTGTTGTCAATAAAAGTACCTTTATCTTGTAGGAAATATGAAGTTCTGGTGCTTAATTCATTAAATTGTTCGTGTTTAACGTAAATTGTTATTCGACCTCGCAATTATTTCTTTGAAACCTGCATTTTCCCATGAATATTATGGAAAAAAGAATTTGTAACTATGAACTTTACGTCACAGACACTTTTGTATTCTATTCAGTTTGCAAGTTTGATATCGTCACTGTCTGTGACATAAAAGCGAAAAAATAGAGTACGACGAAGAAAAATTTATATCCATTTTTCTTGAATCGTGAAAACGTGACACCTAAACGTGGCATTACCGATGGAAAGATGCATGAAACATTTTATCTTATTATATATATAACATAAATTCAAGGTAAAATGCAAATAAATCACTTTAATCTCCCGACACAAACTAAATCATGATTATTAATGAAATATTTCATCATTAATATTTCTTTAATACATTAGCACGTTTATATATTTACTTAACATACAAAGGGTTCATTATTTCAGTAAATCGCAAATTATTCCTCTATCAAGTTTCATTGCATAATAGTTTGCAAACCCAAGCTAATTCTGACCAGGGCGGTTTGCATGTTAATTATTGAAGCACCTATTTCAACTATGAAAACTGTGTTGCTCACGCTCTGTCGAAATGTTAATGCTAATAAGTAATCCATGTTATTATATTCCACGTTCTGATACCTGTGCTTAGTAATGGAAGGCGTAATGGAATTACTTTCTCTGCTAATGGACAAAGGGAACATGATTTGAGAGCCAAAGTTGTTTCCTGAAGTAGGGAAAAGGAACAGAAGGGAGGAGGGGTGTGGGCGCCGTGGGGAAGCACAGTAGTCGTTGTTCGGTGTAATAGAGAAACTATGGAAGAATGAGAGGGGAGTGAGGGCGCATGTGAGGATGGGTGATGGAGGGAAGGGAGTAGGTCCTGAGGGAAGAAAGAAGTGGAGTGAGAAAGTGAGGGAAGACATAAGAGGAAGAAACGGAGGGAAGTGTGAGTGTTTTTGTGGGAAGAGAGAGGTTGGTCGAGAGCAGTGGTAGGGTAGCGGCATGGGGAAGACCAGGGAGGAGAGTGAAGGGGGGGAAGGGGGGGGGGACGACGTGGCTGTGGAGGCGGGCGTGAAAATGGTGAGCGAGGGAGGTGCTAATGACCAGGTGAGAAGCGGGAAGGAGCCACAGGTAAGAGGATCTGTTTCCTGGGCGCGCGGGACATTTTCATCGTGAGGATGCAGGTAAAAATAACACACACTGGAGGTAAGAAAAAGCAAAATATACCTGTGGAAATTATATAAACATTGAATAGAAACAAATCAATCGCCTGAGTGTGATAAATACGTTGACGAAATTAATTAATGCCTTTCCTGACATATTATTTTCTATTCTCATTTTATAAATTATTGGTTTTACTGAATTATTTCTCTATAAACTAACACTAATAAAACATCTCAACTCAACCCGAACCATCATTGAGTTAGAATTCCCTGCCAGGAATATCTGTGCGCCATCATGGGTAAAAATCCTACGGTTGGAAAATAGGCTCTTTTTACGTCCATTGTTTTGTCAGTTCCAATAGTTTATTAGTCTTTATTTTCCTCTCAAAGGGCGGCAGGAAGTGGTGAAGAGATGTCCTCGCCAGATAGCATGATCACCCCGCCAGGCACGTAACAACAGCCTCTATGAACAAGGGCATTACAAGCTGTTTTCACGGGCTAACGTTGAACCATTGTCATTACGGAGCTTCTGAGACTCATCCTCAACACCAGGTTAAGATAAACACTTACACAACCAAGGTACACACGCATACACGCAAAGGTACATACACGCCATCCGCCACTGACACACACGTAAAGTACAATACTTATAATAACTGGAAGGTCGTTTGGAGCGTTACGGTTCGCTTCAACATGGCCACGACTTTATTCAATTAATGTTAATGTGTATGTATAAGTTTATGAGAAGGTAGATAATGCATTTAAGGTTTTTGTAATTATATTTTTAGTGTTTTATTCCCATTTCTTGTAACACTGCTGGAATATTTGTCACCCATGTGTGTGCAATATGTTTTTGCATTCTTGCACGACTTCTTTCTAATATACAGCGTCACGTCCTTTTCTGTCCTTCCATCCTCTTTCCTGTTTTCCTAAGAGCGTCCCTCTCGAGATATTCTTCCCACGCCCTTCCTCTCCACTTCGAGCCTCTTAACCATCCTTCCTCGATAGCAGTCTCTCTCTCTCTCTCTCTCTCTCTCTCTCTCTCTCTCTCTCTCTCTCTCTCTCTCTCTCTCTCTCTCTCTCTCTCTCTCTCTCTCTCTCTCTCTCTCTCTCTCTTTCAAACCATCACCCTTTTCCCTTTCTCCACCTTCCTTCACTATCCTCACCGGCTTTATATTCCTGCCGGAGACTTTCACTTTCATAATCATAATGACGATCTTCATGGCAGCATCGGCCCCTAGTGTACAGCATTTTACGGCGGTGTGGGTAACAACATTCGCCTCGTGCGTCCTGATACCAGTTCAAGGCTTCGTGAACGCTATAATGCAGTGAAATGATGTCAGCAAATTTAGAAAAGACGCAAGGATGAAAAGGAGAAAATTATCTTGCATCTCAATGTATCCTGGCAGCTCGTAGCCTTACAAGAGACCACACTTGCAAATACGCCATTTTATTGACGTTCAACATATAACAAACATAACTAGCAAGCAGAATATCAGTAAAGCCTAAACCATATTAATTTACGTTGGCTGGACGTGTCTTCAAAGTAAAGGATGTACCACAAAAATAATGAGACAAGTTGACACGAAGGGAAGCTGTAGTCTTGGCTGGCCTTTGTCTTGAGCCGCTGTTGATGACGTCACTCGGGCAGGCAGGACTAGTGGATGACAGTCAGCAAATAATGCGGATGAGTGGGCGGCCAAGCGAGACCTGAGAAGACCTTTGGAGCCCATCGGACGAGGCTGAGCAGAGGAGTGGAAGGAAATACGTGTTTTGTAATCCGAAAAATGAAGAAGATGCAAGTTATCCGGCTTGGGACGTGAGCCTGCATGGCGGATCCGGAACCAGTCGGCCGACACGATTGTAAACAGCGGCCAGACAGACGGAGACGCCGCGTGAAACTGGTTTTTGCTTCTCCTGCAGCGAGATGCGGCCGTGAAGGTGGTTAGCCTAGCGTAAAGCGTTGTGACTCACTCCCAACCACTACGAGAAGCACAAGCAAGAGTAATATAGTAAAGGAGAAGGTCATAATAAGAGTGTGTGTGTGTGTGTGTGTGTGTGTGTGTGTGTGTGTGTGTGTGAATAATTGGGATACATGAAGAAAGTGAAAGCACAACGTTCAAGGTGAAGAAGCAGCGGAAGACGAAAGTCAAATCCAAATCCAAAGACAAAGCTCAGGCAGAGCAGCGAGGACGAAGAGGTCCGGACGTCTTTAAGGCCGCCAGAGGAAATGAAAGAGAGGGAGGAAGCGGGCGATTACGATCTGGAGGTGCTACCCTTCGTAAACCGCCGCGTCCTGTGTCCTCGAGGCTCCCCTGCAGGTTCTTGTTGGTCCTAAAAGAGCGAGAGCGTGAACCCAAGCGGCAAAGAGTCTTTCAGTGTAACAGGAAGACCTTTGAGCCACGGCAATGAAGAGACGCCTAAAAAACTTTATTTTTCATTGAACTGATGGAGCAAATGGTTCGGAAAGTTTATCAGGATCTAAAAAGGCAAAAGACAAAAAGTGCTTAAAAATCCCCGCCAGGGCCTGAAACCTGCTGATTGTCTCCGTCCTGTTAGCAATCCCATCCGAGCTGGCGGATAAGGGTGATGAAGTCGAGTGAAGGACGGGACTGACTAGGTCTTAGGAGCTTGATGGGGTCTCTGTCCTGCTCCTCCACCTTACACCACCCGCCCTCAGGCCCTGACGCGAGGGGTCCTGGGCTCGTGTAGCTGCCAAGTGATATCAAGGTCACCTTCAGCCTCGAGAGGAAAACAGCAAGACCAGAAGCTGAACACCGGATGGTTGCCACAACAAAATATTATTTGTTGTTGCAACAGTGCCGAGAGAAAACTATTAATGGCAACACAGCAGCCGGATTAAAACTTTTCAATTTATCATTAATAGCGGAAACATAAAAACACTCTGGATTGAAGCACCAAAGACGCCTTAATTTATTTCTAAATTAAGAAACAAGAGACCAAGAAATGTGTTTCCGACAGTTTGTCATGAAAAATATTTTTTTAATTGAAAGACAATAAAATTTGTAAACTTATAAACATTACAACTTTAATATTATTGATGTGAACTTTTGATACATTTAATCTCTTTACTTGAACGCATAAAATTGTATCATATTCTGCATTGAGATGTTCCAGATCTTTCTGCTGATAAAACCTAAATAATTGTATATATTTGTTTTATTTGTAAACTTCACTTACGATTTCAATAATTGAGTTTCTGTATTGACAGTATGCCTATTGGAACCAGTTATCCTAACCCGGTCTCCGCTGCTCTTGACCTTAGTTCACCTTGCCGCTGCTCCAGTTTTTATACTTCCCGGGCAAGTTTTTGCTGCGCTCCCTTGGCAGACCGTGGCCGAGGCGGCAACGAAAGTGGCGACTCTGGGTGAGGTGGAAGGAGCCTGAGGGTACCTCCTGATGTCTGACTTACCTTATACCTTAATGTACCTGTGTTTACATTTTTTTATAAGCTAACGTGAACGCAATTTACTGAATGTAACACACATCAATCAACAGCTGAAAAATCAACGTTCTTACTGATTCTCTCACGTAGGATTCGCCATATCCATCGTCCATATGCATGACCAACATCTAAATATTCATACAATCTTTTCCCATTTTGTTGTAACTGTCCAGGTTAACGTTGCATAAAAAAAACCTTGGAATTCTAACCGCCTACGCTTATCGTCTCAGTCTAAAAGCCGGATTGGCTGGTCATGCAGCCTACAAACCCCCAAGAGGACACTGGTTCAGGCCACTCTCACTCACCACCAACAGCCTCGCTTGGATACTTTTCTAGCTAGGTTGTGTTGGAATACCTCCGACGTGTTCAAAAAATAAGTTTTCACTGCATAAATATGGACAATTTTGCTTAATAATATGCAAATAATCACGACACGCAAGGATGAACATACTTACGATAAATCTATTCGATCTATGATGACACGCCTAATCATGAAGTTCAGCCAACGTTATTCCAGTTTTATAATGTGCTTCTTGCACATAATGTAAGCATCATTACAGCGTTAAAAATCTCCTTTTCCCTCTTTGTTGTTCACCAACACATCTCTCTATCTCTATGGTTCTCAGAGACAGAATGTGAAGTGTTGCAGAGAAGTTCGGTGATGCTGTCCACTTAGGTTACGGTCAAAAGACGAAAGTCGTCATGACTGAAGATGATTCCAAAACTGGTTCAGCATGATAATGAAGGGAAAAGGGGGGTTGGGAGGGTGCAAAAAGAGGGAGCGGGAGTAGGTTTTGCTTAAGTAATACGGGTTTGCCCTGGGCAGTTCAGAGATGCGAACAAAAGTTAAACTGTAATTATAGCGAGAGACCCATGTCAATAGCCAAAGAAAATGAACTCTGCATGAAAATTATAGCTACTAATTTAGATACAATCAGTCAGTAATACGTTCGGATTTTCGTATTTAAGGCATGAAAAGATTGATGAACACACGAACACACACAACAAACCATTCAAGTGAACTATTATAAAATACTTGTGGGAAAGAAAAATGGTGAACAGACACAGTCAAGGTTCAATAAAAAGAATGTATCGCTGATTATCACGAGTGTCGGCATGGCGGTCAGTGGCGACACGTGCGGGTTGGCTGTGGTTGTGTGGCAAACCTCAGCACGCGCGTGTGTGTGTGTGTGTGTGTGTGTGTGTGTGTGTGTGTGTGTGTGTGTGTGTGTTTCTTTGATATAGCATGTCAGTAGTGTCTCTGGATTTCTCTGCCTTTTGTGCACGAGCTCACACACACACATAAATAAATAAATAAATAAATAAATAAAAATAAAAAATGAAAGAAACTAAATGGCATAACACAAATTACCCCTATCAGCCGACTCCACCATATTTACACGCATTTCCAAGGAGAAACTTTTATCTTGCCTTAAGGTTCTCTTCATTAAAAAACAAAGCTAAATTTTGTGAAACTTAGACTCCTCATAATCCTATGCAATGTATGCCAAGTGTGTACAGGTTGCTAGTGCCGTTTTGTAAACCAGTGAACCAGTTTCTCTTCCACGTCCACACGAATCTTTCTTATACTGTGAACACCCCTTGTGGCCATGCTGGAAGCCGAGTGTTTTGCTGCACGACGTGGAGGGAGCAAAGGAGAGAGGGAGGCAGCATCCGGGAGACGCGGAGCAGTTTTTGCCTTCTTGCCTGCCTATGTTGATGTTCTCTGCTAGCCGGACTGGCAGCTCCTTACTCTGTTGTTCTCACTCGCTCCCTTGTGCCTACTTGTGATAATAGTTTCTCAGAAGTCCCCATTTTGTCAACAGTTAAGGCTATATAGATTTTTTTTATCATAACAAAAATGGTATGGAAACAATCATGTCATGTAACGGTTACGGGGAAAAAATCTGAATCTTCAAACAACTCGTTTAGTTTGCTTTTCCTCTTAAAGATAAGAACTATTAGCATATAATACAACGCCTGATATAATCATATCATCCAAAACACACACACGTTCACTTTTACACGCAATAAACATCCCTTTCAGCCTGACACATGTATTATACCACACCACCACACTCCAGACCCACGCACTATCACACGCATCGGATCCCACCCACACACGAGCCACTCAACTTGTCTTTCGTGGGAAGGTGTTAGTCGTGTGGCCAGAGGGGCCGGGCATGGGCTGGGAGTGATGGTGAGGACAGGGTTGTCGGGGGCTACCCAGATAGCCCGACAGGCAACTCCTCCCTGCTCGCCCGCCCGTGATGACCATGAGTCGGCGTCTCTCACTCACCCACACCAAGTCCGCCTTCACTCATACATAAACCTTCTCCACCTCATCCATTTATACTGACTCATTAACCATTTATGTTTACCCATCCATATACATCGCCCCAGAACTTACCCACTCACACAGTATCATGAGGGCGCCTTGGCCTATGATAGGAGTAGGCGTGCGAAAGCATTTTCATCTTAAGAAAAAAAAAGTTGAGATGAAAATGACATGGCACATAAACTATCATGTTGTGATTATCTTAAAGGAAATAGCATAGCCAACCCCTTTCTCACGTCAGTCGAACTGACATAATAAATACTAGAATGACAGATAATTTGTGTTCTCCTTTCTTTGCTATGTAAATGTAATTCAGGAGAACTCGAGGAAAAAATAACGCCCAGGGGAGAAAGTTTTCCATTGGACATAAAAAACAAGCCTCGTGTGAACGTTCTGTGCTGCCTGAGCCTTGTAGCTCCTAAGATAATTCAGTGATGCCTTGCCAACTAAGAAACAAAACAGAAAGGATGCGAAACTTTCCTTAATCTAAAAAAAAATGCTCAAGAAACATAGCATGCAATGCATACATGAATTCATACACTGGTAATTGCATATTTTTGATGCAATCGTGTAGCCCTCAGGTTTCAGCCATATGGGAGACAAAAAATATTGAACATAAGATGAAAAAGAGACTCAGAGATGGTGGTGAAAGAGAGGATGATGAAGATGAGGAGGAACAGGAGGAAGAGGAACAGGAGGAGGAGGAGGAGGAGGAGGAGGAGGAGGAGGAGGAGGAGGAGGAGGAGGAGGAGGAGGAGGAGGAGGAGGAGGAGGAGGAACACATAGGAACACATAGGAAGAACAAACAACAACAGGCCTGCTGGCCCTTACGTGGCTGTTTGTGAGTACACTATCTACTCTAGCGTACTCTTAGATATATTGGAAATATCATTGCAGCATCTGATAGACCTAATAAAACTCTATAACTGTCATTATAAATATTTGCTCTATGACTAATACTTAAGCAATTCAATGAAATCGTATCCTTTTTTCTTCGTAATTTTCTCGTAAGCTATTAGAGATATTGGAAATACCATTGCAGATTCTGATAGACTTAATAAAACTCTAAAACTATCATTATAAATATTTGCTCTAAGACTAATAACTATGGAGTAAAAAAAAACCATATCCTTTTTCCAAAAACATGAATTTCATCCTCATTTTTTCGAAAGCTATTAGATATATTGGAAATATCATTGCAGCATCTGATAGAGTTAATTGAACTCTACAACTGTCATTATGAGTATTTGTTCTATGACTCATAATTACGCAGTAAAATAAAAATTTATATTTATATAAAAACATGAATTTCCTCCTCACTTTCTCGAAAGCTATTAGATATATTGGAAATATCATTGCAGCATCTGATGGACCTAATTAAAATGTACAACTGATATTATGAATATTTGTTGTATGACTAATAATTACGCAGTAAAATAAATCTTTATATTTATATAAAAACATGACTTTTCTCCTAATTTTCTCGAAAGCTATTAGAGATATTGGAAATATCATTGCAGCATTTGATGGACCTAATTAAACTGTAAAGTTGATATTATGAATATTTGTTGTATGACTCATAATTACGCAGTAAAATAAATCTTTATATTTATATAAAAACATGAATTTACTCCTCATTTTCTCGAAAGCTATTAGAGATATTTGAAATATCATTGCAGCACCTGATGGACCTAATTAAACTGTACAACTGATATTATGAATATTTGTTGTATGACTAATAATTACGCAGTAAAATAAATCTTTATATATATATATAAAAACATGAATTTCCTCCTCATTTTCTCGAAAGCTATTAGAGATATTGGAAATATCATTGCAGCATCTGATAGACCTAATAAAACTCTATAACTGTCATTATAAATATTTGCTCTATGACTAATAATTAAGCAATTCAATGAAATCGTATAATTTTTTCTTCGTAATTTTCTCGTAAGCTATTAGAGATATTGGAAATACCATTGCAGCATCTGATAGACTTAATAAAACTCTTAAACTATCATTATAAATATTTGCTCTAAGACTAATAACTATGCAGTAAAAAAAAACCATATCCTTTTTCCAAAAACATGACTTTCTTCCTCATTTTTTCGAAAGCTATTAGATATATTGGAAATATCATTGCAGCATCTGATAGAGCTAATTGAACTCTACAACTGTCATTATGAATATTTGTTCTATGACTCATAATTACGCAGTAAAATAAATCTTTATATTTATATAAAAACATGACTTTCCTCCTCATTTTCTCGAAAGCTATTAGAGATACTGGAAATATCATTGCACCATCTGATGGACGAAATTAAACTGTACAACTTTAATTATGAATATTTGTTCTATGACTCATAATTACGCAGTAAAATAAATCTTTATATTTATATAAAAACATGACTTTTCTCCTCATTTTCTCGAAAGCTATTAGAAATATTGGAAATATCATTGCAGCATTTGATGGACCTAATTAAACTGTAAAACTGATATTATGAATATTTGTTCTATGACTCATAATTACGCAGTAAAATAAATCTTTATATTTATATAAAAACATGAATTTCCTCCTCATTTTCTCGAAAGCTATTAGAGATATTTTGAAATATCATTGCAGCATCTGATGGACCTAATTAAACTGTACAACTGATATTATGAATATTTGTTCTATGACTTATAATTACGCAGTAAAATAAATCTTTATATATATATAAAAACATGAATTTCCTCCTCATTTTCTCGAAAGCTATTAGAGATATTGGAAATATCATTGCAGCATCTGATGGGACTAATTAAACTGTACAACTGTAATTATGAATATTTGTTCTATGACTCATAATTACGCAGTAAAATAAATCTTTATATTTATATAAAAACATGACTTTCCTCCTCATTTTCTCGAAAGCTATTAGAGATACTGGAAATATCATTGCAGCATCTGATGACGAAAATAAACTGTACAACTGTCATTATGAATATTTGTTCTATGACTCATAATTACGCAGTAAAATAAATCTTATATTTATAAAAACATGACTTTTCTCCTCATTTTCTCGAAAGCTATTAGAGATATTGGAAATATCATTGCAGCATCTGATGGACCTAATAAACTGTAAACTGATATTATGAAATATTTGCTCTATGACTAATAATTACGCAGTAAAAATAAATCTTTATATTTTATCAAAAACATGACTTTCCTCCTCATTTTCTCGAAAGCTATTAGAGATATTGGAAATATCATTGCAGCATCTGATGGACCTAATTAAACTGTACAACTGATATTATGAATATTTGTTCTATGACTCATAATTACGCAGTAAAATAAATCTTTATATTTATATAAAAACATGACTTTCCTCCTCATTTTCTCGAAAGCTATTAGAGATACTGGAAATATCATTGCAGCATCTGATGGACGAAATTAAACTGTACAACTTTAATTATGAATATTTGTTCTATGACTCATAATTACGCAGTAAAATAAATCTTTATATTTATATAAAAACATGACTTTTCTCCTCATTTTCTCGAAAGCTATTAGAGATATTGGAAATATCATTGCAGCATCTGATGGACCTAATTAAACTGTACAACTGATATTATGAATATTTGTTCTATGACTCATAATTACGCAGTAAAATAAATCTTTATATTTATATAAAAACATGAATTTCCTCCTCATTTTCTCGAAAGCTATTAGAGATATTGGAAATATCATTGCAGCATCTAATGGACCTAATTAAAACTGTACAACTGATATTATGAATATTTGTTCTATGACTAATAATTACGCGGTAAAATAAATCTTTATATTTATATAAAAACATGAATTTCCTCCTCATTTTCTCGAAAGCTATTAGAGATAGTGGAAATATCATTGCAGCATCTGATGGACGAAATTAAACTGTACAACTTTAATTATGAATATTTGTTCTATGACTCATAATTACGCAGTAAAATAAATCTTTATATTTATATAAAAACATGACTTTTCTCCTCATTTTCTCGAAAGCTATTAGAGATATTGGAAATATCATTGCAGCATTTGATGGACCTAATTAAACTGTACAACTTGATATTATGAATATTTGTTCTATGACTCATAATTACGCAGTAAAATAAATCTTTATATTTATATAAAAACATGAATTTCCTCCTCATTTTCTCGAAAGCTATTAGAGATATTGGAAATATCATTGCAGCATCTGATGGACCTAATTAAACTGTACAACTGATATTATGAATATTTGTGTATGACTCATAATTACGCAGTAAAATAAATCTTTATATTTATATAAAAACATGAATTTCCTCCTCATTTTCTCGAAAGCTATTAGAGATATTGGAAATATCATTGCAGCATCTGATGGACCTAATTAAACTGTACAACTGATATTATGAATATTTGTTCTATGACTCATAATTACGCAGTAAAATAAATCTTTATATTTATATAAAAACATGACTTTCCTCCTCATTTTCTCGAAAGCTATTAGAGATACTGGAAATATCATTGCAGCATCTGATGGACCTAATTAAACTGTACAACTGTAATTATGAATATTTGTTCTATGACTCATAATTACGCAGTAAAATAAATCTTTATATTTATATAAAAACATGACTTTTCTCCTCATTTTCTCGAAAGCTATTAGAGATATTGGAAATATCATTGCAGCATCTGATGGACCTAATTAAACT
>JAPQNM010000042.1:7630670-7635670 GCA_029783475.1 Metacarcinus magister
CATCTCATATCTAACCTAGAGGCATCAAACACCGCGCTACAAAGTGTTAACCAATATCTGAAGAAGGTTAAGCTTCTCTCTCTCTCTCTCTCTCTCTCTCTCTCTCTCTCTCTCTCTCTCTCTCTCTCTCTCTCTCTCTCTCTCTCTCTCTCTCTCTCTCTCTCTCTCTCTCTCTCTCTCTCTCTCTCTCTCGTGAATATCTTCGCGAGAAAACTTTGGTGCAACAAGACATCTTTCTGACATACGACTCAAGGTTACCATGGACCCAAGAAAAGCAGACTTTTCTAATCAAGAGTAAATGGCCTTTAATACCATATGGACAAAGGGTATCTGGGAAAAAACGTTGAAAGGAAAGTGAAAATGCTGGCGTGACCTCTATATTTTTCCCTCTTCACCCTAATCGCCTCATAGATCTAGTTCTTGGCATTCTTCCTCTTTGCCAGAGTCAGGGACTGAAAGCTATCACTGGTCCATGGTGTGTGCGTGTGCGTGTGCGTGTGTGTGTGTGTGTGTGTGTGTGTGTGTGTGTGTGTGTGTGTGTGTGTGTGTGTGTGTGTGTGAAAGAGAGAATCAGCGGGTGAATGTCTGAGTCCCTATACCCATGCATGTCTGTCAGTCTTCAAGTATATACGCTTTCCCGTGCGTATATACGTGCCCCTATAACGTCTCAGCAAGGGTCCATCAAAGTCTAAATTACGTCATTATTAACCAAGCCTTTGCAGTAAGGTATTAAAGCAGCGACTTAAGGGCCTTTTAATGACTTGGCAAACAGAGACACAAACTGCCCTCCGGAGAATGGCCTTCTAGATGCCATTTCCGTCGACAATAACCGTGGCCAAAGTAGCGAAGCAGAGCTGGAGTCGCGTCTGGCACTGAGTCTTCCAGTCTGGAAACACCCGAAATTAATGCTCCTCCGCGCTGCCACTGCTCCTCCCGTTAACCAGTGTAATGATTGCGTTATTCTCTTTCCAGAACGATGAAGGTATTTTTCTTACGAAATGGGTGCGAGGAAAGGTTTCATGAGGAGTTCAAAGGGAAAACTGGTGGAGTGTGCTGCCGAGAATGAGTAAAGCGATAAGTACTCGAGGTAATGAGTGGAGTAAATGTACTGTAGCCTATTTAAAGCGTAATGAACTGAAAAGGGGAATATACTGACCTGCGACGTCATATAATTTCGTATAATTATGGGCACACCGTGAGCTACTGGACAGGTAATCAATCATCAAACTTAATGTGTCCTGAAGAGTCTAACAAGTCCTTGAAAAAAATGTGCATAATCTACAGAAATTCATATGAACCATACATGTAAGGTCATAAGCCAGTGGAAAATTGCAGCAAGGGAGTGGAAGTCATTTCAATTATTTTTTGTTCTTCAAGTGTGTTGAATATGAATGTTTTTTTTTTTTTTACTAACAGTGAGCGATTTAGCTGATGTCAGAGGATATTTAGGAGAATTCATAAGTTATATGGCGAATACTGCCACGGAAATCCAGCTATGGTCTATCACTTTTAAATTAATGTTTATCGAGCCATTTAATATTTGTTTCTTCAAGCAAGTAATAATTAATGGATTACATTGGTGTGGTTATCTTTGAAGATTATCGTTTTTGTCCCACCAAAAACATTTATCCCAAAGAGGAGCCACGAGATTCTCTGCATTTCATATTATTTGCTTGAGTAACTGCATAATATTTCTCAAAATGTTCACCTCGTCTGCTGAGTAATGGCAGGCATGGGTTGTCAAACACACACACAAGAGTGTAAGTTAGGCATCTACAACGACAAATGAGGCCTCGTATTTATATATGTATATATTGAGATTAAGTCAGATTCTTGTTTTTCTTTTTAAAAAATCGATTTTTTTCACTATGACATAAAACAATTAGTAGTAATTACTCTTGCATACTTAACATTATTGATAAATAATACATAATTGCCTCATTGGAGCCCTACGCTGGTGTGACTGCGAGACGCTGGTAATGGTGTCTGACAGTCCATTAACTTCGCTCCCTTTGGAGATAATTAAGGCGAGTTTCTCTTGGTGATTGAGTTTCGCTAATTATGAGTCAACGGGAGACAATAGGCGTCGCTATGAATTGAACATTACCTAACGCGCACACTTGCATTTCCACTAAAGGAAGTGACTTACAAAGGAATCTGTTTCCGCTGAAAATAAGCCACTTACTCATTATTGTGAGAAAAAAAATATATCTATGTTGACGATCACGCGTCCTGTTTCATAAAGAACAATACTTTATTTTTAAAGAAATCCAACTAAATCGCTTGATGATGTGGTCAGCTTATGTCCTGCAGCCACAGGTTTATGCATTTTACTTATCATCCTACACAAAAACCGAAACGATCTGAAGGCCTCTGACGAACACTGTCCAATCCAATTCTACACACCCACCCACCCACTCACGCACACACACACACACACACACACTAACCACACATAGTTTCCTTCCATTTTCACACCAATAAATAGTCCCGCCTCTCCATTGATAATGACGGGTCACACCTCCCCAGGCACTTGGCGAGTCGCACACAAGATGAAGCTACGAACAAATACACACTGCAAAGCACACGTGTATCTTCCTTTTGAGTCGTGACGGTAAGTAAGATAGATAACGAGGCAGCTGAGCGAAGACTCGTTTATAAAGGTGACAGACAGGTGGGAGACGATAGGCAAGAGGAAGCAGGCGACACGATGGGACGAAACAGGGAGGGAGGGAGAAGACGAACAAGGAACGAGACAAGGGTAGAGGGAGAGGACAGTGTAGGAGGTAGAATAACGAAGGTGTGGAGGAGGATGAGAGACAAAGGAGAAGCGGGAGGAGGGAGAGACGTAAAGTGAGCCAGGTTACTGAAGCTCACTTCCCCCTCCCTCTCCTTCCCGCCCTTGCCCTCTCAGAATTCCCTCCCCTTGTGACCTTCATCTAGTATTCTGCCTCCAGTTCTTCACAAATCCTTCAACAAATCGACTTTTCGCTTCATTCTGATTGCAAAAAGGCAGTAAAGTGAGCGCATGTTAGACCATTCAACTGATCGACTGCGTAACCGGAATTCAAAACCCAACCACTAAAGTAATATATCAAACTGACTGATGCAAAATAAAAAAGAAATATAAATAAAGAAAGAGGATGGCAGGGGGAAATTCATATGAAACACACACACACACCCACCCACACCCACACCCACACCCACACACACACACCAGCCTCCTCCTCCTCCTCCTCCTCCTCCTCCTCCTCCTATTTTACACATGCTAAAGAGAGTAAAGAAAGATTTATAATACCTGCACGAAAAAATTAACCCAATACTAACCGTCCTAAGAGTCTTGCGTGGAAATATATAGTTAAGAAGGAGACATTTTTTGTGTTGAGTTGATTCTCCTTGAACTCTGAATACGGTATTAAAGGAAGGGAGGGAGGGAAGGGGAGAGAGAGAGAAAGAGAAAGAGAAAGAGAAAGAGAAAGAGAGAGAGAGAGAGAGAGAGAGAGAGAGAGAGAGAGAGAGAGAGAGAGAGAGAGAGAGAGAGAGACAAAGACGAAAAACACACAAAGCAAAGACAGAGAATACGCAAAAAAATAAATAGAAGTAAACACAGTTAAGTAAGGATTCAGTGAGTTGAAGTAAAGGGAGTCTGCAGATGATACTCTGAGAGGGTGAGAAGAAAAATGTGTTTTTTTTTAAGAAGCAAAGACAAAAACAATGCACGGGAGACGCAGCGAAAGAAAATAAATAAAAAGGAGACAAGGGCAGAACATCACCAAAGGAAAATGTAATGTGGAAGGGAAGGGATTATGAAGGAAAAACCAGGAGGAAAAATTTGGTTTTTTTTATATTTATATAACACTCAGTGAGCATTAGACGCTTCATGATGTATTTTTTAGGTTTTGAAGTGTGTGTGTGTGTGTGTGTGTGTGTGTGTGTGTGTGTGTGTGTGTGTGTGTGTGTGTGTGTGTGTGTGTGTGTGTGTGTGTGTGTGCGTGTGTGCGTGTGCGTGTGCGTGAGATGGAAGAAAAAAATTTGTTTTTCATGCATTATCCATTTGGTTAATTTCTGTTTGGTAAGAAAATATCAAAGGCAAAAATTAGCACAGGAAAATCATATATGCAAACACTAGATGCAACAATAAAAAATAAGTCCCAATGCACGAAACTGTGTCTATATTAAACAAGGGGAGAAGGAATCCAAATTATCCCTCCCGTTAAAACAGAGACAAATGCAAGTAACTTTTCCTGCAACTAAGGCTTGTTAAGTTATGGCTCATCGTAAGTTTTCATAATGAGCACAATTCGTGTCATCGCCGTCAGCCAACAAGTTATGTGTCCGTCCCACACCCTCACGACACGGCCACACGCGGCGACAGGTCTCTCCTTCACCTCCCAAAATATCCTTCCAGCTATGACTTTGCCTTGGTAATCAATGGTTATGGTGCACCTCATGTCCTCTTGCACTTTCATTTCCTCTCCTTTGTCCTCCTCGTCCCCCTCCACCTCCTCATAATCCTCCTCCTCCACTTATCATATAAACTCTTCTTATTCTATACCTTTCCTTTCCTTCTCTATCTGCTGTCTGTCTCCCGCGCCCAGCTGCTGCCTCCACCCGCCCTCTCCATCACTGCCGGACGCCTTGCCACTGTACAATGAATGGACCGCCCATTAAACAACGCGAAAAACGACTCTTGTCCCTCCTCCCAGCTGTAGAGACGCCATAGCTACTCACACAAACACACACACACACACACACACACACACAACACACAATCACACACACACACACACACACACACACACGTGAGCCCTCGCCATAAAGCTCCCGACACAGCGTTGTCTCGTTGATGTCCTTGTGTCTCCGCGGCCAAAGGGAGCGCCCATGCAAGAGGTGTGGCCAGATACATAACTAATGGGGATTATTTATAAAATCTGTTTACTTCGGACACAGCTCAGTCTATCTTTTATTTTCTCTTTGTGTGTGACGCGAGAGAGAGAGAG
>JAPQNM010000042.1:7640670-7660670 GCA_029783475.1 Metacarcinus magister
ACAGAGAGCTTTTAATAATATGGTTTTTTTTTTAATAATTATGGCCCCGCACTACAAGGACGAAGATATCGGGGAAGGTGCTATACATTACTTGGCTATCCACCCCCATCACAACTTTATTTTTGTTTTATTTTTTGGCGGGAGCAAAGGTTGGGGAGAGCAAGGGAGACTTGAAACATGTAGATGCTAGACTCCAAAACTTGTTATTTTCCAACGATAACATTTTTTTTTTTGCTCTTGTTCCACTACCATTACCTTTACACCCACAGAAAATATATATATACACACACACACACACACACACACACACACACACACACACACACACACACACACACACACACACACACACACACACACACACACACACACACACACACACACACACACACACACACACACACACACACAAATCGAGGAAAAACAAAAAAGTTTGTGAGGTGAGGCAACAAAACATCAAAACATGGCAGAACACACATCCGCAGGCATAGAGTACCGGGGGTGACCAAAAAAAATATGCGGAAAAAGTACAGTAAGGACAAAACGATGGGGAATGGGAAAGAAAAGAAATAAAATAAACATTAGAAAGACACAAATATACCTGAAAAAAAAACTTTAAAATGCAAACATAAAATAATATCAACCCACACAAAACATTTCCATAATACAACTCACAATGCATCACAAAAATGAATAATGAGGCTGAAGAGAAGATTTAAAAGAAACCTTGGAAGGAAAACGAATAATTGATGAACACTGACTGGAGGAATCTGATGGGAAAAGAGGCTTGTCTGTTAGGAGGTCAAACCTTAATGATTCGCATCAGAGGGAAAGAACAAGTGAAGGTTGGTTATCCCGAAGCAGGAAACACCACAATGCCCACCAGACAGACATCCTCCTTTACGAGCCAGACAGCACAATGTTGCAATCTATCCATTTATCCATCAGTCATCAACGCACGCAGGGAACAGCGGCACCACGAAGAAAACAGTAATTTCAGTTCACCAGTTCGTAGCTGGTGATGTGTGATCAATCAGCCAGCCAATCAACAAGCAGGTCAAGCAGCAATCCATTTATTCATCTATCCAACCCGCAAGGCCAATAGATATATGTAGCCTTTGAGCCAGTCAGACAAATCCGTCATGCAGCCAGTCAGCCAGTCAGCCAATCTGTCAACTCAGTCAGTTCATTTAAATTAAATTCCGTTAAGAAATTAAACTAAAGCCTATACTATATTTTATCACAGGACACACGGAGTCGCTTCTCCTAACAGACACACTCAGACATTAACTCATGAATATACAATTTGATTTGTTTTATTATCAACTTACTTATGCATTCAATTAATCATTATATATATCTCTTTCTTTCAATTGGTCGTTCATCAAACTACTCAACCATATTTTCAAAGCGTTACCAGTTTTTTTGAGGCTGACCATAGTGACTCCTAACTCGCCTTTGATTACCATCCCTTCCCATCGACGTTTTTGTAAGTAATGAGGAACAAAGTTGATCACTCATTACCGAGCTCAATCCCTTAATTAAACACACTCCCAGCCACCATACCATTAGGCTGACCCCATTCACTGGACCAAAGGCAACGCATTCACCCATTCATTCATTCACTTGATGACCGGAGAGACACGATACATACATACACTTTCTATGTGAAGTTCGCGACCTGCAACAACATGACATTTTAACACATACCTCTAAGGTTTAACAGTTTCCAATGTGTCATCTATAAGTAGTTACAATTATGTGTGTGTGTGTGTGTGTGTGTGTGTGTGTGTGTGTGTGTGTGTGTGTGTGTGTGTGTGTGTGTGTGTGTGTGTGTGTGTGTGTGTGTGTGTGTGTGTGTGTGTGTGTGTGTGTGTGTGTGTGTGTGTGTGTGTGTGTGTGTGTGTGTGTGTGTGTGTGTGTGTGTGTTAAATATTATTCAGAACCTTGATAGTTGAATAGTCAATAATAATAGTAATAGCAACAATAAAAGTAATGATCATAATAAAAATAATGATCATAATAATAATAATAATAATAATAATAAAGCACCATTATAAACATCAGGAGCAACAACAGAACCACAACAATAGGCAAGCCACTCGTAGAATCACTCCATAAGCTAATAAGCCAAATTTCACCGGAATCTCCTGTCCTTCAAAACCTTCGTGGAAACCCATTCAAGGACACGAGAGAGTCAGGCGCAAAGTTAAGACATTCAAAGTATTCCGAGAAAGACATTCAACACCAGTACTTCCACTACGCACTATTCAAGAACTGTGAGTGAAGAGACGGTGAAAGGGAACACACACACACACACACACACACATACGCACACACACAGCAGCTATTGGAGGGGTAGGTAGCATAAGCCTCCAGTAACTCCTGCAAAATCCAACCAACAAACCTTATGACCGTACTGTTTCTCTCTCTCTCTCTCTCTCTCTCTCTCTCTCTCTCTCTCTCTCTCTCTCTCTCTCTCTCTCTCTCTCTCTCTCTCTCTCTCTCTCTCTCTCTCTCTCTCTCTCTCTCTCTCTCTCTCTCTCTCTCTCTCTCTCTCTCTCTCTCTCTCTCACATTCATCGATTCAAGAGAGCCGCCACTCACCGATACACTTTCCAATTTCATGACTTTTTGATGCAAATTTGGATCATTTCAAGGGATTTCGACATCAATTACAGTCGAGGTCACATGTTGGTTGTATTACGTGTGTTATGAGGTGACTGATTAGTTTCGTTAGCCAGAAGACATCAGTGAAACGTGTGGACAGAAGGTAATGTGAATATTTAGTATATCACCTTGTTCCCTGTATGATGCTTGACACTTTCCATACATAATTTCGATGTTTGTTTCAGGTCTTCACAAGTCTGGAATGTATGGTAACAAGACACGTACATATTCAGCAGCAGGAAATGCACATGAATATATACAACGGTGAAATTAAAAGTGTGTGTACATTACGACAAACAAAAAAACAGACACACACACACACACACACACACACACACACACACAGACACAGACACAGACACAGACACAGACACAGACACAGACACAGACACAGACACACACACACACACACACACACACACACACACACACACACACACACATGGCTCGTCAAGTCATCAAACACCTCAGGAAAGCTACAAAATACAACCCATGATTACCACACATTGTCGCTCACTCACCGTCTCTCAAACAGTAATGTTCCACGCCGTTGCGACACGTTTCTCTCAACTGGTTTGCATCACTAGTCTTGCGCCATCCTCACCTCCACTACATTAAAACGCCCTTTTCCCACCCTCCTTGCCGCCTTTCCTCTGATCCTGACTCACTCCCTCAATGCTCTCTTCCCTTCATTCTCACCCTAACTCCCTGCCACCTTCCTTCCCCCCTGCCTCCCCTCTCCGCCTTCCTCCACGGTCACCGCCACGACTAATGCCCCACCACCAGCCTCCACCCACCAGCCACCCAAGCGAGACCAACCCTCCACCTCCCACTACTTACACTTTCCTTCACCTAGAAGTTCCTCATCAACCAATGAATCGTTATGATACGTCCGTGCAGCTACGGTCACAGTCATTCCCCGCTGCTCTGCTACGGAACTCTGCAAACACAGCCACTTTCGCCTTGATGAAGCGATGCCTTCTATTCAACGGGAGAAAACGATTCACTCTTCTTTTTTAAACCTATTTTCCCTGTATGACCCTAGTACGTCATACATACTTGCCTTTAAGTATATTCTTCTACACCAACGTCAAAATAAAGAGAAATATATACATCACATATAATAAAAAGGACACCTTGCCACTTTTAGTTTTAAGATACAGATAAAAAAAATACTACAAGGAAAACATTCTACATAAAAGCAAACCAAAATTCGATATTTGAAGGCTCGCCTGAAGGCTAGTACATTTTTCTCCTCAAGACAAGTAGTTTTATGTGTTTGACAGGCAAATTACCCTCTACTCACCCTAACTTACACTTCTTTCCTCTTAAACACAGTCATCTTTCATAGGGCTGCCTCCCTTACAACGTCCTCGCCCCTTAATGGTGTCGTGCTACATGGTCATAGCTCACCCGAGTGGACCTTCCAGCTTCATTGCCACACGACACTCGCGGTCTACAGGAATGCACACATACAGCTAAGTAACATTCTTACTATACACTCTTCATATATACAAATACTGACTTTATTATAAGATAGTACCGACATTTATAAGAAAAAATTGTTATTTATATCATGTAACTCCTCTGATGATACAAATATTATCACAATTTTCATCATCACTCATCCCACGTCCTCCTATTGGAAACCTAGATCACACATCCTCTCTAGTGGTGACGCCGAATCAACGCTTTCTAAGTGTTAGCCACGATTTTCCGGGTGGCAGCCTCAAAGAACATGCCGTGGCCGTAACGAAAGACAATTTAGATTTTTACTGTTTTCCCCCAGCGACGCGTTCCACTTTGCTACGCCAACGCTCCTATCATTCGCTCAGCCCACATTCACTATACATTTTTGTTTACGTTTGTCGCAGTTTTTCGACACATGTGAAAGCCATAGATACCAGTGCATTAATAAAAAACAAAAGACGATAGTCGAGCCACACTTCAAAGTCTGTTCTCCCCTCATCCTCATTCTTTCTCCGTCCCAATACCTGACCTAGCAAGTTCATGCCCAAAAATTTGTGTTCAAAGTCTCAAATGGCATGCTTACATAGACCTTAAAATAACAACTGTTACACTTACGTGGGCCCGACTTAACGAGAGAGAGAGAGAGAGAGAGAGAGAGAGAGAGAGAGAGAGAGAGAGAGAGAGAGAGAGAGAGAGAGAGAGAGTTAGGTATGATGGTTTCTTTATCTCTCCGTCCACAAGCCATGGCAGAGGAAGAATGGCAGCCTCGTCAAGCCTCTCCAACACCAAGTGGTTTCAGGTCCCCCTTCAGGCTGTCGGATCCACGGTGTTTATGATGTAATTGGAGAGACTTAGAGCGAAAAGGATTATGGACAACGTATATCTGGGTGTTTCCTTCGTAATTTCAGGTTAAGCCTTAAGAACGAGCGTGTCGGTGATTTTTCAGTGAATTTTCGCTTGTCTTTCCTTGGTTTTCAGTCAAATGGGTTAAGTAGAATGCATTATTTTCCTTATAAATGTCTGTTTTATTATTTATTGTCAATCATTCTTATTCAATGCGACATGAATTACTGTGATACTTGAAAGCTTACTTCTTTTTTTTTTTTTGGACTTGCACACCTTAAGTTATTCAAATAGTACGAGAATATGAATTGAAACTTCACTCTTTGAAAAGGGAAAGAAAAGTTAGTGTGTTTAGCTCCACCACGAGGTTAGAATAGATTATAGCGAGTCAACAAAGCTTTCACCTTGAGCCACTACCTGCCCTTGTGTACTGACCTTGTGTGGTGGGATGGAACTGAGAGGCGAAGATAGACGAGGAAAATCTGAAAAATAAATAAGAAAACAAAATATGAGGAGAATACAAACAACATTTTTCTTCAAGCTAATCGAAAACGTGTACCTTTGAAAAAAAAAAATCTTTATGACTGAGAAGAAACAGTGACAGATCTAAACCGTTGAATTTATTTCCCTAATGAACGAAGCTTGGTTACATGTCTAAAATATATTCAACACACTTTTAAGAAAATATCATATACAAATGAAAACAAGGAAAATTCAGCGATAGATGGAAGGGTTCAGTAGACGGTGAGGAGCGTCAGGAATT
Source organism: Metacarcinus magister (assembly GCA_029783475.1). Taxonomy (NCBI): domain Eukaryota; kingdom Metazoa; phylum Arthropoda; class Malacostraca; order Decapoda; family Cancridae; genus Metacarcinus; species Metacarcinus magister. Next base: position 7,646,416 of record JAPQNM010000042.1, read on the forward strand.
TCAGATACTTGACACAACCCTTGGTGGAGGGGAGAGGAGGCGAAATATGAGGCAGGAGGGACAAGGAGGAAGAGGAGGAGGAAGGGGTGGAGGAGGGGGGAGGAAGGGGGGAGGAGGAGGAGGAGGAGGAGGAGGAGGAGGAGGAGGAGGAGGAGGAGGAGGGGTGACCCGGCCAGGCGGCGCCACAACCAGGCATCATCTCTCCATTTCTCCCCAATGACACACACACACACACACACACACACACACGAGAGAGAGAGAGAGAGAGAGAGAGAGAGAGAGAGAGAGAGAGAGAGAGAGAGAGAGAGAGAGAGAGAGAGAGAGAGAGAGAGAGAGAGAGAGAGAGAGAGTATTTGCATAAAACGTAAAAGCACACATACGAGTATGCACATAGCCAAGCATCCACTACATTCATCACCATACACAGGCAAACATTCTAACATCCAAACGTATAAATTTATAAAATTGTATTCATAACAACATAGAAATGCACTTCAAAAAAGAATCATCGACACACACACACACAGACACAGACACAGACACACAGACACAGACACAGACACAGACACAGACACAGACACAGACACACAGACACAGACACAGACACAGACAAACTTAACAATATCAACTGTTTTCCATTTCAATACACTTTTTAGACGGAAATTCTTATAATTTTGGATATATAACATGAAAAAAGACAGTTAATATTTTATAGGCATACCTCACAACATCTTTTGAAATATTTATATAATTCTCGTGTTTATGAATTACCTTTTATTCCTTGTTTATTCATAGTTTTTTTTTCGGCAAGCAGAAACCTTCCCAATCCCTTGCATATACTGTTTACATCTACCTCCCCTCTCCCTCCCTCTGTTTTTTTTATCTCTTTCTCTCCCTTTGTATCAATTTCTTCTTTTCGGATTTTTCTCCTGAACTCAATTTTTTTTTCAATCGCATTTTCATTTTCTTTAAAACAATTCCGTTTCTCCTCCATGTTTGCTTTCTCTCCCTTCTCTGCTTTCTTTTGTTTCCCTTTATTTATGTTCTAGGTCTTCTATATCTCCCCTTTCCGTCACATCAATTCAATGCTGGTTTCTTTTTCATCTCTCTCTCTCTCTCTCTCTCTCTCTCTCTCTCTCTCTCTCTCTCTCTCTCTCTCTCTCTCTCTCTCTCTCTCTCTCTCTCTCTCTGTTACTGTTCCTCTCGCTTCTTTCATCTCTCCCCGTGACCACCAAACCACACGGTCCGTCGTGGAAGGGATGGTGTGTCGGGGTAATGTGAGCTGAAGTCTTGTGGTAAGACTTGGGGAGGGGGGTCATTCTCTCCCCACCTTTGTCGCTGGTCACTCCCCTCCATTCCTTCCCCTACACACCCGATTACCACCTGTGAGACCAAGGCTTCTGCTCTCTCTCTCTCTCTCTCTCTTAACTGAAAATTTATTACCACGTATCCCCACTTTCATTAATGATATTTCTTTGTCTTGCATTCGTTCATGTTACTTTCATTGAGAGGGAAATTATCTGTTTGTTTTGCGAGGAGTATCACCGTCAATTACATCCATTACCTTGTTTGTTGTTGTAGCAGCGACGATATATCTTCCTAGAGAGACAAAAAGAAGAAGCAGATCATTCATGGCTATCTGGTAATCTGTTATCTGTTTAGCAGCCTCTTCCCTCCCGTGCCTATCCCCTATCCCGGTTGGTCTCATGTTTGGCTTCATTAGAGTTGAAACATGAGCCTTGAGTGACGGCGATAACATCTTGAGAAGGGTGAGTATAGTGAGCCGGGAGGATGACATGCTTCATATATAATCCTGTGAGTATTATCCTCATTTACCGAGCAAACACGCACCTATAACCCTTTGTACAATATGGTAGAGAGCATCAGGGTGGATGGAGTCGGGTGGCGGTGGGAAGCAGGATGAAGACTGACCTTTGTGTGGGAGATGCAGTGTGAAAGGGTGTAAGGGACTACAACAATAGCCCTAACTCGGAACAGGTGTGAGGGAGTGACAGGTGTTTCAGCCACGATAAGTGAGGATTGCTAAGGATACAACATTTGAGAAAGGGATTTGAGACTTGTATAGAGTGCTTGGTACATATTAACAGGTGCAGAAATGACTTAAAATAACATAATATTGTTGTATTATAAACAAAACTTGACCTCACAGTCATTACATATATAAGACAGTCATTATTTGATTCACTCATATAACAATGTATTTCCAAGTCAGCCACCTTTGTTCGCAGGCACCTTACTCTTATACGTATATTCACTCATTTCACATCATGTCCTTATCACCTCTGGTACATTGTATTCTATCTTCTGTAGATTATCATTTACAAAATTTACGTATCTCACTTCTTAACATGAGTCGTACGTTTTGATAGCTGATGGCTTCCCGCATGGACGTAAATTTTCTGAAGAAGATTTATGCTTAATTGATCAAATTTGAACACCTGCAGCGTAGTCTGACTGTCTGCTTGAACATTAACATACCCTCATTAATCGTGCCTTCCTAGCACCTGCGGTGAACGACAACTTCTGAGCAATGTTCATAGTGTTTCGAGTTAGTCTTTCAAGTGATTCGAGTATGTCTTTGAAGTGAGCAGAGGTAGTCTGAGTGGACTGAGTTACACCTTCACCGTTCCATACTGAGTGCAACACGTGCACTACGCAGGCATCCTCGACCGATAGCCACAATAGCGAATAATAATGTTCAGCCCCAGGGGAGGGGGATGGCGTGTGTTCCATTGGTTCATGAGGCAAACTAAAGGCAACACACACACAGGCGTTTAACATAATAAATATCCACTGTTACAGGAAAGGAATATGTAAGTGAATAATTCTTCGGTGTAAATTCCCTCGCCTCGCCTGAGATATATTTCCATAAATCTAATCTCCGCAGCTCTGCAGCACGTGAGAGTATGAAAAGAAGCTCCTTCATCCTGGCAGCAGCGGCAAGCAGGATGACTTCGGCAGCTTCTCCTCAAGCTTGCGTTTACCTCCTCTCTCCCTTCCTCCTTTCCTTTGCTCTCTCCTTCCTCCCTTTGCCACCTTCCTCCCTCTCCTCCCTTCCTCCATCTGCCTCCTTCCTTCCTCTCCTCCGTCATAAACTTCCTCACGCGCCTCCTCGCCTCAGCACCTCGATCAAGGTTCTCTAGGGCGATTTAGACCAAATTCGAAGTTTGGGGATGCCATAAGATTTCGAGTTTTAACGTTGGTTACCATTTATTTCCAGGGCTGCATTATTGCGTTTCTGGAAAGCCATTCTTGAAACCTAATACAGATAAGACATTGCGATGCACCTAACCTAGATTAACCTCACATTTAATTAACAACGGTCACGTATGCCTTTCCTCACTCAAACAACTTCTGAGAACTTCCCTCCAATACACAACTACGGCCGACCTCTGCCTTTCCGAGCACGCCATCGTCTGATCAAGAGGCTACCATCAACAAACCTAGGTGGTCCTGTGAGCAAACATAACTAAGTCGGCGCAGAATTAACGCTGAAATACACCACGGCAGAACTTATCACCTTCAGGTCATTTATCTCTCCAATCAACGTGAAGATTTACCTGCGTGTTCTCTGCAGTGTCTCCTTCAGAGGGTCCCATCCGTCTACCACACTATGTTACATTTGCATACATATTGCCCCTCGCCAGTGCCGGGCCTCCACAGAATGGATCACCGTGTCACCACCACTATCGAGCCTGTCTGATAGATTTGGACGATCAGGTTAGAGGAACAGGCATCTTCAAGTGAGTGTAGGAGGGGGACACAGCCACGCGGACGAAAACCGAACGATGAAGACGAATGTGAAGAAAACGAATCAGAAATGCAAGACACACGCTAAATTTAGGGAAGATTCTGGGAAGACGAGCAAGAAGAAGCGCAAGAATGATAATCCATTACGTCTAAACACAGATGTGGAAAGAAACAAACAAACACGAAAAAAGAAATACAAACACACAACAAGAAAAATAATGAGAGAGAAGTAAATGAGTAAACCTAAACGAAACGAAACAAAATCAATAGCTGCAGGAAGGTTGACAAAATCTCAACCCATCATGGAATCCTTGACAACCTATCACTAAATATTTTCCGTCCTTCGCTGACCCTCGGCTCTCCCGCCCCTCTGTCCCTTAGCCCGGCATCTCCCAGCCCCTTCCGCGGCCACCGAGAGCAGCATTAAGGGGGCTGTGGGGGGCTGAAGCGGGGATTTGAGGCCAGGCCAGTTGAAGGGCTTCTTGGTTTGCGCTTTTTAGCTCATGGAGAGAGTGAAGTCATAGAAAGAAGTGAGAGTGAAAGGTATTCAGGAAGTGTGCGTGGAGAACAAGATGAGAAAAATAGAACATGTGTGCATTGATTTTTGGATGATATGTGGCGTTAAGTATTTCACACCTTGCAACAAACCTAAGCTGTAGATAAATAAGTATGCCCAAGATACTGGTGCGTGTATACTACTATATGTATTGGAAAAACGAACTGTAAAAATTGAAGGATAAAAACATACGCCTATCCTTGAATTTTTTAACATTTCGAAGGTCAACACTGGAATGCTCATAAAAAAAATATATATATATATATATATATATATATATATATATATATATATATATATATAATAAATAAATCTACTAAAGGGATTGACACAGTACATAAAAATATTGTTCTTTTCCACCACCACATACATACATCAGTTTTCTTTTTAGTAACATTAATATTGCACACGTTCAGTTACGAAACAATTTTTTTAGCAATACAAATAAATAAATACACAAATAATTTAAGGTAACAACTAAATGTAGGAACCATTATTATTTCTTTCCCGTATGTGAGTTGTGCCAAGAGAGGAGGATCATGAGACACCATTAAGTCACTGCACAACACAGTAACCTTAGCACTGCAACACACTCTAATAAGATGATGCACCGACAAGGGATGGGGACGCGGTTATGTTGGTAGCGAGCGAGTGAGCGAGAGAGAGAGAGAGAGAGAGAGAGAGAGAGAGAGAGAGAGAGAGAGAGAGAGAGAGAGAGAGAGAGAGAGAGAGAGAGAGAGAGACGAATAATATACCACTTTATAGAACTACTTTCGTGACAACCTCCCCACAGAGGCCAATAAGGTTAGATGATAAGCTCATGGACAGTGTGACAGCAAAATGAGGGGTTGAGCTGAAGATATACAGTAAAAGGCACGACGAAAGTAAATTGCACCCAGCTCTTGCCATCAAACTTATATAACGAAAAGTATATGAAAAACAGCACACGGTAAAAAAAAAATAATATTGACGCCTATTAAGAGGAAAGTAAATAATCAAAATGAAGAAAACCATAAAAAAATACGAATAAAAGCATAGAAGCTGAGAGAAGATAGGAAGGATGATTATAGGAAAGGAAAAGAGAGGAGGAGAATGAGGGGGAAGAACAAGAGAAACCTCTTCGTTTCTCTAAATAAAACGAGTCAGTGGTTTCTGAGTGTATCTCCTGCGGTGCATAAAACCCCTTGATTAGTCTCCCTCCCAGAGTTATGGTCTCCACCAGCCAGAGCGAGGCGGAGGGCAGGATAAAGGGAGGGAGGGCAAGGAGCAGGGAGAATACTGGGGTGAGAGCATAGGGTGAGCGCAAAGGACAGGCAACAGGGAGGCAGAGGGAAAGCAGAGCACATGGCGAATTAGTAAAAGCAGAAGAAAAGAGAAAACAGGAATGATCAAAAGCAGAAGGAAATACCATAGAAATGTGAAAAGGAGAGAAGAGTAAGAGTAGGTAGAGATGGGACACACAGAATGGAAAAAGGTAGGAGTAGGCAGCAGTCAGAAGCAGGATATAAAACCTTGCAGCAAACAGCATGTTAAGGGATCGAGGACATGATACGTGCAGAAGGCGCGGCAGGGTTTCCGAGGGTAGTATTAGGGCAAGAAAAAGAGAGAGAATGAGGGGAAGACAGAAAAAAAGCTGGCACCCGGAAACATGGAGAGGAATGTAGTGTGTTTCTTGTGTAGGGGTGAGGGAGTGATGGAGGAAGGACGTTAAGAGAAGGTGTGGGAGGAAAATAGGGAGAGACAACTTTAGGAACAAGTAAAGCTTTCAGAAAACCAAGCCTGATTCCCCGACGTGGTGGGAAATTGTTTTCACCGAACAATTTCACACAAAGTTTAACATTGACCTACATAATGTAAAGCATTTAATACTTTAATCAATTAAATTAAACGAAGGAAACTTTTGTAGCAGTATAGGCTTAGTGATTATTTATTTAGTTAGTTATATATTTTTTTTTCCCAAAAAGATTTTTTTTAAATATAAAAACACAGTTCGTATGGGTCAATATGCTTTGCAGAAACATATTGACATCAGTGTATACTGTAAACAATATCACCCACTCAACACCAAAGAGGCATTCAAAATACCTAGGAAATATGGAAAGAACCTACACACATTACATTAATGGGAAACAAGGATATTAAAGATGGTAGCTTGTCTGTCTCTGTACGTCCATCCATCCGGTTTTTTTTTTTCTCTCTCTCTCTCTCTCTCTCTCTCTCTCTCTCTCTCTCTCTCTCTCTCTCTCTCTCTCTCTCTCTCTCTCTCTCTCTCTCTCTCTCTCTCTCTCTCTCATTACAGAATCAAGTATCAGACAATCATAGTTCCAATGACTTTCTTCGTTTTTCGTCAAGTCTTAACAGTTTCACCTTTACTTATGTTATTGAAACGAGTCAAACATACGATTAAACAGAATTCTACCATAATAAAAAATATATGGAAGAGGAGGACGACGACGAGGAAGAATAAGAGGAGGAAGAGGAGGAAGAGGAAGAGGAGGAGGAGGAGGAGGAGGAGGAGGAGGAGGAGGAGGAGGAGGAGGAGGAGGAGGAGAAGGATATATGAATAAGTGAAGTTAGAGAGTATTATCCTTTGGTGAGCAATAAATTTTCGTCTTACGCCTCTTTCCGCTTAACTTTCGATTTATCCATATTTGCAGTAAAGAGAGAGAAAGAGAGAGAGAGAGAGAGAGAGAGAGAGAGAGAGAGAGAGAGAGAGAGAGAGAGAGAGAGAGAGAGAGAGAGAGAGAGAGAGAGAGAGAGAGAGAAAGAGACAGACAGATATACAGAGTGTTGAGCAACTCCTGTGATAGAATTGCAACTTTCCTCTCGCCTTCATCAAACAACATGAATAGTTATCGTGGTTAAGTCAGCGTTCTGTGTGTGTGAAATTGTCTGTGTGGTTGTAGGTGAGCGGGAATTTATGGTGTGTGTGTGTGTGTGTGTGTGTGGGTGTGTATGTGTGTGTGTGTGGTTGGGGGGGGGGAGGAGTAGGTAGCTAGATAGAGGTATACTTAAAAAGGAGGTGAGAGTATGTGGGTGAAAGAGCGTGAGTGAAGAGAGCGAGAGTTAAAGGCACAATTAGGCTATGTAAATACAGTACCTTCGAAGAGGCTGTGAAAGAGAGAGAGAGAGAGAGAGAGAGAGAGAGAGAGAGAGAGAGAGAGAGAGAGAGAGAGAGAGAGAGAGAGAGAGAGAGAGAGAGAGAGAGAGAGAGAGAGAGAGAGAGAGAGAGACAGACAGAGATACAAAGCAACTGGGAAGAGGAGAGGAAGGAAGGAGAGAAGATAGCAAGAGGGATGAGAAGAAAGGAGGGTGTAGATAGCAGCGGATGATAAAAGGGGAGAAGAGGGAGAAGTGGGAGAAGAGAGAGGAGAGGGTGGAGAGGGAGAATGGCTGAGTGGCGTGGGAGAGTGATAGGAGGAGTTTGTGCAGTACGTTAAGAGATGGCAAAGATGAGAGAGAGAGAGAGAGAGAGAGAGAGAGAGAGAGAGAGAGAGAGAGAGAGAGAGAGAGAGAGAGAGAGAGAGAGAGAGAGAGAGAGAGAGAGAGAGAGAGAGAGAGTAAGCGTTCATGTCTATATAGTGTTTGTTGACATGGTCTGCTCTTTTGTTTTCCTAAGTCTTCGTGTTTATATGTTTTCATAATGTAAGTGTTCAAGGCTTATTTAGAAGGCTCTTCATGCCCCGGGGGAAGAAAGGTGGGCCGAGGCACAAAGAATATACACACTTGAGATAATTATTTTGAAAGAGAGTGAACAGTGCTTTATCGGATAATAAGACAAAGGGTGGGAGGGTGGGAAGAGTCAAGTGTGTGTGTGTGGGTGTGTGTGGGTGTGTGTGTGTGCGTGTGTGCAATATTTATTTCATGTTTTTATGTTTGTATCCTTCATATGTACTCGTTGTGGTTCTTCTTATTATTATTATCATTATTATTCTCTTCCTCCTCCTCCTCCTCCGCATCCTCATCCTTCCTCTAATCCCCAATAATAACTTAGCTAAACGTATATATTTTCATGGTTGTAAATTAGTTCTTTCAAAGCTGACTAGGCTGAATAAACAACAAACAATACCCAAGAGAAGATCACTGCTGAAACACACCAAAACAAGATGCAAATTCACACGATATACATGTAACTGGATACGTCAAAAACATACGCGGGATATAATTGCAAAGCTCTATGAAATACACGCTTTAGTTGTACAGATAATTATCATCCCAAAAAATATACCCATACGAATATTCACTTAAAAAGAAAAGATTAACATTTGATATTAAAACTGTATAGGGGGAGAGGAAAAACTAGGGGATTAAATTTTCACATCTGCTGATTCAATTACATTTTTCCATAGAAGCACTGAGCGAGAGAGAGAGAGAGAGAGAGAGAGAGAGAGAGAGAGAGAGAGAGAGAGAGAGAGAGAGAGAGAGAGAGAGAGAGAGAGAGAGAGACAGAGAGAGAGAGAGAGAACCTGTACATTACAAGTCCTTTCATTGACACATGGTATAGCGTGCTGAGTTCACACACGATGAGAAGAACTTGCGTTGCGTGGGTGTGGTAGGACCGAGTTGCATGTGGGAAAGCTTGAGGACGAGATAGGCGAAGTAGATGACAGCGCAATGCAGACAAAAAAATAGATAAAGGAGAAAATAGATACACGAGGAATAACAAATGACGCATGGAAGGAAATATACAAGTACTCGGCAGATGTTGATAAAAAAAAAAAATGTGAAGTATTATTGTGGTCACATTACACGTCGTTGAAAATGTTAACTATTCAAAATTACAAGCACGAAAAATGTAATGCGGCTTTAAACTTTCATCACCACATATACGTTATTATTTTGAACGAAACGTGGGATTATTTATTTTTTGTGTATGCTGGTGGGCGCATGAGAGAGAGTGTGCGGGAGAGTGTATGAGTGTGTACGGTCACGCTCACCTACAACACCTGGTCCCGGACGTTTACCTGCTTAGCGGCCTCCCACGCGGCACCAGGCAGGCAGGTGGTGGTGGTCAGTGTGGCTTGGTTTGGCCGGTACGATGAGATGCAATGATGATAAATTAAATGACGAGAGATAGAAAGCGGATGATAATATTGGATTGGTGTTCGCTTTAAGGACGACATTAGCAGTGATTTGTTTCGCTTCAATCATTTGGCAACCACTGCGCAATATGATAATTGAGTTTCGGATACGATAACTTTTCCGTTACATCTGATGTGTGAGGGGCATATACATGAACGCTTTCATGAACACACAGACGCGCGCGCGCGCTCACACACACGCACACGCACACGCACACACGCACACGCACACGCACACACACACACACACACACACGATAAAAAGGACAAATTTTTCATTGCACAAACTCAACAACCTACGAAAGTCGGACTCACGACGAACATTAAAAACTTTTATTGCCACATACATCAAGAGGTCAGCGCCTAAATGCCCCGCTGGACCACTGAAGGAACGACCTAGAAATGGCAACGACTGCCCAGCGGCGTGGCACACACTCTCAAGGGTCCTTGGTGGGAAACAATGCACTGCTCCATTTATTGTGGACGAGCCAGATCTTAACACAGGGAAAAGAAAACTGAGGTTGGGACTGAGGACTAACAGCCTCGCCTCAGGACAAGGAAGCTAAAGACTCATCTAGCTTCCCTGACTGTTCCCTTCACCTCACCTCATCTCATCTCAAGAGGCTTTTCTGAGTGAAATTTCATTCCAAGGCTTCATTGTGGGGACATATCTTGTAATTTCAAGGACATTCGTTTTAAAAGTTAAATTCTGCCCTGGTGCACCTTAGACAGACTTTTGAGATTGTTTTGTATGATAAATGTTAGGAGCAAAAAGTTTTTTTTTAAGTCTGTAAGAAAATAGCTTACAAAAACAAGTAAGTCAATTATAGGGGTGGACGTGTGAACGAAGGTCACAGCAATGATGATAGGTTATTAAGGGTCACTTCTAGGTGTGAAGCCACGACTCAAGGCTCTCGACACTGAGCTGTCCCTTGTGGTCGTCTGAGTGTGCCTCCTTTCCTTCTCATAAAAGTGACATCCTTCCTCAGAAATGTGACCCTCGAGTGGATGCGCGGGAGCAGGTCAGATGACAATGGGTTGTTAAGTCTGAGGGATGACTAAGGGCTCTTGACACTAACGTTAACTCTGTCTGTGGCCATCTGAGTCTGTCTCCTTTCCTGTTCAGAAGTGTGAACTTAGTCAGTATTGTGATCTCAATCTAATCAGTGAAACTATATTATAAATTTATTGCAATTGAGAAATATAAGTTTGCATTCAGTATTACTCTTATCTTTATCATTGTATATATCATTATAATCATCATTATTATTATTACTAGTATTATTACTATCATTATTATTATTATTATTATCATAATTAATATCATTATCATTATCAGTATTAGTATTATCATTATCATTATTACTATAATATAATCAATTATTATTATTATTATTATTATTATCATTATTATTATTATTGTTATTATTATCATCATTATTAATATCATTAATATCATTACTATCATTATAAATATTATCACTATTATTATGAACATCATCTTTATGAATCTCCACTGATGTTTTCATTTAGATACTGAAAAAGTTAATAAAAACTTTATAGTATGTGTAATAACCTCTTCAATTCTGATGGAAGGGAGTTAAGTAAATGAACCATCTACGGTTACACGTTTTTTCCCTCGTTTCTTAGACATAAACTTTCTAAAGAGGATTATAAAGCCACCTCGGAAATTGAAATTCCCTTAAGACTTCAATTTCTGGAACAGCATCAAGTAGGATATTCTTTATTACTTCAATTTCAATCTTAGTGTGCTTTATGGAAAACAAACAATAGTCAGTATTTCTCAGTTAAAAAATAACTTTTTCCAATATTCAAGGCATGCATCTTTCATTACACTCTCGCACTTGTTTCTTCCCACCTCCATCCAACACACTTGGTGGAGACTTACGCCACAGTAATGCCCTCGCCAGGGTTGATCCAAATACACCCTGCCACTCACAGAGAAGAGATATCTTCTTTGCAATAAAATTCAATTCCCCTTATCTGAAGTAAGACCTGTTTATGCATATTTCAAACATGCGAAGATATCACTAAACTCATGCAAACGTGGAACGCGATCATAAGCGATGACTTTCCACCCACGCGCACGACAAGGCAGAGGGTTTCCAGGGTCTGCAACATAGAAAACTTTTCTTTATATTTACAGCCACTGCGACTAAGTTAAAGGGATTTCCTTACGCCCCAAAACACTTATTCATAAACAGTCCCAAAGCTCGAGGATTTCCATTATTTGGCTGTTTATGTGCCCTCCAGAATTATTAAAGTTGGCTGCCACGGGGGGCTACGTATGTGCGATGGGCGACGTGTTCATAGGTTTCGTATACGTACGTGTATGTATGTATGTGTGTGTGTTCATGTTTATATATATATATATATATATATATATATATATATATATATATATATATATATACATATATACCGGAAGTAGCACTGTGCAGTTAACATTTAACGCAAAATCCGCAGTGTAGACAGTTTACATTGAAAGTTTTGGTTGGTGTTGCATCAACAAACACAACGCCTGTCCTCATTACACACTTTTATAGTTATCTAGGCACCGACTGCGTCATTCGCTTTTACTCACATGATGTTAAAACATTATATACCTACAAACCCATCTCTAATTTCACCCACTAAAAATTAATATTAAGTATTTTAGTAAATACGCATATTACCAGAGCGATAAGTATTGCAAGGCTTCATTTTTCCTCCTAATAAGAACCACAGTATAGTCTTCAGAGCCAGAACGACCAGCATCACTGAGATGCTCACCAGTGAAAAAGACTTGGTCCTAAACTACACATTAACGGGACGTTATATACATACATACCTACATGACGAAATTATTCTTATTTTGCAGAAAAATCTGAAACATCAATAAAAATTAATAACATGGAAATTTAAGAACATGACAATGTAATATTCCCATCATTGTAAATGAACACAGTGAATGGGGATCAAAGTAAGAGGAGCAAGAAAAAAACTAAGTATTGCATTTCTGTCTTAAAAAGCTTTTCGAATACGGGAGAAAAGTGTGGCCCAAGAAACCAGAGTGAACAATGTGCTTCCCTAGCTACAACCTGCCATTGGGAAGCACAGTGCCACGCCATCATGCCTGGCACTGAGTTTTCCAAGTGGTGGGTGTCGTGGTGTTAATAGTGGATCGTGTGGCACCGACAGTGGTCATCCCGTAGGAGGTAATGGCCCCGTTAGTATATATTCCAGTGGCTCCGTTAAGCCTCCCTTTGCAGTACGGATCCGGAGTCGAACCTGTAGTAATTTGGTGCCGCGGTGGGGATAGGCAAATGGGAGTGTTGCAGCTCTGAAGTTAAGCGAGTGTTGCGGGTCGTGCTTCGGGGTGCTTACTGGACGACAGGTAAAGGTGAGCTACACGCACCCCTGCCAGGCACTTGTTAAGGAAGCGAGAGAGAGAGAGAGAGAGAGAGAGAGAGAGAGAGAGAGAGAGAGAGAGAGAGAGAGAGAGAGAGAGAGAGAGAGAGAGTCAGACACAGACAGACAGACAGACAGACAGACAGACAGAGACACTTGCACAGCGACAAAGAAAGTAATAAACAGAAAGACGAACATTCAATCCAAATAAATCACATGAATATGTAATAAAAATATCCACTAGAAAGGGTGTTGATTGGAATCCAAGAGCTGCTTCATCCTGTATAGTTTAAGCAGATTTAGGAACGAAACGTAAAGTAATTCAATTAAGGTTGTATTTGAATAACAACTACGGAGAATAGGTGTGCATGTGTGAGTGTTTGCATGCCGTACCCCTACCCTCCTTATCCCATTCCCTTGTTCGACACCTCGCTCTCATCTTGCTTTGTATCACTACACGATATTAGCGGCTTTGATCTCCTCTCTCTCTTTCACTTGATATAACCTGACGCTGTTCAATGTGGGGACCAGGACGAAGAATCAACGGGAATAAAACATGATACTCAATGTGAATTTAAAGTGTTTCTCCATTTATTAAATTACTCCTCAAGGTATAAAACGGATGTCCTGACTTAATAGTAGTAGCGCGAATTTCACAAGGATCTTATTACTAAACCAGAACCCTTATTACTAGATTATGGCTTCTATTATAGATTGTTTAATTATGGATGTAAGTGATCTAGTAAGTTTCAATATTAAGCTCCCAGAAACTAATGTAGGTTGTTTTTGTAGTAGTAGTAGTAGTAGTAGTAGTAGTAGTAGTAGTAGTGGAAGTAGTAGAGCTGGTGGTAGTTGCATCGGTAATGATAATAATAATAATAATAATAATAATAATGATGACTCAATATTGTTTCTGCAGCACTGACAGAGGTGGCGTCACAATGCACCTCAAACCAACAAACAATCCATTACTGTACAAGTCAAATAATGTAAAACAGTCACAACTAATACTTTTAAACTCGTCATATCATTGGATCAAAAGGCATTTACACGAGTACAATTTTTTTAATGGTTCAGGAATCAGATTGTAACTATCATCCCAGCGCCACCACCACAGGAACGAGTATGTGGAGGGAGTTGTCAGGCACGTGTAGTTACAAAAAAAAGTTAATATGTAGGCGTGCAAAAGAAAATATAAAAAAACACTTCAATTGTAGAGATGTTGGGTGGAGATTTACATTACTTTCATATTAGGGAGAACAAAGCCTTCTCTGCCATCAGAAGCCCGAATGACAATGCTATTACAGAATCTATTTAAGTCTGTCCATTGCTGGGAGGGCAAACGCCTTTAGACAATATTTTTTTTCGCCTTTTTCCACTGTTCTTTTCACTAGGAAGGAAGTATGAGTGTTAGGGTAAAGGTGTCTTATTGTTCC
>JAPQNM010000042.1:7665670-7678170 GCA_029783475.1 Metacarcinus magister
TGAAACCCACAGTAAGAAAACATGAAAAGAACACGAGGGAAGTGAAAACAGTAAGTGGAAATTAATGGGACGTACATAAGAATAGGAAGAAAAAAAAAAGAAGAGATTAAAACACAAATGAAAAAAATATTCCTCGAAGGGTGAGAGCAGTTTATGTAAGTAAGATTTTCCTTCCTACTCCAAGGAGAGGTATATAAAGGGAAGGGAGGGAAGGTAGGGAGGGTAGGGAGGGAAGTGGAGAGAACACAAAGATCTGAGAGCCGATCTCTAACAAATGATTTGGACAAACTGCATAATAAACAAATAAAGAAAAAGATGACGTCAACCACAATGTAAAGTGACGCATCTTCTCTTAATAGACATGTGTATCTATAGGTGCACTTGTTTGTTGTTTTGTTCTCAGTGTTCAAGTGTCTCTATATGTCCCTTGGTCTATATATATGTTTGTGTCTGTCTGTATGTGTGTGTGTGTGTGTGTGTGTGTGTGTGTGTGTGTGTGTGTGTGTGTGTGTGTGTGTGTGTGTGTGTGTTCATATATGCATGTTTGTCATGTTCTCTGGTTATCAAAAGACCTGTCTGTCTCTACCTGTTCATGCTTATCTGTCTAATTTAAGGTTGTGTTTCTATACTTAATTACATGTGAAATCTCTCTCTCTCTCTCTCTCTCTCTCTCTCTCTCTCTCTCTCCTCTCTCTCCTCTCTCTCTCTCTCTCTCTCTCTCTCTCTCTCTCTCTCTCTCTCTCTCTCTCTCTCTCTCTCTCTCTCTCTCTCTCTCTCTCTCTCTCTCTCTCTCTCTCTCTCTCTCTCTCTCTCTCTCTGTTTCAAACAATGGTGACAGCTGGTGTCACGTCCCCTACTTCTTCTTCTTCTTTCTTCTCATCGTTCATTCGCTCTTCTCGTCTCATTAAGTTCTCTCTCCCTCTACTTTGCCTCTTTATCACTAGAACACCCTTCCGCTTCTTTGCTCTTTCTCGCTCATTTACTGTAATTTCTAATCTTTCTTTTATTTAAATTTAATCTAATATGTACCACTTTTATTTTCTTAGGTGTTTCATCTTTGCTTCTACGTATCCTTTCATGTCCTCTCTTCTTTCTTTGATCAACGCGCATCATTTCCTTTTCACTCATTTGCAAATAAGTAATTTTACTTTACGAAAGAACACCAGGTAACTTTTTCTCTTACTTCCATCTTTCTTCCGCTCACTAGATTCAGGGGTTTCATTTTTCTTTTCTTTCTTTGACCTCCATTGAGATGTTTTCCTTTATATAAATAAAAACTAATATATAAATATATATATATATATATATATATATATATATATATATATATATATATATATATATATATATATATAAGGTTCCACATGTATAAAAAAAAAATGGAAGAAAGAAAAAGAAGGAAAAAGAAAGCCAAGAAAAAAGAAAGCCAAGAGTTTTCTTTGACGAATAATAATTATGAAAGTCAAATGACTTCAGGTACAAAGGAAGACATGAAGAGAAGAAAAAGAAGAGGAAAAATAATAGAAAAGAAAAAAGAAAGGAAGTGAAGACAGCGTTTCTGAGCCATCTCTCTCTCTCTCTCTCTCTCTCTCTCTCTCTCTCTCTCTCTCTCTCTCTCTCTCTCTCTCTCTCTCTCTCTCTCTCTCTCTCTCTCTCTCTCTCTCTCTCTCTCTCTCGCTCTCTTTCTCCCTATGTCTCTCTATATATCTATCTATCTATCTACCAATCTAATTATCTATCTATCTCCTAGATAGTAAAAGAAGTATTTTTGTACATTACCTTTTCACACTCAGTCCCTTCGCCCTACACATCCTCTACCTTTACTGCCTTTCAACACATGAGCGATACAACTACATCCCAAGGCACGTGTGAAAAGAATAACTGGAGGGAGAACATGTCACGCGAATCAAAGGGAGACTCACCGAGCATAAGAGAGAGAGAGAGAGAGAGAGAGAGAGAGAGAGAGAGAGAGAGAGAGAGAGAGAGAGAGAGAGAGAGAGAGAGAGAGAGAGAGAGAGAGAGAAAGAGAGGTGAGGCATAGAACCACATAACGATCCCTGTCTCCACTGATCCGAACACAATCTACTCAAACCTCCCTACTCAGAAGATATTTACGATCCAGACCAAGCCATCTATTCCAACACTATTTATAGATAGCATATTTGTCCACCTCACAGACTAACGAAAACACGACACACACACACACACACACGAACAAGACAGACAAACATAATCAGTTTCTTATTACTATATCAAACCTTATACGAATAATGGGAAAAACTTTTATTTAACTTTCTGGCTGATACTGAACCTTATTTGACTATATATATAAAGTGTATTGTTTCGCCATCTCATAACTACTTATAAACCCATTATAAATATATAGAACAAACGCAATTATGAAACATATTCGATTCGTTATCTAAGACAAAACATGAATACTTCATTAATTCCCTTAATTTGTTTTCCTTTTATGTATATGTAATTAAGTGCAGGGTGTGTGTGTGTCTGTGTGAGTGTGAGTGTGTGTGTGTGTGTGTGTGTGTGTGTGTGTGTGTGTGTGTGTGTGTGTGTGTGTGTGTGTGTGTGTGTGTTCATTATCATGCCTGCCTTATCCCTATTACCGTTCTTAATCAGTGTTTATCTTCCGTTCCCGAGCAGAGTCTCACCGCCTTCGCCGCAGGGCCTGTGACGGCGACAGAGCGGAAACGGCAGCCTGTCATTACTCTGTTCCACCTGGCCGGCCGCCGCGCCTCAAGGCCACAGCCACTCCTTCCCCTCACACACACACACACACACACACACACACACACACACACACACACACACACACACACACACACACACACACAATTCATATACAAACACACAAATACATATACATACACACATACTCACGCACGCACACCACCAGCACGTTCTCTCTCTCTCTCTCTCTCTCTCTCTCTCTCTCTCTCTCTCTCTCTCTCTCTCTCTCTCTCTCTCTCTCTCTCTCTCTCTCTCTCTCTCTCTCTCTCTCTCTCTCTCTCTCTCTCTCTGACTTTTACTAAACTACTTTCCTTGTTAACTCATCACATAGAAGCACTCCTCACACACCCTCTTTCGAAATTTTAATTAAAAGAAATACAAAAGATTATAAGTTTGCGTAATTTCTGTCCATCCTACAAATTCCTTCACTTGAAACTATTATAACTTCCTCGTTCCCATAAGCCAAACGTTAACTAACAGGGACTAAATAGTCTCATCAACGCCAAGTCCAGTGATTGACGTCAACTCTGTGCTTATACGTAACACTTGGAAGTATAAAAAAATACATAATAAAAAAAATTAATAAAAAAATCGACATGGAAAACATTACACTATAATTATGAAGTTATTTTTTTTTTCTCACATGAATCTATTACCTGCTTAGCTGCGTACAATGTGCTGTATTTCATCTGGTGAATAGAACACAGGTGAACAAATATATCATTGCCACTCACATATTTCTTGTGCCTTCCACTCTAATGGATACTGAGTTAGAGAGTGAAAGTGAGAGAGAGAGAGAGAGAGAGAGAGAGAGAGAGAGAGAGAGAGAGAGAGAGAGAGAGAGAGAGACATATTTACCTTAATGAATTTCGTCTCGTCTATTCTCCTTCCGGAATGCCGATATATATTTTCTAATCAAAATTTGAAGTATAAAATCTCACAAAGGTAATAAGAATAGAAGGACACCAAACACAAACCTCATCATTTCTGTTTTCTTTTCTGTCACTTCCGTAAAATTGGTTTGCTCTCATCTCTTCCTTTGATGTGGGAATGATAAAATACAAGTTATTACTTATCTACTTCACTAGATTTGATGATGTCTTGCTCCTTGAGAATATATAAACAAGTAAGCAATCACCAACACACATATATACTCTATTTATGTTCTTAGTATTCTCAAGAGTAATCACAGCTATTTATCATAATCAAAAACTTGATTATTGTGAAGTTTTGTTACATCGTATATATCCATTTACATGTATCCTTTTTTTCTAAATTATTTATAAAGCGTATTATTGTAAGTGTTCTGGTTTAAAGTTATCAAAAGGTAAGCATCTCGTAGGATTTCTAAGGACCTTCCTAAAGCACGTTTATCTATTCCTTAATGTGATCATAATGTTCTCAGGAAAACGTTCAAGTCAAAGGAAAACTAATATGCGAGAATACAGCAAATGTAGAATATGATACAAAAGATAAGCAAAATATATAACACAAAGTAACTGTTCCTTTCGCTTTTTTACTTACGTTCTGGTATAATATAAGTCAAAAGAAGAAAAAAAACTTCTTCCAATCATTAATAAAACAAAATTAAAAACACATTCACGTCCCTGGCTTCAATCTACCACACAAAACATATCCCCAGCCACCTTGAAGACCATTAAGGAATAAAACAACACCGTTGTCAACACGGCACACCTGGCGCCCCCATGACAGGTGTTCAGGTACCCGCAGCCAGGACAACACAGCCTTCACTAACATTTTCATGCCCGTCATATGGGACTTTTGTGTCTGTGGGTGTGTGTGTACGATATATATATATATATATATATATATATATATATATATATATATATATATATATATATAATATATATATATATATATATATATATATATATATATATATATATATATATATATATATATATATATATCGTACGTTTGTTCTCTTCCCTTGTTCATTAGTTCGCCTCAGCGAAGCAGAAGTCTTTCGGGGCACTAATTCAACACTAATGAAGAATTCAAGGCGACGTCATTAGTAGGATCACGTATCCTGATCCTTTCTTCCGTCCAGCAGACAAATGTCACACACAACAAGAAAATATAAAGCTTACCTCGAACAGATGTGTTTCTTGGGAACCAAATAATAGACATAACAATAAAAAGACTGGCTTTTTGTTCGTCAAAGTAGTAGAAGCGGATCAATATAGGATCCTACCAGGGTAAAAATAAACAGCACCTTAAAAGTAAATAAATAAGTAGTCCTTATTCTTAATTGTAGGTAACCAAAGACAAAAACAAAACAAAAAAGAGAGAAAGAAAAAATATACAAGACGTTCACACCATTAATATTCTTCAATAAAAATTTTTAATTCAGTCCGATTGTACGTTTTATGTTTTCCACTATGCGCACTACATTCAACGTGGATAAAAACAAATATTAAAAAATAAAAAAAAAAGGAGGCACGTAAAAATGTTTAAATAATAAAAATGTTGAATATATGGAATAACATAAAACAAAGGCTGCGAAAAAGACCTCGAAAAACACAACTATACACCGTCCCATAACTACCGATGAACTCCGCCATACCAATAAAACAGACA
Organism: Metacarcinus magister; assembly: GCA_029783475.1. Classification (NCBI taxonomy): domain Eukaryota; kingdom Metazoa; phylum Arthropoda; class Malacostraca; order Decapoda; family Cancridae; genus Metacarcinus; species Metacarcinus magister. Next base: position 7,671,023 of record JAPQNM010000042.1, read on the forward strand.
ATATCATACACGGCTCTATGTCAGCGAACCACATATAAAAAAAACCTACAAAGCATAACAAAAAGAAATAGTAAGAAAAGAGTAAACAGGACATGGAAATAATAAGGAAACGGATGACACAAACAAAATAAAATATAAATTCTAAAATACAAGAATCATAAAGTTACAAAAAGAAATAGTCAACACAAAAAAATATCCAGCCTACCTCAGATAAGCCAGGATAGAGAGGGAGAGAGAGAGAGAGAGAGAAAGAGAGAGAGAAAGAGAGAGAGAGAGAGAGAGAGAGAGAGAGAGAGAGAGAGAGAGAGAGAGAGAGAGAGAGAGAGAGAGAGAGAGAGAGAGAGAGAGAGACAAAACAAAAATATAAAAGAAGTAAACGAGGCTACCAACGTCAACAAGACTACATAAAAACTGCCCTTAGTGAATGGTACACACAAGAGAAGAATGATAATTATTGATTGTGTGTGTCAACAAAAAGCCTCATGTTTTTTTTATAATCAATGGAGAGAGAGAGAGAGAGAGAGAGAGAGAGAGAGAGAGAGAGAGAGAGAGAGAGAGAGAGAGAGAGAGAGAGAGAGAGAGAGAGAGAGAGAGAGAGAGAGAGAGAGAGAGAGAGAGAGAGAGAGAGAGAGAGAGAGAGAGAGAGAGAGAGAGAGAGAGAGAGAGAGAGAGAGAGAGAGAGAGAGAGAGAGAGAGAGAGAGAGAGAGAGAGAGAGAGAGAGAGAGAGAGAGAGAGAGAGAGAGAGAGAGAGAGAGAGAGAGAGAGAGAGAGAGAGAGAGAGAGAGAGAGAGAGAGAGAGAGAGAGAGAGAGAGAGAGAGAGAGAGAGAGAGAGAGAGAGAGAGAGAGAGAGAGTGGAAAGTCATTCCAATGAGTACAGTCGACGCACACGATACCAAGGAAAAAGAGGAGGAGGAGCAGGAGGAGTAAGAGGAAAAGGAAAAGGAAAAGGAAAAGGAGGAGGAGGAAAAGGAGGAGGAGGAGGAGGAGGAGGAGGAGGAGGAGGAGGAGGAGGAGGAGGAGGAGGAGGAGGAGGAGGAGGAGGAGGAGGAGGAGGAGGAGGAGGAGGAGGAGGAGGAGGAGGAGGAACACATAGGAACACATAGGAAGAACAAACAGCAACAGGCCTGCTGGCCCTTACGAGGCTGTTTGTGAGTACACTATCTAATCTAGAGTGAAGGATACAGGATAGTAAGGGTGAAGGCTTCTCTCCCCAGCCATGGCTGGCAGGGAAAGGAAGGCCAACCAAGACCAGACTATCACTATTGTCACTACCACTACTGCTACCACTACTTCCTGGCAAGCGATGTCAGGCTGACTCTGTCAGCCTGTCACGTAATTTACGTGAGGACGTAATATATATTTTCTTAATATTGTGTTTATCAGTACTTGTTACATACCATAAGGATCAGAAAAAAGTGCAGATTTTGAAGCATTGCTTGAAAATTCAATACAAGTAAAACGAAAGGAGTTACAACTAGTTTAAGTAGAACATATGATGAAAACAAGTTTTTATACACTATTTCAGGATGGCAGAGTCTGTTTGATTACTCCTGTAGTGTACATAGCCTTTCTTTGACCTTCTTAAATGCTGCTGCATCAAGATAAGGCTCACTAGAATTAGGTATATAGAGACAGAAAACAATTCAAATCCCACCGCTCGCTCGGTCATGACCGGCCGATCAAAATCTTCACTACTGACTCTGTCACCGGTGCCAATGGCTATGGAAGTTATTTATTTTCATTCTTAAATGCTGCTGCATCAAGATAAGGCTCACTAGAATTAGGTATATAGAGGCAGAAAACAATTCAAATCCCACCGCTCGCTCGGTCATGACCGGCCGATCAAAATCTTCACTACTGACTCTGTCACCGGTGCCAATGGCTATGGAAGTTATTTATTTTCATTCTTAAATGCTGCTGCATCAAGATAAGGCTCACTAGAATTAGGTATATAGAGGCAGAAAACAATTCAATTCCCACCGCTCGCTCGGTCATGACCGGCCGATCAAAATCTTCACTACTGACTCTGTCACCGGTGCCAATGGCTATGGAAGTTATTTATTTTCATTCCTAAATGCTGCTGCATCAAGATAAGGCTCACTAGAATTAGGTATATAGAGGCAGAAAACAATTAAATTCCCACCGCTCGCTCGGTCATGACCGGCCGATCAAAATCTTCACTACTGACTCTGTCACCGGTGCCAATGGCTATGGAAGTTATTTATTTTCATTCTTAAATGCTGCTGCATCAAGATAAGGCTCACTAGAATTAGGTATATAGAGGCAGAAAACAATTCAATTCCCACCGCTCGCTCGGTCATGACCGGCCGATCAAAATCTTCACTACTGACTCTGTCACCGGTGCCAATGGCTATGGAAGTTATTTATTTTCATTCTTAAATGCTGCTGCATCAAGATAAGGCTCACTAGAATTAGGTATATAGAGGCAGAAAACAATTCAATTCCCACCGCTCGCTCAGTCATCACCGGCCGATCAAAATCTTCACTACTGACTCTGTCACCGGTGCCAATGGCTATGGAAGTTATTTATTTTCATTCTTAAATGCTGCTGCATCAAGATAAGGCTCACTAGAATTAGGTATATAGAGGCAGAAAACAATTCAAATCCCACCGATCGCTCGGTCATGACCGGCCGATCAAAATCTTCACTACTGACTCTGTCACCGGTGCCAATGGCTATGGAAGTTATTTATTTTCATTCTTAAATGCTGCTGCATCAAGATAAGGCTCACTAGAATTAGGTATATAGAGGCAGAAAACAATTCAATTCCCACCGCTCGCTCGGTCATGACCGGCCGATCAAAATCTTCACTACTGACTCTGTCACCGGTGCCAATGGCTATGGAAGTTATTTATTTTCATTCTTAAATGCTGCTGCATCAAGATAAGGCTCACTAGAATTAGGTATATAGAGGCAGAAAACAATTCAATTCCCACCGCTCGCTCCGTCATGACCGGCCGATCAAAATCTTCACTACTGACTCTGTCACCGGTGCCAATGGCTATGGAAGTTATTTATTTTCATTCTTAAATGCTGCTGCATCAAGATAAGGCTCACTAGAATTAGGTATATAGAGGCAGAAAACAATTCAATTCCCACCGCTCGCTCAGTCATGACCGGCCGATCAAAATCTTCACTACTGACTCTGTCACCGGTGCCAATGGCTATGGAAGTTATTTATTTTCATTCTTAAATGCTGCTGCATCAAGATAAGGCTCACTAGAATTAGGTATATAGAGGCAGAAAACAATTCAATTCCCACCGCTCGCTCGGTTATGACCGGCCGATCAAAATCTTCACTACTGACTCTGTCACCGGTGCCAATGGCTATGGAAGTTATTTATTTTCATTCTTAAATGCTGGTGCATCAAGATAAGGCTCACTAGAATTAGGTATATAGAGGCAGAAAACAATTCAATTCCCACCGCTCGCTCGGTCATGACCGGCCGATCAAAATCTTCACTACTGACTCTGTCACCGGTGCCAATGGCTATGGAAGTTATTTATTTTCATTCTAAATGCTGCTGCATCAAGATAAGGCTCACTAGAATTAGGTATATAGAGGCAGAAAACAATTCAATTCCCACCGCTCGCTCGGTCATGACCGGCCGATCAAAATCTTCACTACTGACTCTGTCACCGGTGCCAATGGCTATGGAAGTTATTTATTTTCATTCCTAAATGCTGCTGCATCAAGATAAGGCTCACTAGAATTAGGTATATAGAGGCAGAAAACAATTCAATTCCCACCGCTCGCTCGGTCATGACCGGCCGATCAAAATCTTCACTACTGACTCTGTCACCGGTGCCAATGGCTATGGAAGTTATTTATTTTCATTCTTAAATGCTGCTGCATCAAGATAAGGCTCACTAGAATTAGGTATATAGAGGCAGAAAACAATTCAATTCCCACCGCTCGCTCAGTCATGACCGGCCGATCAAAATCTTCACTACTGACTCTGTCACCGGTGCCAATGGCTATGGAAGTTATTTATTTTCATTCTTAAATGCTGCTGCATCAAGATAAGGCTCACTAGAATTAGGTATATAGAGGCAGAAAACAATTCAATTCCCACCGCTCGCTCGGTCATGACCGGCCGATCAAAATCTTCACTACTGACTCTGTCACCGGTGCCAATGGCTATGGAAGTTATTTATTTTCATTCTTAAATGCTGCTGCATCAAGATAAGGCTCACTAGAATTAGGTATATAGAGGCAGAAAACAATTCAATTCCCACCGCTCGCTCGGTCATGACCGGCCGATCAAAATCTTCACTACTGACTCTGTCACCGGTGCCAATGGCTATGGAAGTTATTTATTTTCATTCTTAAATGCTGCTGCATCAAGATAAGGCTCACTAGAATTAGGTATATAGAGGCAGAAAACAATTCAATTCCCACCGCTCGCTCGGTCATGACCGGCCGATCAAAATCTTCACTACTGACTCTGTCACCGGTGCCAATGGCTATGGAAGTTATTTATTTTCATTCTTAAATGCTGCTGCATCAAGATAAGGCTCACTAGAATTAGGTATATAGAGGCAGAAAACAATTCAATTCCCACCGCTCGCTCGGTCATGACCGGCCGATCAAAATCTTCACTACTGACTCTGTCACCGGTGCCAATGGCTATGGAAGTTATTTATTTTCATTCTTAAATGCTGCTGCATCAAGATAAGGCTCACTAGAATTAGGTATATAGAGGCAGAAAACAATTCAATTCCCACCGCTCGCTCAGTCATGACCGGCCGATCAAAATCTTCACTACTGACTCTGTCACCGGTGCCAATGGCTATGGAAGTTATTTATTTTCATTCTTAAATGCTGCTGCATCAAGATAAGGCTCACTAGAATTAGGTATATAGAGGCAGAAAACAATTCAATTCCCACCGCTCGCTCGGTTATGACCGGCCGATCAAAATCTTCACTACTGACTCTGTCACCGGTGCCAATGGCTATGGAAGTTATTTATTTTCATTCTTAAATGCTGGTGCATCAAGATAAGGCTCACTAGAATTAGGTATATAGAGGCAGAAAACAATTCAATTCCCACCGCTCGCTCGGTCATGACCGGCCGATCAAAATCTTCACTACTGACTCTGTCACCGGTGCCAATGGCTATGGAAGTTATTTATTTTCATTCTTAAATGCTGCTGCATCAAGATAAGGCTCACTAGAATTAGGTATATAGAGGCAGAAAACAATTCAATTCCCACCGCTCGCTCGGTTATGACCGGCCGATCAAAATCTTCACTACTGACTCTGTCACCGGTGCCAATGGCTATGGAAGTTATTTATTTTCATTCTTAAATGCTGCTGCATCAAGATAAGGCTCACTAGAATTAGGTATATAGAGGCAGAAAACAATTCAATTCCCACCGCTCGCTCAGTCATGACCGGCCGATCAAAATCTTCACTACTGACTCTGTCACCGGTGCCAATGGCTATGGAAGTTATTTATTTTCATTCTTAAATGCTGCTGCATCAAGATAAGGCTCACTAGAATTAGGTATATAGAGGCAGAAAACAATTCAATTCCCACCGCTCGCTCGGTCATGACCGGCCGATCAAAATCTTCACTACTGACTCTGTCACCGGTGCCAATGGCTATGGAAGTTATTTATTTTCATTCCTAAATGCTGCTGCATCAAGATAAGGCTCACTAGAATTAGGTATATAGAGGCAGAAAACAATTCAATTCCCACCGCTCGCTCGGTCATGACCGGCCGATCAAAATCTTCACTACTGACTCTGTCACCGGTGCCAATGGCTATGGAAGTTATTTATTTTCATTCTTAAATGCTGCTGCATCAAGATAAGGCTCACTAGAATTAGGTATATAGAGGCAGAAAACAATTCAATTCCCACCGCTCGCTCGGTTATGACCGGCCGATCAAAATCTTCACTACTGACTCTGTCACCGGTGCCAATGGCTATGGAAGTTATTTATTTTCATTCTTAAATGCTGCTGCATCAAGATAAGGCTCACTAGAATTAGGTATATAGAGGCAGAAAACAATTCAATTCCCACCGCTCGCTCAGTCATGACCGGCCGATCAAAATCTTCACTACTGACTCTGTCACCGGTGCCAATGGCTATGGAAGTTATTTATTTTCATTCTTAAATGCTGCTGCATCAAGATAAGGCTCACTAGAATTAGGTATATACAGGCAGAAAACAATTCAATTCCCACCGCTCGCTCGGTTATGACCGGCCGATCAAAATCTTCACTACTGACTCTGTCACCGGTGCCAATGGCTATGGAAGTTATTTATTTTCATTCTTAAATGCTGCTGCATCAAGATAAGGCTCACTAGAATTAGGTATATAGAGGCAGAAAACAATTCAATTCCCACCGCTCGCTCAGTCATGACCGGCCGATCAAAATCTTCACTACTGACTCTGTCACCGGTGCCAATGGCTATGGAAGTTATTTATTTTCATTCTTAAATGCTGCTGCATCAAGATAAGGCTCACTAGAATTAGGTATATAGAGGCAGAAAACAATTCAATTCCCACCACTCGCTCAGTCATGACCGGCCGATCAAAATCTTCACTACTGACTCTGTCACCGGTGCCAATGGCTATGGAAGTTATTTATTTTCATTCTTAAATGCTGCTGCATCAAGATAAGGCTCACTAGAATTAGGTATATAGAGGCAGAAAACAATTCAATTCCCACCGCTCGCTCGGTCATGACCGGCCGATCAAAATCTTCACTACTGACTCTGTCACCGGTGCCAATGGCTATGGAAGTTATTTATTTTCATTCCTAAATGCTGCTGCATCAAGATAAGGCTCACTAGAATTAGGTATATAGAGGCAGAAAACAATTCAATTCCCACCGCTCGCTCGGTCATGACCGGCCAATCAAAATCTTCACTACTGACTCTGTCACCGGTGCCAATGGCTATGGAAGTTATTTATTTTCATTCTTAAATGCTGCTGCATCAAGATAAGGCTCACTAGAATTAGGTATATAGAGGCAGAAAACAATTCAATTCCCACCGCTCGCTCGGTCATGACCGGCCGATCAAAATCTTCACTACTGACTCTGTCACCGGTGCCAATGGCTATGGAAGTTATTTATTTTCATTCCTAAATGCTGCTGCATCAAGATAA
>JAPQNM010000042.1:7685670-7698170 GCA_029783475.1 Metacarcinus magister
ATGAAAGTTATAAAGGAAATGAAAATATACAAGATTACAAATTAAGGATGTCTTTCTCTCTCTCTCTCTCTCTCTCTCTCTCTCTCTCTCTCTCTCTCTCTCTCTCTCTCTCTCTCTCTCTCTCTCTCTCTCTCCGACCGTACACACACACACACACACACACACACACACACACACACACACACACACACACACACATAATCCATCCTATTGTATCCATTTTTCCCTTTACTTTTGTTTTTCCCACATCTTCCCCCGCCAACCCTCCCTTATCACCGCTTCTCCGTCTCCCTAAGCCCTCGTAATCTCCTCATCCACACCTCTGCCCTTCCCGCCATTATTCCCTTGGTGTTCCCAGCTGGCCTTCAGGCGCCCACGCTCCTCCCTCTCATCCATCACTCCAGCTCAGTGACAACGTGTTTGTATTGTCATTACGGACTCAGCTCATTAGAAGAAAACACACAGTCTTAGCATGATCGAGGAAGGAAGGAAGGAAGGAAAGGAGTAAGAAAAGCAGGTGGAGGAGGAGAATTACTTAAGAAGAACTAATACCACGAGACTTGTTGGTTTGTAACGAAGGTATCTGTTGAACTACGTATTATTGGTGTGGGAAAACATAATAGAGCAAGGCTTCTACTTACCCACATCTCTCTCTGACAACACAACGGTAGGACACAGTTAGAAGGGAACACAATGTTTGTCTGCAAGGAGGAGGAGGAGGAGGAGGAGGAGGAGGAGGAGGAGTTGGGAATATGATTAAATGTGTTATGTTCCCCTCTTCATATTAGCAGTAGGACATGTTTTTATAACTGTAATACCTGGATTAACACTTAGAAATTAAAGGGTTGTTCAGGCTTTACGTTAATGTCCATCTTTTTTTTTCTGTTGCTGAGGGGAGGTCGAGGAAAACAACATAAATCTGCCTTTCGAATCGTAGATAATCACAATGTGCTACGTGAGGCAGCACTGTAGAAAAACAAGAATACAAAATTTCATGTTTTCTTGATGTTTCTCTCGCAGCGTGAGTCTTTGGCTCAGTGTAAACCGTTCATGATGTTGTTCCCTTTAATTAAGAAGCGTGTGCGTGTGAGGGTATCGACCTCACTCTGTGTTATGCTCTGGAACACTTGATTAATTACAGACTTAATCGTATAAGTGGATTGCAAAGTAATTGTAAATATGAAATATTATTGCAAGATGGAATGCATCAGTATGAAAAAGGGCATTTTTTGTTATGCATGAAAGTTGGAAAATAATGTCTACGGTAATTATGTCGCAATTCTTATTTTGTTCCGTATTTGTGTCTATTTATGTTGCCTTCTATAAGCTGACACATCAACCTTTCTGTTTCTTTAATTTCAAGTTACAAGCTTCCATTTGTAATAGTTTTACTAGATAACATTTAGGTATCGCTCCTTCAATATTTTTTCCCTTTGATTCTTTTCTCTCTCTCTCTCTCTCTCTCTCTCTCTCTCTCTCTCTCTCTCTCTCTCTCTCTCTCTCTCTCTCTCTCTCTCTCTCCTGCACATATATACACGTTATCTCCCTCCCTTGCCCTCCACTCCCTTGGCACTATCCCTCACGCCCACTTTACAGCTCCATCCCCTATTCTCTCAGAAGCTCGTGGCCTCCTGTTGATATAGGTAATTACGGCACAAACTCATTTAGGCGCCACCAGGCTCGACAATCAATTGTCAGTGCAGGAGAAGGGCTCCTCATACCACCCACGGCCAGGATAATGAGATACTTCACTCCTAGTGTTCATCTTCCATGCTTCTTTGCGATTAACGAGAATTTTGGAACATTACTGGAACGCAAGGATGACTTGACGGCGTTCATTAGGTTACTTTCCAACACCCTCTTTGATGGATCATTGGTGTTGGCGGATGGCTAACTTCAGCACACACTGGTGACAGGGGACACACGCACGCACACACGCACACGCACACGCACACACGCACGCACACACACACACGCACGCACGCACGCACGCACACACACACACACACACACACACACACACACACACACACACACACACACACACACACACACACATGAGAATACATAGTATTCCGACCCGGAAGAATTATCAATTTCCTCTGCAAATGGTCATTAAACTAAGCGATGGCTTGATGAAATTAAATGTTCCAGTGCAGTAAGTTGCAATTATGTACCGGTAATAATTTATAATAGCAATAACAATAATAACCATAATAAAAATAATAATAATAATAATAATAATAATAATAATAATAATAATAATAAAGTAAATAGACATGCTGGGTGACCATGACCCCCAAAACCACTCACCCAGCATACCCAAACTGCTCGCTTTCAGTTTGGGTAGTTGCTGTAAAACACATTGCCTTGTCGTCCTTATCTCACACACACAATTAATATATAACGACTTACCTGATGAAGCAGTGATAAGGGCACGCCGCAGCTTTTAAGGAGTACGATGCAACACACTAAGCACACCACCCTCGCCACACTCAGCTCACAGACTAACTCTTCACACGGACAGCTAAGGCTCCGGACACCAAACGGTACTGATTCACATGTGGTTCAAACGATGTTCCGGAAGTAGGGAAGTGTTTTCTGAATGTATTCGAAAGCATGGCAGTAAGTTTGTGCGTGTGAGTATGAGTGTATATGTCTGTGACTGAGATAACACACATGATGAACCTTTAACACTGATGATGGAAGTTCACCGCTTGTTTATTCAGGATAACTTTACTCCGATGCTTCAACGACCGAACTTTAAGTGAATCGGCTTCGCAATGCGGTTCGATGCAGATTATGACTATCTTCTCAAACTTCAGAAACCTACAGGGGATTAAGGATGATTATTTGGCGTTAAATATGAATGTGAGGAGAAAAGCCTGTCCGTGTTATTAATTGTGGTAGTGGAGACATCCGTCAACACACTCTGCAGGTTCATAGGAGGACGCGGCAGGCAACACTCACACTGTATTTCTTTTCTTAAGGAGTTGCCATATTTCTCCATGAGCTGCAATGTTGATGTACCTTCCTTAAACTATGAATGCTGAAAGTATAGACATTTGAAGAGTTTTAACTTTAATTTTGTAATAGACGATTGGACCTAAGTGACGTCATCATAATTGTAAAGCAGAGTAATAATAATAATTAATTAATAATGATGACTTGAAAATGAAGAGTAGTAGTAGTAGTAGTAGTAGTAGTAGTAGTAGTAGTAGTAGTAGTAGTAGTAGTAGTAGTAGTAGTAGTAGTAGTAGTAGTAGTAGTAGTAGTAGTAGTAGTCAAAGCAGCAGCAGCAGTATATATATAATAGCAGTAATGACAGTGGCTGATGAATCTGTAACACTGTCAGAAAACAGACAGCAGCAGTTAATCGTCGGTCGCTCCATCTGGTTAGTGAGTTACTGTCACTGAGAGAGCAAGTAGATAACAAAACACTGTGGACGGTGATACATTCCTCGTAACACTTACACACACACAATACTATGTTTCAACAGTACATGAACACAGTCAGTGAAACAGTATTACTACACCATACAGTGATTTGTGATTCAATGTAAAACTCAAAAAAGGAAAACATACACACCAAAAGTTCTACACATAACAAAAAACGTGTTTAGAAAAGGTCATGTATTCTTCATCTTCCTCTTACTACTTTCTCTCCACCGTCCTTCCTCTTTCCCACGTTCAGCTTCCTCCAGTCCCTTCCTAGTTCCTCTCTACATATATATTTCCCTTCCTACACTTCCCATCGGTAAATCTCTAACTCCTAATTACTCACATGATGAGCTTCGTTTAGCTATTTTTTCGTCGTCGTTATGATCCCTCTCTAATGACTACCTTCCCGCCCTCGATTAGACCCTCCCCAGCGTCATCCTCCCCTCCCCCCCCCACCCACCACCATATCCGCAGCATTTCACCAGGTTTTTTTTTTTATTCTCTCTCTCTCTCTCTCTCTCTCTCTCTCTCTCTCTCTCTCTCTCTCTCTCTCTCTCTCTCTCTCTCACTCTTCACGCTACCGGAGTAATCTCTTCGCGCGTTCATTCCCACGCCGCCTCCTCCCTTCCTCCTCCGCCCCTTATCATGCACTTCCCTCGGCATCTCCTTCCACCTCCCTCTCCGCTCTTGCCTCCTTCGTCCTACATCATCTTTATTTTTGTGTTCCTTGGTATTTTCCTTTTTCATTCTGGTACACTTTTTTTCTATATATTAATAACTTTAATAATATAAATCGTAATAATAATAAGTAATAATAATAATAATAATGATAATAATAATAATAATAATAATAATGATAAGCAGAAGCAGCCAATTAGTATTTAATTATCCAAGTTTTGAAACATTAAACTCATTATTTTATTATACATAAATTACACATGAAAAATAAATCGGTATTAACATTTCTTCAGACGCATGAAATATATATCAGCTCATTCCAAGGGAAGGTCTGGTGCTTCAGAAAGTGAGAGAGAAAAACAAACCTTCCTGGTGAATGACGACAGAAGGTTTCCTCTTTATAATTCATCAGCGTGGATGCTTACTATTCATGACTCACCCGCCCCCCCCCCCTTTTCCTACCCCAAGACAGGGAGGGACACACGTGGCTGCCTTGACCTGCACTTCATCAAATCAACGATCAGAATATCATCAAATATCTGCATTCGGTGTTGCACTTTATTACTCTACTTGGCATTTTCATCCTAGTTCTACAGTGAAGTAATTATAAACCCGACACTTAGCAGCCATCCAACCTGCTGCAAATGATAATTACACAGAGAAAATTAGTATTTGTACTTTTATTTGCCGCGATACTCATCACAGTTTCATTTAACAAATCTTAAAATTGCTTTTCGATACCAAACAAATTTCACACATTGAGTTATGGAAATGGAACATTATTTTAACTACGAAATATTCAGGTCACCAATAAATCATGCACTACTATTCGTGTGTGTGTGTGTGTGTGTGTGTGTGTGTGTGTGTGTGTGTGTGTGTGTGTGTGTGTGTGTGTGTGTGTGTGTGTGTGTGCCGCAGTGCATTACCACAGGACCCAAAGCTACGCCCCGCAGGACTCCCCTTCACCTATGTGGTAATTCCTAACTTTCCTCACGCCCTCACGCGTATCGAACCCATGCGAGGCAACCCACAATGTGCCTGTGACTGCCGGAAACCTAAATAGTGTTGTTCTGTGCAGGGCAGCCAGTGTGGTGGGAGCCGCCCTGTCCTGCCTCACCCTCACACCCGCCCATTCAACTCACTCCTCTTCTCCATTGCCTTCCATCCCTCACCCACCCCTCTCTCCTTCCCTCTCTACCCTTCCCCCACATACACTTCTCTCTCTCTTACCCTCCATTTCCCACCACCTATCTCTGTCTCACCTACCACTCTTCTCTCTTACCTCCCACTGACCCTCCATTCACACCCTCTCCTTTTCTTTCCCTTCTTCACCAGCCAACTCTCTCTCTTACCATCCATTCCACCTCACTATCATATCTTCCACTCTCCCAGTCTCCTTTCTCCTTTCTCTCTACTCCTCTCACACTCAATGCTCTCTATATCAGCCAACCTCCCTTCCCACCTTACCTTCCTTCTCCTACCCTTCCCTCCCTTTCCGTATCCTCCCTTCCCTTCCCTATTGTCATTGCCCTACATACTAACACGCCAGTCACTCCCCCTCTCGATTAAGCTCCACACACCGCTATTATCCACGTGTAAGCTTCTCGTGGTTACCGTCGGCTGAGCTTAATGCCTTAATGAGCATCACTTCGCAGCAGCCTGTCGGGGACTCAAGCGGAGAACATCAAGAATGACACCTCGACAGCAGCTTGTTAAAAGGAAATCATTAACCGCGTACTTGTTGGTGTGTTGTGGCTGTGGTGGCTGCTTCTGTTGAGTGGTGGTGATGGTGGTGGTAATGGTATGATGATGATGATGATGATGATAATGTGTTCATGTCTTGCCAAATAGTCTAATATCCTTTATCTGAAACTTCCTTAATCATTGTCACTCATAACGAACGCACGCACGCACGCACTCTTTGTATCTATCTATAGTGTACAGGGTAGTCTACTCTCCACACTGTTTATTCGCTGCCACTGTCGTTTTTCCCTTCCACACGCTCCTCCACCCTATTAACCTTCATTCATGGTGTCATCGCCTTCATCCACCCCCAGGCTCCTCTTCCTCCCTTACTCCGCTCACTCCTCTTCCTCCTACCAACGATCTGCCCCCAAAATCACGTCACGCGCCCACCCTTCCGCTCTCCATCCTCATCGCACCTGTAATCCCCTGTACCAACCACTCCACCCACCAATCACACCTGTTACCTCCACTCCTCCCTCCCTCCCTTCCTCTTTCCCTGTATCTCCCTCGCTCTTGCCTGCCTTCCCTCCCGCCCGCCCTCCCTCTTTCCCTTTCCCCTGCCTAGCTCTCTCCTTTCCTCCCTTCCTCCTGTGCCTCCTCCTCCTCCTCCTCCTCCTCTCCCTCCCTCCCGGATGTTCACTGTCGGTACATCCCCCACCCCCGAAAAAAGCATAATTACGGTAATAGCCCATAATGGCGACACTTTCCTGTATCCTCCCCTATTCCGTCTTTCCCTCCCATCCTCTCCCCCTCCTCGTCCCTCCCTACGCTGTGAATTGAATGGCTGAGAGTTGAATGGTGAGAATAAGGAGATGAAACTTCAATCAATCTGTGTGAAAATCTAGAGAAATTTTTACGGAACAATAGAAAATACGGATGTGAGTTATATCAGCACTAGGAGAGAGCGAGTATGAGAGAGAGAGAGAGAGAGAGAGAGAGAGAGAGAGAGAGAGAGAGAGAGAGAGAGAGAGAGAGAGAGAGAGAGAGAGAGAGAGAGAGAAAAAAAAAAAAATTACATATACACTATAGGAAATGGCTACAACTTTAATAAACAAGCAATCCTCAAACAGATTATGACTTAACACATACAAGCCTCGTAGTTTCTCTGTGTCACTACCAGTTAGCAATCCGAGTCGAAAATCACCAACAATGGCAGCATGAATACCTGGCTGGGTCATCGGTAACAGGCGGAAACAATGTTGCATGTCGGCTACATAGATCATTCACTTTCTCGCTCCCACACCTGTCTGCCAACGCCCCATCACTCTATTGTTTCAGAGACCTCGTTACCATTTCAGACTTGCCATTCCAGACTTGCACACGGCTACACTACACGCTGCCTCTGTGTGTGTGTGTGTGTGTGTGTGTGGGTGTGGGTGTGTGTGTGTGTGTGTAAGCTTAGTTGGCTTCCTTCACACTAAGCTTTATCTTCCTAAAAGGGTTTACTTTTCTCAGTCTGACTGTTTTATTTGTTACATGCAACCACACACTCCATCACTCACTCATCCACTCATCCACTCACTCACTCACTCACTCATCCACCCATCTATCTACTTACACCTACACACACACACACACACACACGAGGTAAGCGTGACGGTATTGTCTTAAGCTTAACAATACTTTCATCTATTTGGTGAAAAAGAGGCAGGTGAACCACTCTCTCTCTCTCTCTCTCTCTCTCTCTCTCTCTCTCTCTCTCTCTCTCTCTCTCTCTCTCTCTCTCTCTCTCTCTCTCTCTCTCTCTCTCACAGTGACAAAATCAATATAAAACCAGGCAACACTCTCTCATACACGGTACAGTGAACTCCTCAGAAACATTGAGTTCTTGTCTCGCAGCAATGTGTATATGGGTTTCCATCTCTATGCATGAGGGAGAGGAAGAAAGAAGAAAGGGGAGAACTAAATTAATTGGAATGGAAATGGATGAAAGGAGGAAGGAAAGGCAAGGCAAGGACAGGGCTCTACAGAAAGAAAATATATAAAGTTTAAAAGCATTTGTACTGAGAGATAAGTCTATTTTCGCCAAGAGACGATGATAACACGGGAGGAGGAGCGGTAATCATGGAATTATCGAGGCGAAGGAGAGTGGGCGAGGAAGGTAGCCGGGGTGCTTGTGTGGGAGCGAAGGAGGTATAGATAAGAGAATGAGAGGAGTGAGAAGGTGGTGGTGGAGATGGAAACGAAAAGAAAGAAAAGGCGAAAGAAAGGCAAGGATGGTTATGAATAATTGAGAGAGAGAGAGATAGAGAGAAAGAAAAAAAGAGAGAAAAAGAGAGAGAGAAGTGGATGGGGAAGAAGATAGAGGACAGCGTGCAAACAAAGACAGACAGATGAATATGAGAGAGAGAGAGAGAGAGAGAGAGAGAGAGAGAGAGAGAGAGAGAGAGAGAGAGAGAGAGAGAGAGAGAGAGAGAGAGAGAGAACGTGAGCAGGGAGAGAAGGGGTGGAACAGTGTTCGTGACTATTAAGACGCCATCAGGAAACTCATCCTAATGTGACTACTACAGCAGGAGTGAAGCCTCACGCGCCAACTGGCAGGGAATAATAGCTATAAAGGGGACGGAAGGAGGAGGAGGAGGAGGAGGAGGAGGAGGAGGAGGAGGAGGAGGAGGAGGAGGAGGAGAAGGAGGAGGAGGAGGGGAGGAGGAAAGGTTAACAAATATAATAGAAATGGAGAGTTGAAGAAAAGTAGATAAACAGAGGATGAGCACGAAGGATGAATAAAAGGGGAGGAAGGAGAAGGGAGGAGACAAGGAGAGCTGAGAAAGGAAAGGAAGAGTAGGAGGAGGAGAGAAACGGAAGGGAGGAAAAGGCATGTAAATGTGATGTGGAAGTGGTACCTTAATGAAGTGGGTGAAAGGACTGCGAAGCTGAAAAGGCTCTAGTTGATGAGGAGAGCGGAGGAAGGAGTGTAAAAAAAGGAAGGGAAAGGAAGGGAAACTAAGAGGGAGAGAGGAGATCATGGTAAAGCAGCGAGTTGGTAGTAAGAGGAAAGATAAGGTTGGAGAATAACAATGTGTGCACGAGCGTCAATGTTATATGGACGGAAAACTCAGACGCTAATGGTGAACTAAGACAAACAAATTAGAGATGCAGAGTCAACACCAGAGGACATTCTACACTCGTCTCCTGGGATTAGAAAATTGGTGAAATCGACGTAA
This sequence comes from Metacarcinus magister, assembly GCA_029783475.1. NCBI lineage: Eukaryota > Metazoa > Arthropoda > Malacostraca > Decapoda > Cancridae > Metacarcinus > Metacarcinus magister. The sequence continues at coordinate 7,694,700 of JAPQNM010000042.1, forward strand.
AAGACACAGATAAAGGACGTAGTTTCGTATCTGACTTTCATTCCACAAGACTGTCGACTTAAAATAACGTGAAAGGACTTTTATTACTAACTCCACACGCACTCACTCGACTTTACTTTTACGACCAGAAAAATAAAAATAAAATAAGTATCCAATTCTTGTCTCTTTTAATGGCATGTTAAATGAAAACCTTAGAGGATGTAAATCAACAACACATGCACTTCCCTCCCCTCCTCCCTCTCGCACGTCATCACGCAGGTAGGAAAACACAGGTATGCATACGTGAACTCTTTCCACTAAGCTACACTGTCCCACTTATGCCTCGCCTCGTCTCCACCGCCATCTAATCCGTCATTCCCAAGGCGTTGTCCGGGGAGTCTTAACTTTGAAGAAACTGTAACTTTATTTGGCGCGGCGTGAAACCTTCAGAACATCGTCAGCGACATTCAATAAGCCACCCAATTCCTTCTCATCCTCTTCCTCTTTCCTCCAACTCCACCTCCTCTTCCGCCTTAAGATATTTCCCACTTTCACTCGTAATGACTCTCATCGCCACTTCGTCGTCGCCTCACCTCCTTCACTACTTCCTCTAGCCTTTTGTCTTGTCACTCTGATCACGTTCCTTCAACATTCCTATACCCCCGTTATTTTTTCGCGCGATTAACACCCAAAACGTCCTCAGAATTCTAGTAGAGCTTGGCGCGACCTTCCCTGCGTCACACTCCCTCCCCGACCTGTGGGAAGTTCTCACATATATTTCATACCTACTTGATTGCTGCTCTTGCGGAGGAGGAGGAGGAGGAGGAGGAGGAGGAGGAGGAGGAGGAGGAGGAGGAGGAGAAGGAGGGAAAACAGGAAAAAAGAGAGGGAGGATGAGCAGAACGAGAAGGCTAGGAAGACACACATTCTCTCTCTCTCTCTCTCTCTCTCTCTCTCTCTCTCTCTCTCTCTCTCTCTCTCTCTCTCTCTCTCTCTCTCTCTCAACAAGCCCTCATCCCCACTAGCTTATCAGTGCAGGGCGACGCGTTCAGCTTCATCACCTTCGACGCGAAATTTGGACCACTCGGGCATCTGGAGTCAGCCAAGCGAGAGGCGTTCTTCCGGCGGGAGCGACGGGGGGAAAGGAGACCAATGAAGGACAAGCAGGACGATAAGAAAACACCCACGAGGAGAAGGAAGAAGAAGAGGAGGAGAAAAAATAAAATCAAGAAATACATCACCTAAAATAAGAGGCAAGAAAGTGTGGTAAATTAGGGAAAAGAAAGAGAAATACACTCAGAGGGAGAATATAATACCTGGTGAAGACGTGAGAGTAAACTAAATGAAATTAGGATACGGAGATAATGAGGGAGAGAAAGAGAGAGAGAGAGAAAAAAAAATGCGTGCAAAAAAAAAAATGAGGAGGATGCGTGAGGGGTGAGGGTAAAGGAATAATATATAGAGAAAAGAGATAACTCTATGGCCAGCCAGCACGAAGGTAAAGAAAGGAGTGTGTGTTGGAAGGTTGAGGAGGAACAAAGAAACCACTACGATTGGAGGTTGACGGGGGGAGGAAGTGTGTGTGTGTGTGTGTATGTGTGTGTGTGTAAGGTAAGAGAAAGGAAGTAAGTGGCAGGGAATGAGAGAGAGAGAGAGAGAGAGAGAGAGAGAGAGAGAGAGAGAGAGAGAGAGAGAGAGAGAGAGAGAGAGAGAGAGAGAGAGAGAGAGAGAGAGAGAGAGAGAGAGAGAGAGAGAGAGAGAGAGAGAGAGAGAGGTATAAAAGGAGAATGGAAAGAGCAAAAAGTGAACATACGAAAGTGAGAGAGCAAGAGAAAAAAAGAGAGAAAGAGAGGAGAGAAGCGGGAAGATGGGTGATGAGAAGGAAGGGGAGAACGGAGGGACGGACGAAGGGACGCAACGAAGGGACGTAGGGAAGGAGAGTGAATGAGTGAGTGAGTGAGAGAGAGATGGAGGGAGGAAAGTCGTGAAGGAGGTGATAGCAGACAGACTCTACAGACACTCCAACGAGGCTTCACTCCACTGGTAACCTGAGTGGGGAGGGGGAAGCCTGTGCAGCATGTGACACCACTTCGAAGAGGAACACATAGGAACACATAGGAAGAACAAACAACAACAGGCCTGCTGGCCCTTACGAGGCTGTTTGTGAGACTACACTATCTACTCTAGAGTGAAGGATACAGGATAGTAAGGGTGAAGGCTTCTCTCCCCAGCCATGGCTGGCAGGGAAAGGAAGGCCAACCAAGACCAGACTGTCACTACAACTACTGCTACCACTACTTCCTGGCAAGCGATGTCAGGCCACTAGCGACGTCTTTTGAATCGACATTTCGTAAGTTAGGTACATCAGGATGAACTTACTCAAAGTTTGCTACGTTAACAGATAGTATTTTAGTTGTGGATTGGCTTCTAAATATTTGTCAAGTCTATTTTTGAACGTAGTAATTGTTTTACTGTCGACGACATTGGCGGGCAGGGAGTTCCAAACGTTAACGATCCGATTGAAAAAGAAGTGCTTGGCTTTGTTTGATGTGAATCTTTTACCAGTAATCTTAAAAGAATGATGTCTTCTTGTTATATTTGATCAATCAAAAGTAATGTAATCTTCTGTATTGATATTATCGAATCCTTTGATTATCTTGAACATTTCAATGAAATCCCCTCGCATCCTTCGTTTCGGTGGTAATGGCAGGTTAAACATAACTTATTGCCAGTATTAACCCTTACACTGCCGAGGTCTTTTCTAAGTGTTCGATTTATAGATTTTTTAAAAAATTTTGATTTTATTCAAATTTTTCTTATTAATGATTAAAATAAATATTAATGATAAAAATAAATATTAATGATAAAAATAAATAATAATGATAAAAATAAGTAATAATGATAAAAATAAATAATAATTATAAAAATAAATATTAATGATAAAAATAAATATTAATGATAAAAATAAATATTAATGATAAAAATAAATATTAATGATAAAAATAAATATTAATGATAAAAATAAATATTAATGATAAAAATAAATATTAATGATAAAAATAAATATTAATGATAAAAAATAAATATTAATGATAAAAATAAATATTAATGATAAAAATAAATATTAATGATAAAAATAAATATTAATGATAAAAAGGAGGGGGAGGAGGGGGAGAATATTATGATTTTGCTGTAGGAGTTTGGAGAGAGGGAGAGAGAGAGAGAGAGAGAGAGAGAGAGAGAGAGAGAGAGAGAGAGAGAGAGAGAGAGAGAGAGAGAGAGAGAGCGATAGAGATAGAGAGATAAATAGAGAGAATGAATAGTTTTAGGCGTATCACACATGCGTATATAGTGTTTAATATTATAGTAATGATGAAACTGAGTCCAGATTCGTGTTCAGTTTGACTGAAAACCTTTAGGTACAAATTTTTATGAAATTCTGAGGTGTGGAAATTTTTCACGAAATTTTCAAGGGTGACACCTTGGATTTTT
>JAPQNM010000042.1:7703170-7778170 GCA_029783475.1 Metacarcinus magister
CTCCCATTGTCCCTCCGCACCTACCCTCTCTTTACCTCCGCACCTTTTTGTGAGTCTCATTCACTTGGTCGTCTCTCTTATTTCTTACACCCTCCTCTTCTTCCTTTCCCTCCTAAGCAGCAGTGCGATTTGCCATTAATCTGCAGTCTGTAATTAGGTCCACGCGCAGTAATTACAGACTGGGTGTAAATTCTCTAAAGCCCCTTAATATTTTCCGCCAGTTAGGAGCAAATTATTATTTTCAGCTGGGACATATTTGTGTTGGAACTCCCCACTATTTTTCCTCCCTGTCGTTAATATAAAGAGGGCAAATTCACAGAGGAAAGGTTTAAGGAGCTCACAGTACTAATTTCCCTAAGAGTAATGACCTCAAGAGTCGCTTTTATCTCTTTGGCGGGGAAATTATCACTGGGTTTGTCATTAGGTGTTGAGTCATGTTTCTTTGTGAGCCTCTTCCCTCATCACGAACTAAGCTTCCGCATCATGGGTAACTGCGTTCATTTTTTTCTTCTTCTTCTTTTCTTTACATCAACACTATGGAAGCATTCAGCAAGTCAGGGTAAAAAGGTCACTTATCCACATGTAGTACTACCTTCCAGCCACCCTGAATGACCACAATTATGACCTTCACATACCAGGGAAGTCAAAATAATTACTTTACACTTAAATCTATAACGAAATGATCCTTCAACTATGGCCACTTTACTTTACCTACACAAGAACACACAAAGTCATGGAAGTGGAACGACTCCACCACCACTACTACCAACCACACAGCAGGCACGACCCCACCACCACGACCAGCCAACCTCAACGCCAGTTCAAGGTCACACGAGAGCATTTCGCTACATTTCGATGCAATAACTTACATTCACAAGCTCTAAATAAAATAATAAATGACAGGTATATCGCGCTGAATCAATTGGAAGTTTTAGCCCCAAGAGTGTATCTATTGAATCTCACCTTAGCTTCATATGCATTACATAGACTAGTTCTACTTTTTTTTTATCACATTATCTATATTGTAGCGCTAGTTTAAGCACGCCATAGGACGGTGGTGTGATTTGAAGGAAAGGTTGTTAGCACTCATCGCCTTGCTGTCTTATGCATCACTCTGAGCTGCAAACCAAACGTGAACAGCTACTTGATGAGTCACGAGTCAATCCCCTTTTCTTTCCTCCACCTTCAGGAGATAGTGACGCAAGTTGTGGTATAGTTATTGCCTTTTTTTTCTGCACCAATTTTCGGATAACTTGCCTATAACATTTGAAAAAACAGATTTGTTGCAGACAATAGGAAAGCTTACAATTTTCTGTATAGTTTCAAACAGCAGCAATTAACAAACATTTTCCTTCCATTTCAATGTTTTATCTCAAGGCCATTCTCCTTTTCATAGAAAGAAAACAATAAAACGTACATCCACCTTTAGGGCGTCAGATGGGACGACTCAGATATTTCACCGCAAGCCTCTTTTCCCACCTGTCTCGATCCTGAACCTCGCATAGCAAGCTCAGTTGCAGGCAGGAAAGGGTCGTGATCCACCTACACGTATTATGTCCGAGACCCAACGACGTTTTCCTCTACTCCTGTGAATGCAACACAAGTGAAGTGGTCACCGGCCTTCTGGAAACCATTCACGGAAGGGCATGACACAGCAAGCGTTTAGTCTGTTCCCTTCCAGCACCAAGTTATCTTCAGTCGTCGCGGAAACACGGGCTGAGCGACAAAGCCCCGTCAATCCAGAATCACACTCCATGTCCAGTAAAACCAAACTGCCCACGACCCTGGATTCACTGACGGGTGCACAGTCACCTCAGACGCTCCGCTCCAGTCACGTCGCCATGTCGAGACCGTTTTCTTGTATTGGGAATATCATTTCTTATAATTAGGAAACAAATAGTAAGAGTCACCGGTTATAAAAGTAATCATATATAACTCTATAGGACATGTATTGGCTAGGGAGCTGGGAAGGGGGCGTCGTGCCGAGGATGCAGCCCCACACAGTGTTTTTACAGAGTCCAGGAGTCCCCAGCCGCAGCATGAGGATCATATCGTTGCTTCCTTCCATCCGCCTTTTTTCCCCTATAAATACAGAACAGTCACCCTTTAATATGCATGGTAATGGAAATTCTATAGTATTCGGTATGAAAAGAATTGCGAATGTACTTATTTGCATCACATTGGAGATGAAAACTTACTTTCTTTTCTAAATTCTTATTAGAAAATGGAGAAAACAGAAGTCAGTAGTATTTCAGCAGCCAGGCCGGCGGGATGGTGACGCCTCCAGTGAATGGTGTCAGCGGCTTCCTCTTCACCTGGCTTCCCTTTCTTCCCGCCTGACTCTAGCGTGCTATGGGACTCGCTTTATCGGCACGAGCGATCTAACCTTTGTATACCAGCGGATATGAACCTTCCCTCGCATCTATCCTGCCTATAGCAAATTTTCTGACACAGTACAAGAATCCTAAAGTTCCTTGCATGGTGATGTTTTAAGGCTCCCGTGTGTTCAAGGGGAAGCAGTGTTGTAAGGGAATCGAACCCCTTAAATTGTGTCACCAACTACAACGCAACACTTACACCATTCTGTACGTGTCTTCCTGCCCTTTCTATTCTTCCCTCGCCTTTCTTATTCCCTGCCTCTTCCCTCAGCCTCCTCTATTTCTCGCTCTCCTGCTCACTCTTCCCTCCCGATCCCATACCCAATCCGTTTCTTATTCCTGTTTCAGTTACGAGTACTTAATCCTAGTCCATTCTTTACACTGACTCCCCTTGCTTCAAACTCTTGTATGCTTTTCGTTCTCTCTCGTTTTCTTGTTCCCTCTCTCGTTCTGTCTCTTAATCTTGCTTCCCTCTTTCGTTTATGTTTTCTCACCTCCTCCCTCTACAACTAATACTTTCAGTGCAAGATGAGAAGCACAAAATGAAAGCCACGTCGGTCATTCACCTGCCGTTCCCCTCTGTAAAAATTATTCCAATAAGGCTTAACGTGGCAGGCAAGGCAGAAAGACAGAGGAAGGAGAGAGAGAGAGAGAGAGAGAGAGAGAGAGAGAGAGAGAGAGAGAGAGAGAGAGAGAGAGAGAGAGAGAGAGAGAGAGAGAGAGAGAGAGAGAGAGAGAGAATCTGTTTACGTCTGGGCTCTGTTCAATACCACCTTTAGTTAATATGACATAGATCACTCCCACAGTATGTAGTGTTCTCCAAAATCCTACAAAAGATTTCCTTGCGGAAGAAAAAAATGGAACCTACAACATAAAATATGTTTTTAAAGTACAATGACATTTCCCAAAGGACTTTAAACTGGTGAAGCTTCGTTGCCATAAAAAGGAAAATAGTATCGTAAATGTATTAACACTTCAATTTCACATTTTTCCCCATAAACACTGTTATTTTTACCTCCCGCAAGCGTGGAACCATTATAGCTCGGGCATACCTTAGTAAACTTCCCGATAACTTATCACGCAAGGTTCAGTGCACCCGCACCTGCCTGTAGTTCAAAGGTGCACGCTGCTCCTGTTACAAACTCTCTGGTGTAAGTAATTTGTAGATACTGAATATTTTTTCTTTCTCATCCCAGAAAATTACTATAAAGGAAGGTAGATCCTGACTTACTAGAAGGGAAATTTAACAATGATATCATTGAAGTTGGTTAAAAAAAAATCGATTTTTATAAGAAAATACTAGACATATAGACCTCTGCTAGACATAATGATGCATACCTGATTGTATTGATTATGTTTAACATACAGCATAGTACATACAATTTTCTGGATGAACTTCCTATAAAGTTTTATTCAACAAAGTCTTATCTAGAAGAGGAGAACAACACCGCTAACCGCACCCTACGACAAGCAACAATTCATTGCCCGACGCCCCGCTAGAGGTCACTGGTCTGCGTCACGGTCCGGCGGCGCCTCGTGCTCCGCAGCATGAAATGAGTTTACGTATTTAAGATGCAAGCTGATGAACATTGTTCGGGAAGACGTCCAGCAAAACGTAGTCTAACAATATCCGAAGACAAAGGAACACAAATAAAAGAAGGACTGCAAGACAAAATATAATATTTGATGTGCAAAAATTTCTTGTCACAAACTTGTTCGCGAGATGTTAACTTAATAAAAAAGAGATAACAAGCCCGGGATGCTTAAGTCGTACTGTAACTATAATTCGCTTCAGCTACAGCCTGACCCAGCAACACAAAGATCCAGGAGACCCATGGAGACTACAAAAAACAAAACAAAGAACCTCATGGCTGAACGGTGAAACGATGTACACAACTAATGAACTTCAAGCCTCGACAACATTCACCTCCGCAGTCGAGTAAGGTGAAGGCTAGTGCATCAAAGGTCAAGTACAGCCTGACATGCGAATGGAAGGGGGAGTCTGACTTTGCTATTGTGACCATGACTTGTGAATGAGAGTAAAATACAGCAGAAGGGAAGTGTTTTTATCTACATCTCTTCACATGGCTATCAAAAGCTGTGAATCCTTGGTAGCAGTTCATCATTTCAGTTCATCTCGTTGCCAAATCCTGGAACAGTACGAAACATTGATGCTTAGGGTACTAAAGCGGCGGCGGCAGTGGTGGTGAAGATCCTTTTTATTTTCTTCATATATTTTTTTCATTTTACAAATTCAAATTTCATTTTTCATGCAAACAGGAGGTCGTATCCATAAAGAAAAACAAGTAGAAAAAAGTTAACAAAACATAGGTAGAAAAGTCCTTCCTGCTGCCTTTGATGTTTTTTTTATATCAACTTCCTGGAGAGGGGTTCCCAGCCTTCCGTTCTTATTCCTTTTTGTCTAACATTTTTTTTACAACCAAGGAAAATAGAGAAGAGTATTTTGACTCCCAATGTACCAAGGCCATAGTATAATGATGATAGCTCAATACTAACTGTTGAAAAACAAAGGAACCACCACCACCACCACCATCTCCGGCAAAACAATCATCATTAACATCATCATCATCAGAGGCAGCAGTAGCAGTATCGCCACATTTTCTCCGGTACGTATGATGGTTATTTAATAGATAAACGTCAACAATTTGAAGGCACGCAAGAGATACAAGCAATGCAATATTTATGTGGCTTGCGTTTGTGTGTATGCCAGCAAAACTCTGTCACTCCTACACTCCTACTACACCTCACGTCAAGGGGTAATAGGTAATTGGATTAGGTCAACTTGCACAACAGATCATAAGATTACCAGATACAAACCTTTACTTTTGACAAGTTATATTTTGATGAACATAACATAACACATTCGATTAGGAACAATGATAAAACTGTCAACGTATATTTCATCTAACTCAGGACACCGAAGTATTTTTACACTAACACTCACAAAGGTTTCAAAAATAGTATTCATAAAAGGAAAAGGGAAGTAAAATGAAGGACTGATATGCCATTCACGGAGAAGTATTAAAATGTCAAAACTTAAAAATAACATGTCAGTGAAATGATTAAATAGTAGAAACATTTTCCTGAATTCAAGACCCCCGATATCCGCGAGCGTCATCCTGTCTAAAGATTATATAAAGGGACCAAAAAACTACCCCACCTTTTTTCATATCACTTCGTGGCCTATATTCAGATTTTACCCTGCCTGTTAAAGCAATTTTCCACATTTTCTCGATAATAAACTAGGTTACACTTTTTCCCCAAAACTCCACGCCAGAAAAGTTTATAATATATTTTCCCTGTTCTTCTACATATCGGGACGTTCAACTTTTTCTTTTTCCGCTCTCTTCCTCCTCTTCCCGCCAGATTATAGGAGCTGAGAGCCAGTGTGCCCGAGGTGGGGCTCTACCACACTCCACTAAGTTCCTGCCAGCATTCAATGAATAATACAGATCAAGAACACACTCCGGTAATTTCTCTCTCTCTCTCTCTCTCTCTCTCTCTCTCTCTCTCTCTCTCTCTCTCTCTCTCTCTCTCTCTCTCTCTCTCTCTCTCTCTCTCTCTCTCTCTCTCTCTCTCTCTCTCTCTCTCTCTCTCTCTCTCTCTCTCTCTCTCTCTCTTAGAAAAATATTATTCCCTATATTTTATCCTACTTAATGTAAGGCAGTGTATAATTGTATGCATATGTATGCAAGGAAACAATAGTATAAAAATATATATATATATATATATATATATATATATATATATATATATATATATATATGTATATACAAGCTGTAGTGGAAGCTGCAGAGCCCTGTGATGGGGCAGCAAGAATACGGATTTGGATGCGGTGGTGGTGGTACATTAAGCTGAAAAAAATAATAGTAATAAAAACAATTGCATAAGCCAAATCAATCCTCTAACACTTACATCTCCGCAAAGAACACGAGCAAAAGTTCGAATGCTCAGAAATGAGAATGGAAACAAATATAAAAGAATCCAAAACCCACCAAAGACCAGGGCCAAGCCTGACGCAACCCCCCCCCCCCCCCCTCACCCCGAGGCAGCAGTGCCAGAACACACACATTTGTTGCATCAAGTTTGACCATAGTTACAGTCCGCGCCAACTGATGCATTGGGTGGAGTGGGCAAAACCTGTACTCCCATTAGAGAACATGTATCAATTACGCTCCACTGCAATTACCAGCTGGTCCCGCACGTGTGGGAGCCGCAGGTGTTCAAGTGAGGTAAAACTCACTACAACCACACATGCATATTTCCCAGCATTAGCTATTTAAGGCATCTTTCCAATAAACTCTCCTCCTACATGCTGACTAATGAATCGTGGTCCACATGCAAGTGATTCTCGGAGGAGAAGTTACATAGAGAGACGTGTAATTGAATGTCATCTCCTTGCTCTGAATGATGAAACGAAAGACAATTCTTTTTAATACGAAAGGGATAAATCCAGGTGGAATATGATTCTTCCCTTTCCCCTCCCACCTGCCTCCAGCCGACCGCGCGATACGACGCTTTCCCTCCCAAACTTTTATAATGTCGACATCACGGCCACGCTTAAAATTTTGTCAGGAAATTTCCCTGTAAAGAGACATAATGCACCCTGAAGTAAAATTATACTGTTTTTCAATATAACTTTAAAAAAAAAAAAGTTTATACAGTGAGGGTTGGGGAAAAACTGTGTTGCATCTTCATTCATATTCACGACTTTACAAACTTAATTACTGTTTTCTAATTACTATATAACATTATAATTACACAGTGTTGCTAATATTCTTACTAGGAAAAAGAGTTCTCCCGTTCACCCTTTTTCTCTTCCTACTCTTTCTCGTCACGGTTGCTATTAATATTGTTACTGCTGCTACTTCTTCCCTCGTCCTCCTCAAGTGTCAGTCATTGTCCTCCTCCTCTCCCTCCTCCTCGTCCTCCTCGTATTTCTTATTCCGTCTCTTCCTCCCGGATCTCGTCCCCTGTTCCGTCTCCTCTTCCTCTTTCTCATCTTCCTTCATCTTGTCAGCCATCTCCAGATACTTCTTTCCTGCTGCGTCTTTTTCTTCTTATTCTTCTTTCCCTCTTCTTCCTCCTCCAGTATGTAGTCTTCCTGTGGGATGAGCCACCTTCCTGCCTCCGTCGTGTCCGTCCATCGCTATATTTCTCGCCGCCTTAACTTCGAGCACATTTCATGGACTTCCCAGGTAACTTTCCTTCCGGAGACTTGGCGAAGGTCTTGTCCAGTGTATCTCAAGGTTTACACACACACACACGCACATGCACACGCACACACACACACACACACACACACACACACACACACACACACACACACACACACAATAGTAAAGAAATAGAAAAGGTGTTAAGTGTGTGATAGAGAGAGAGTAGAAGAGAGGGAGGGCAGCTACTATAATTGTATATACTCTACATTACAACAACCTTGAAGACCTCACCTGGATTAAAAGATTTGCTATTTCAGTCACAGCACACCTGATATTACCTGCATCCCTTCCTTCAATTAATGATATGCAGGTGACCTTGTATATATATCAAGTGTTGTTCTTCTTCATCTCATCTCCTTCATCTAGATTTCACCTGACACTAACTCAGCACACTCCAGCACACCCTTATTGATTTGCATATCTGCTCCCTTGTTACATTTCTTTTATTTTTCCTCCACCTTATCAGTTTACCTCCTTCAGACACGATGCATACTGATCATATCCTTCCCTAGGGCAGTTACCTCTGTACATAACTCTTGTGTGTAGACTAAAAGAAAGTACAAACATATGATACACGATGAAAAAAATTACTATAGCTATTCTTGGCTGTAAAAGTTACTATAGATCTAATACGCATAGTAAATAAAAAAATTAAAAAAACACCAATTATCAGTGAAATACAAGCACTAATAAAATCTTCTTCACTGAACTTTGACCACTCCCCTTCTTTTTATTCGGTAAATTCACGACAGGATCGAATTACATACCTGTACACCGGTGTTGCTTACGTCAAACGCAATATGTCTCAAAACACATAGTAACTAGCAGGATGTGAGAAAAAGATATGAAAGGGAATAAAGGATGACTATATTTCTTGTTTTATGCATTACAGTCATGCGATGGAAGTATGGTTTGGTTGGTAGGAAAGGAATCAAGAAAATGTGTTATGGCAGTTTAGGTAGAAAGTAATAAATGAAAATATAGAAGGGAGTTGACTTGATTGTGAAAAAAAACATTTACGAAAGTGTGATACGGTGAGACAGGTAAGTGACGGAAGGATGAAACCAAAAAATAACCTAAAGTAGAATAGGTTTGTCCAAATGAAGAAGCTGCCACACAACTGCACTGCTTAGACTGACAGACGATGAAATTACCCTAGATTTTGAGCTACATAAAGCAGCTTAACGTTGGGAAAAGATTGTGTTCAAGGACTCAGTTAGACGTTCAAACCCCTAGAGTCTGCGATTGGTTGTGGTGTTTCAAGATTTATGTAGCAAGTGGTTCAATATTTTCTTTTCGTACAAGTCCAGGCTTCCCTTTCCACCTCCCTTTTAAATGTGGGAAAAAGGAGGTTACCAATCAAGATGATGACGTTATGAAGTTTCCACTTAACAGGAAGAAAAAAATTGTAGAAAACGCAAACATAAATCTCGTTCTTGCTTTCTGAAGGAGTCACACTTTTCCTTCGCCGTCATTCAAACAGAAAACAAAGAACTAAAGGATTTTTTCAAACTTTGTTGTTCCTTACTTCCAGTGTCTTTTTAAACTATGATTATTACTTTCCTTCGTATTTATGAAGCTGTCACCACTGCCTTAAAGTATGTTGCGTTGCGTGCGTCGGAAAGTGTAAGAGTTTGTGAGAAGGAAAAGCGGTGTTAGTGGTCGTGTGTCGGCGGAAGCATCTACAAAGTCCCTGGAAATCACAGTCTCACCGGTATGTCCGCCTCCAAAATTTAACATGCCGTCAAATGGCTTAAAATATCCTGCACGTTGTCAATTTGCTGGTACTTCTACCTGGAGGATTTATGGCCTGGAACTGTACTTTGTATATATTTTTTTTCTCGCAAAGGTATGAACACATTTTGATGCCGGCAACTTTTTCCTTGGTACAAGGACTAGAATTTATAAACCTACTTAGAGGTCCACCCGCAGAAGCGAAGGAGGCGGGCAGAAGCTAAGCTCAGCCCCACGTCACCCGGAAATTTCCTCACCACCTATTGGTATTCCAGGTGCCGCGCTTCACCGTCCGCCGTCACCTGGGTGTCAGGCCATGGGGTCCAGATTGTCATGTAGGTGTATTGTTGAATTGGGATTCAATTTGCGCCGCGTTCACACCAAAAATCATTTCACTTTTGCCTCACCGCCGTGCCTGAGCGCCAGAATGCATTTTTCTTTCACTCGAGTAGTGATCCTTTGTCATCACAAACTCGCCTGAGCCTGCTGCCTCCCCCTCTTCACTTTTATCCAAGAGTTTTGGTTCCCCTATACAATCCCACTGTAGCTTCAGCTCTCCTCCTCTACCCACACGCTCCTACAAACCCACCACTGTTTCTTCCTAAATGTGTATACATACATACATACATACATGTATACATACGTACGTACATACATATATACATACATATATATATATATATATATATATATATATATATATATATATATATATATATATAAAAGCACAAACAAGCATTATTATATACATGACATGGAAGGAAATATAAGCCACATGAAAAAATAAGAAGAGTTGACATCTTACAACTTTGTTTATTCATGTCAAAGAAAGTGTGTTTTGAATGACGAAATGAATAGGCCATGGGGGAATAAAGAGGGAAGCAAGGCAAGATGAAAGGAGAGGAACTCAAGGAGGGAAAAAAAATGGTTGGAGCCCGGAGGGAGAAGAGAGGGGCTCGTGGAGAGATGGAGGGAAGGACGCAGCTGTATGAAGGAAAAAATGAGAACACGGAGGAAATGAGCGGGAGGGCGTTGTGAATATCTGGGAATAGGGAGAATAAAGGTATAGAAAGAAGAGTTGTGTCGATATGAAGGATAACATGGCAGAGAAAATGGGAAGGTCATGAAGGGATGGAGAGGTGGATTCACGGACAGTTGGAAGGTAAGGTTGTGTTGTGAAAGGAAGGAGGAGGGGGAGAGGGTAAAGTGAATAGATAGGAGCAAGGAAAGAAGAAAAAATTATTTCTTTAACAGTGGAGACAACGCTGAATGAAGGAAGCAAAGGTTTGGTTATGCTGGAGGGAAAATAGAAGTCCTTGGCACAAGTTTATCAGAACTAGTTTACCTATAATGACTTTGTTCCTTTTGAGGAGACAAATCGACATTCCAACAACACTAAGCAGCTCGAGGACACACTCACCAACTTGTGGTTACTGATGCGGTGCGCTGACTGGCACCCTTTGTACCGGTGCTCTAGCTCCGTCTGGAAATAAAAGAGAAACTTATTTGTATGTAGGTATGTATGTATGTATGTATGTATGTATGTATGTATGTATATATATATATATATATATATATATATATATATATATATATATATATATATATACTAACTTATTTATCAATTCATCTATTTATTTATTTCGCAAATGAAAAAAAATGACACACACACACACACACACACACACACACACACACACACACACACACACACACACACACACACACACACACACACACACACACACACACACACACTTTACAAGATTAAGCAGTTTTATAGCCCTTTGGGGTAGATAATGAGATTTCAAACAAATGTAGTATGATTAATTATAGTAATTTATATGTGATTTAATCAAATTACGTGGATTAATAGACAGGAGTAATTTTGAGTTCATATGTAACCCTATATTTTTTGTGTAATTAATTATTTGGTAACTTGTTTTATACTTCACGAGATCTGACAGTAACGGCACAACACAAACACACAGCATCGTCCATTTCACGGGTTTCTCATTTTTTTTTCAAATAATTATTTTATTATTATTCCCTTAAATGAAAGATAAATTCGAAATATGATCGTAAAACAGGAATAAAAAGTCCATGCAATTAGAGTGATGACTTTCTTCCAGTAAATCATTCTACATTTTTGAGATGACACGTATCTTCATAACATTGTGTGAGTTAGGACACACACTTATTGATGCTGATTATGAAAAATTATAAAGTCTACAATGAGAAATAATTAAATAAAGTGGGAAAAAAGCCATAACATGAATACTACAGATAAGAGACAAAGAAAAAGATAAATTAGTATAAGACTGAATATCCTTGAAGATTTGTCAGAAGTACACATCCCTGAGAACATACATACTATCAAAGAAAAATCTCACATAATAAGACTTTGAATATCAAAAAGAAAATATAAGATAAAAATGAAATTTAAAAAAAACGAAACATGAAAGGAAACCATATATATGAAAAAAAACCTCCTCCAAGACCTTGCGAGAGAGAGAAAAAAGAAGGGTGGTCTCTTGTAGTTCTAAGAAAAAAACATTAAACAGAACTAGAATGACCGCCTCAGGCATTTCCTAGTTGCGATATCAAGCGACACTAAAGGAGCAATAATCCTTCCACCTTCTACAAAAGAGAAAAAAGAAGTGAGCAGTAACCCAAAGTTCTCTTCCAGCATCACAATACAGAGATGTACGTAACCTGCTTTTATATATAGGGACGGAAATTCCTCCCACATAAGGTCACTTCCTATATCCTTCCATACTTCTCCCCTAGACGATCCGCCCCCTCATCCCCTTAAAAGATGGTGGCCTTCTGTCAACACAAGGAGGAGTCTCAAACGGTCCCCAGAGGCTTTTGTGGTATGCCGGCGGTTCAAAGAGGAAGAAAAGGTAAATAACAAAGGTAAATTCCGTCTTTTTGAAACCCATTTCCGTCCTCTGTATCCATTTTTGTGGTAATGGCGAAGGACGGGTGAGGGAAGAGGAAAATCAATAACAAGAATGTACTTGAGAGAGAAAGTATATTACTCATAGCCACAAAAAGTACACAATACAGTACTACCAACTCACTGTCAAGGTAAATTTAGACTGTAAAAACTTGAGGCGTAACACGGAGACTGCTGCATATAAATAACACTTCATGAAACACGACAAAAAAAATGAGAGGCAAGAAATTTTTGTTTTCTTGTCTTGAGGAAGGTGACGAAATTAATCATGAGTTCCTTTTTTGAGCAACGAAACAGACAGACACAAGAACCGTCTGGGAAGGGTGAAAAGGCCTCGCCAAGCGTGTAAGTTCCTCTCAAAACAGTAAAAAGGGTTGCGGGGAGTTGCGTGTTTGCTCCTGGTGGCGGGGAGCAGCCGGCGGGCGAAGCGGAGGTAATAGCAAGGTAAGAGGAAGGCAAGAAAGAGGGAAGGAAGGAAGGAAGGAAGGAAGGAAGGACGAAGTGAGGTGGGGAAAGATGGAAGGTTGAGATGGAATGATTACTTGAATTACTCAGCATCACAAGGACAACGTCGCAACATCTGAGGCACCGACGCTTCATCACAGTGAAGGAGGTAAGGCAACAGCATGGGAATAAAGCTGAAATGAGAGGGAATGTCAACATCATAAAAGGTGGAAGCGAAAATTATTTCAAACGGATAAAAAAGGAGCGAAACGGGATGCAGTGCAGCGAGGACGTGTGTGGTGGGTGGGACGCCGGGAGGGGAGTGAAGGGAGAAGGGACGGAATGATGCTATGAATGGAAGCTGGGAAGACGAACGTGCCGGCGGAGAAAATATTAAAATTATAGATGCAAGGTGACAGTTGCCAAGTGGAGGAAATGTAAAAATATTCTGGAAAAAATCGAGGAAAAAATATAGTACTGTGTGGTGGTGAGTGGTGGTGGTTGTGGTGGTGGTGGTGGTGGTGGTGGTGGTGGAGGCCTTAACACACCAGGTCCTTGTGCAATGATACCATCGTCTGCCATGCGCACCCTGCCTCACAAAAAGCGCAGAACAATAACATTACAGCGTCGAGCATGAGTTGAATGAATAAAAACACAGCTATGACAGAACGTACAAATAAAATGTTGTACGTTCTGGAATACAATAGTTATGTGACTAGAAATGCAACTTGTTTATTGTTTTCATACCGAATCATCATTTATAACAGGCAGCAATCATTTATCTATAGGTCTCGTTTCATATGTCCAGACCATTCTATAATCCCAAAACACTGTTATTAATATGTAAGGTATTTATTTATTCACTTAGTTACAGGTGAGTAGCAGTTGTAAGGTTGTCTTTAATGTTCTTCCTTTTAATGTATAGAACAACACGGAAGATAAATTGATTAGTGAGAATAATTGGTGTCTAGGTTTCTTACTGAAGCTTCAATAACACCAGTTGCCGATTGTTCTGCTTGCTGTTGACCTGCAGATAAGGCATCACAAGTCTTTCCTATTCTCTTTAAGCCAACGACTATTTTAGAACCCTTGCTGTATAATTTAAACGGATTCATTTTTTTACTCCCTGGATGCACGTGGCCATTTTGTTCCTATTTACCAAGCCCCAACGGTTGAGGTTTAGACTTTAAAAGATAAGCATTCGCCTCTGTTACCGCATGATTTAGTCTTACTTTAATCTACAAGCACGGCGGTGGCAGCAGCGGCGGCAGGGACGTTTTGCGGCAGAGTTACAATGATTAAAGTGAAGTATATCTGTAGTATTGTACCGAGGATCAATCTGACGCTGATCATGACATTACAGACCTGTACTGAAACACAGGAAGATAGCAGCAGGGAGGAAAGAGAGCACCATCCTGGAATCAGATCACGCTCTCATCCTCAGTTTGTATTCGTCACTTACAGTGTTGATGGTGTTAGAATCATCCACTGACTTTCAATCATTTCCTGTCCTTTATTTCCAACAATCCAATACATTTCTCATTTCAACCGCACCCTTAGAACAAAAAGCAGATCAAAAAAAAATGTAGCCAAGCAAAAATCTTCTTTAAAAGCCTGTATCGGGTTTTATGATATCCGCGCATCAATTATCACGGGAGCATCGAACTTCACAATCTCGTCCAATATTCTAGGGCTTCCCAAGAGATCAACGCGGAATTCAGTGTCCGATCAACATGCAAAATTCAGAAACAAGATCGGAATCACGTGTGGGTGTGCGTGGTCCCTGGAGGTGGCGGTGAGGGTGGGTGTCTGGTGCTGCATAGAGACTGAAGTGGCAACAAAAACATGAATCGGAGGAGGAGAAAGAGGGAGAAAAGCTTAATCTACATGCAGAAGGAATGGGGTGAATGGACGATCAAAGTGTTGCTCTCACATCAGTCACGTGGAGGTTGTCGTCAGCAAGACTTCCACGATGAAATTTTATTTATTGAACTAACATTAATTCACGTATAGATTAAATAATACGAGGAATACATGCGCCTTTTTTCATCCTTAATAACACTGTTGATCTTTGTCACGTGGAAACGGTCATGAGTAAAAGTTCAAAAGTGAGTCTCCTTTAATTTACGTAATGTTAATTCATGTAAAGGTTAAAGTGACACTGCTAACTTTATGCGTACAGTGATTCAGGACAAAAGAAAACCAAAGGCATAACAAGACTCGTAACTATGAATAATGCTAACCATGAGAGAAGAAACATGCGTTGTACAGGGAAACGGTGAACATTGCTGGAGGGGAAGGGATAATCCAGCTTCGGTATAGGAAAAAGTGCATGAAAATAAAAATATAAACCGAGACATTATGAGAAGACCGACGTTTAGATCACAACGACTAAGAAACAGTGAAAAGGGACATTATACTAATTACCATTTATCAACACCGATCAGCAATTACTAGTTAATAAAAAGTTAAATACATAAAATTACCGTCAAAGAAACAAAACACATGGCTAAACCTTTACAAAAGGAATTGAAAAAAAATATAATAATAATTAATTCCACCGCGACCAAATAAGTAACTAATCACAAGCCAGGCTGTGCCCAGTCCAATTTCCTTGAGAGTTAATGAGCGGAGCTGCAGGTAATTGCCACGGCTAATAATGCACACATGAGGGAATTGGGTCTTCCTGATGACGAGGCGTGACTGGCATGTTCTTGGGGTAATTGTGGGAAGTGGTGGAGGTGGAGGGTGGAATATAAAGGGTGGAGCCGAGTGTTCGAGGCCGGGGTGATGCTGATGCTGGCTGGTGGCTGGCTCAGGGGTTGGAGGAGGGAGTTAAATTAAATAAATGAATCGCCCCATGATCGATATGCTAAGAAAATGAGGTGAAAAAATAGTACATATGCATAAATAACCGTGCATTATTGCTTTATATGTCATGTATTTCGTGTGTTAGGTATATATATTTTTAGACTAACGGTACAAGGCACTCAATCCCCTGTACCGGTGTGGGTTCAAGGAGGGTTTACAGGTTGATTAGGTTAACCTTTTTACAAGGACACGGAGAAGGAAGTAAGCATTAACTCGAAGAGACGGCACAGGAAGTAAAGTTTAATAGCGCGGGAGCCAGATTAGGTGTTCTTCATAGCGCACAGTGACTACGATTCTCAGGTATATACAATCTAAAGCTGTTTACCAATTTGTTGTTTTGTATTGGATTCATCAAAGGCAGCGACGATTTCATTTCCAAGAATTACGTCTTGCATTATTTTGGTCGACCAAGAAAAGGGAAAAGGGAGAGTCTGGAGCATAAAATACGAAGTGAAAATATATGTTTCTTGGTATCCTGCGCCTCGTGTGTGTTTACATATATCCAATGCGTTCATCCAATACTAGGAATCAAAACTGTTTGGTCATACACATGCAACAGGTAGGAAGAAAAAGTCAACAAATAAACACTGAACTAACAGGAAGAAGGGCTGAACGAACGAAAGTGACATGATATGGAGTGAAACTAAAAGAAAAATGTATGAAGCAAGATTCTGAGTCAATTTTAGGACAAGTCAGGAAGACCCAAGGGCCGAGCTCCCCCGTGGAAACGAGAGCCGCGCCTGGGAGGCCATGCTATTATGTAGATGAAGGTGTTGAGACAAAGTGAAAGGGAAGGTGCCTGGCCTGTAGCTCCTGCAGGAAACGAGGCACTCGAGAGAGAGAGAGAGAGAGAGAGAGAGAGAGAGAGAGAGAGAGAGAGAGAGAGAGAGAGAGAGAGAGAGAGAGAGAGAGAGAGAGAGATTAAAGACGGACAGACGGACGGACGGACAGACAGCAACACACAGAGGATGCAAAGAAAACAAGCACACGTGAAAATCAATGTGAAGACAGTAAATGATGTAGAAGCACCACACTGAAACTCTTTATGTTAAGCCATGAAACTTTTACACAACCAGTGCAATACAGAAAACAAACCCATTAAAGTTATCTGTCAATAAATCGAACGGAAATGCATGAACTTCTTGGAACACCTCTTTATCAGGTAAATTAAAGCAGCATTCATAAGTGCACGAACTATAATCACCAAGAGTCATGGCAGATCAATGTTCTGAACCATGCAAGCGTGTGATACCAGCCACTAAGGAAAGTCAGGGAGTTCATATCGCATAATCAACTATTTATTTACTTCTCAATACTTCATAAGAAAGCAAATAAAACTCTAGTGTAGTTTCCCCTGGGGAGGAGCGCGCGAACCCACATCATTAACTCTTGTTTACCTGCTTCTAAGACTAAAACTTTCTTGTTTATTCTGCAGCTAAGGGGTATTGATTAGATGCCTCTGTGTATGTCTGTATGTATGTATGTATGTATGTGTGTGTGTGTGTGTGTGTGTATATATATATGATAATGATGAAGATGATGATAATAATGACTCATACATGTGCTAATCGTCAATATGGATAGAATTCAGGAACAAATCCATAAGTAAAATAAAATCAAACATAATAAAATATGGAATGAAGTGGCGGGGAAGGAGGAGGGACAGACGAGGTTTCTTCAAGGCGGCACAGACAGAATTAAAGAAAAAAGGATCGACTTCCATTAACTTTACATGGATGCAATGATGAACACTGATTAATTGAGTGATGATCTAGTGGCCCTTCCATCTTAGCTTACATTCTGGCCACTTCTTCAGGTTTATGAGCGTATAACTACCACAACAGCACCTGAGGGAAGCATCTATTACCTCCTGAACCACCCACTCACTGCCCCTGACACCACGATGAAAAGGAGAATTATATGAAAAACTATCCAAGGACAAAATCACAGATAAAATGATTCGTGCAGCAAAGCGTCACCTGCAACACGCTCTCTACCCCCTCAGTTTAACCTTGAATAAAGACATGCACTGCAATGTCATGGAAAAAATATATCTCTCCAAGCTGACCTGTTTCACGTTTTTATTTTCATGTGCGTGTGTTGTGTGTGTGTGTGTGTGTGTGTGTGTGTGTGTGTGTGTGTGTGTGTGTGTGTGTGTGTGTGTGTGTGTGTGTGTGTGTGTGTGTGTGTGTGTGCATTGAGGAAAACTCTGAAACTGGCAAATAGTTGGAGAGATTGTAGATGTACATTGAAAGACAACATATGAAAGAAAAAAATGACAAAGATGAAAAGATAAATGTACGTCCACTAAATCTGAGACTATTTCATTCTATGTAGAGAAAGAGTTGTCACTAAAAGGTTCTAACAACAGTGTTTCAAAGGTTCTTGATGTTTTTTCTACCATCTCCCATCCACCTCTACCTCCTCCTGGCCCTCCACACCATTTTATCCACCACCCGCAATTACCCAACAATCCCTAAAACCTGCACATGGAAAACAGATCGAACACAGCGCCACCTACAGGAAGGACCATCAGACTAACAAGGATGAAGAACACACTAATAGTAAGGTGTTGCATGTATCCCCAACCTGTTTCTTCCTCTCCGCCACGCTTTTCCCAGGTATGAAAATGAAAGGCAAAGCAAGAAAATTGAATAAATGTAAAATAAAATGAATCACAGCAACAACCACTCGAGAACTCGGTATTCATATATACGAATACACGTGTGGTGGAAACAAAAGAAAGGAAAAAAACTGTGTGTGTGTGTGGGTGTGTGTGTGTGTGTGTGTGTGTGTGTGTGTGTGTGTGTGTGTGTGTGTGTGTGTGTGTGTGTGTGTGTGTGTGTGTGTGTGTATTCAAAACTAGAAAAAGAAAGAAAAAAAAGTTAACAAGTAGAAAGACAAGGAGGACAAGGATGCAATCGACGTGACACGAATACAATCATTTTCTAATTCTCTGAGCCATGTCGCTTCCCTACAGGTCGTACTTACGGACACTCCACACCCTTGCCTTTCCCTGGGACTCGGGAGAAGCGAGGCGAGGCAACCCAGGTGGCAGGATAATGAGAAAAACAAAAGGCTATAATGAGCGCGGCCATGTAAGTCCTTTCACACTCAGCTGACCCGAACACAATCCAACACGGCCCAAATTATGCATATGAGGAGCACTCACACACCACATCCTCCCCTCTTGTCCCTGTGTACCTGCCTCCATCCTCCATCTCTCTCTCTCTCTCTCTCTCTCTCTCTCTCTCTCTCTCTCTCTCTCTCTCTCTCTCTCTCTCTCTCTCTCTCTCTCTCTCACACACACATTGCCCTTACGCTTTTCCTTTCATTTTAAATCTTTCTCCGCTAAACGCTGACACTTTGTTTTTTATTTTAATCTACATTAGTGGTATTCTTTTACTTCCTCGTATTGCAAGTATCTCAGCCACTCGGCGTTTAACATTGTCCTTTAATAGTATAAGTAGCAGTAATTAGTGTAGTAATCGTCGGCTTCACCCACCAAAACTTCGAAGCAATTAGCGTGCTCGCAAGTGTGGCCAGCCGGGCCTTCCGCTCCGACAAACAAAACCTGCAGACAGATGATGATGGCGGTGGTGGTGGTGGTGGTGGTGGTAGTGATGGTCTGGTGAGTGTTGCGTTATTTTGGTTGTTCTAATTGTTGTTGTTGTTGTTGTTGGTAATGTTCCGGTGGTTTGTTAGTTTTCACGTATGATAAATGTATATGTACAAACATACCTATATGTTATTAATGAGACTGTTCCTAATGTTCCTGTTGTTATTGTTGTTGTTCTTGCTGCTGCTGTTGTTATCTCGTTGTTTTCAGAGATGGTAATGGTGGGAGAAATGGGTGTTTTTTTATTCATATTTCACACAGGTACAACATTATTAGAGAGAGAGAGAGAGAGAGAGAGAGAGAGAGAGAGAGAGAGAGAGAGAGAGAGAGAGAGAGAGAGAGAGAGAGAGAGAGAGAGAGAGAGAGAGAGAGAGAGAGAAGACACTGACGGAGGAACAGTTACACACACACACACACACACACACACACACACACACACACACACACACACACACACACACACACACAGGATAGAAATCAAAGCTAAATCATCCTCAGCAACATCACAACACTGTAATATTAGATCACGAGTCAGCGAACACACACACACACACACACACACACACACACACACACACACACACACACACACACACACACACACACACACACACACCTGGACACAACACAACGTCATCCCTACACCTCCATCCCATAACGTTTGTCCCCACCCAGGTAATTGCAGGTAACTATCGATCCTTTCATTGCAGCTGTAATGTCGTGTAAATGAACAACGTGGAACAAATAGTTGGCAGTATTTACCGCTCAATTTGGTGCACAATATAGTGCGAATTTGTTTTTTGCCGTCGTGTTTGTCATGGTGGCGTAATTCCAGGCTTGGTGAACGGCTTGCAATTATTATTATTAT
Organism: Metacarcinus magister; assembly: GCA_029783475.1. NCBI lineage: Eukaryota > Metazoa > Arthropoda > Malacostraca > Decapoda > Cancridae > Metacarcinus > Metacarcinus magister. The sequence goes on from JAPQNM010000042.1 coordinate 7,723,287, forward strand.
TTTTTTGATGTTTTTTTATAGTTTATTTGTTATTGTTTTCTCCTTTTTCATTTAGGGCGACATGAAAATGTATTCAATTTCCTGATCTATATATTTTTTTCTAGTTTATTCCTTCTTGTTTCTGGTGGAGGTGCGAATGTAGTGATGTTGAATGAATGGAGTATTGCGCTTATAAATAGAAGAAAAAAAATCGTTTCTTTCCGTCTGACTTGTATGAATATTATATCATTTTCAAGCTGATTGGCGCTACTTTAAGCAACTCAAGGAACGTGTTAAATGCAGCGGCTCTTAATGTAGTCCTGAGTGACGCTATGTAAAAAAGATAAAAATTGAAAGTGAATCCATGAAAAAAAATAAACATTAAAAAGGAGAGAAATTAATCATGCTGAATTTTTTTGATATAATCTCTCTCTCTCTCTCTCTCTCTCTCTCTCTCTCTCTCTCTCTCTCTCTCTCTCTCTCTCTCTCTCTCTCTCTCTCTCTCTCTCTCTCTCTCTCTCTCTCTCTCTCTCTCGCAAGGGGTTCAATTTTTATGTTGCTTGCGTTCAAAGGAAACACTCCACGCTCTCTACTTTTCTCTTTAACGTCAATTTTCCTCCCACTCAAACAAATTTTATCCCTTCCTATTGACGTATCATCCCTCCTTGTGTATACTTCACCTCCTTAGATGGTCTTGTTTACATTGGCTTACCCTTAATAAGAAGTTCCTTACTGCTCTCTTAAGCCCCTCATCCCTGCCTACTTTCCGTTATGCTGTCACTGTCAAGCTGCCACATTTTCCTATCACAAAATTGTACCACTGGTCAAGCTAAAGATATATTGCAAAATATTGTAAATCATAAGTTTGATTTCAGATATATATTCCACATACAACTGCTTCAAAGGGTAAGGGAACTGATAAAGCAAATTTCTTCATGACGGACAGTAAAAAGTGGATTAAACAACTGGTTTTCATAACGGATTGTCAACGTGAAGGACTAAAAATTTACTCCGATACTGATAAAGGTTTACTTTCACAAAAAAATTAATAATTACTTAAAAAATATATATATATATATAAAACATCGTATATGACAGCAGTTATTTCCAGGAACAAAAACATAAGGGAAGAGAGGTCAAAAGAATATATATATATATATATATATATATATATATATATATATATATATATAAAGGTACAGTACGTAAATAGATGTATATGTGTTAATGGACATTAAAAATGCAAAGAGGTTTTCTAGAATTATTAACACGCTCGCTAAACTGGCAACATTTTTTGCATTTATAATTTGTGAAGCCTCAGAAAAAAAAGGAAACATGTAACTATAACATGGTTCTATAAACAAGTGGGTTTTTTTTTTTTTAAGAAATATGTAGCATGGCAATTTCATACAATAACAGCAATTCATGATTTGCACGGATTCTCCCACCAGATGGTACGCATGCTAGCTGGACGTCAGGGCGCGTATAAACAAACGGGTTTTATAGGAGTAATCATCAGTGTATCGCAATTTAATCTATGGAGCTTTCACCATACATTCTTAGTGTATTGAAGGGTGAGGACATGGAAAGATATGTCCAGAAGTGTCAGAAAATTGGTGCTGATCCTTATAATATTCCCCGTCACATGTTTAAGGACGCAACTTCGCTCCAAGAAGATGAACTTCCCGACTTAGATTACGGCAATATTTACAGTTATTTGATCAATTTTAAAACGTATACGAATAAGACTTTGCAGGCCTACAAAAGTCTGGAAGCCTACAAGTATTTTACCTCTGGATGGGTGAGGGAAATACTCATCACTGATAGCCAACTGAACTCTGGAGCGCCTCAACCTCTTAGCATCATTTGTGCAAGGGTAAGTTCTTTATATTTAATGTAGCAACAGTTATGCTTTTTTTTTTATATAATGTTTGTCCCACTCTTTTCTCATAAATGTTTCTAAATTAATTTATGCATTTCCAAAGTTGCTGACGGAAGTGTTTGAGACTAAAAACATTTCCGACAGTAAGGTTAGGTTAGGTTGGGTTAGCCCCTGCAGGGATAGGTTTATGTTAAGCCTCAGAGGATTAGGGCCCTATGATTAGGGTTAGGCAAGGGTTACATAAGTTAAGGCAGCTTTTCAGACCCTAGCACCCCCTGTAGTTAGGTCTAGGCAATCCAGCACCCCCTAACTCTGATTAACCGAACATCTTGGTCACTACAAGGATAAATGAAAGTGAAGTACAGTATTGTTTGATCAATTATTTTTTGATTCCTCAAAACTAAAACATTAAGGATTCCAATATTGTTGATGAAAAATTAAGATTTAAGAAAACCTAAGAAAAAGAAAAGATCATGGACAAACTCAGAAAAACACAGCAGCACCCCCAGGGCGTGCTAGCACCCTAAATTAAGAAACACTGAGTTATGGTTTCAGTAAAGTTAACTTATAATAATATACAGGCTAAATATATATAAAAAAAATTTTTAAATGGTCAAATTTAGCCTTTTTGTGTGTGGAAATTAGTAGACCAACATAGTCCAAAGATTTATTATTAATACTGTATTCTCTGAGCTCCTTTTTCATAAATTTTTTTGCTGGGTATTTATTGCCAATATATATCCATATAACAGTATACTAAGACAGTGGAATATATGTATGGATGGTCATCATGGGCAGATTAAGCATATGCAGTACAGTATGTAGTACTTTTAATATTGTATGAACTATCTAATACCTGTACTCATTTTGCATTGCAATTTAGTAAGTTTGTTTTCCCCTTAGGTGAAATACTCCCAGAGCTTCAGTGAAGAAGAACTGAAGCCATGGATTGCTGTAGAGAAGATGGGCACCATTGTAGCTGCACACTGCTCTTGTATGGCTGGACTGGGGGAGGCATGCTCACATGTGGCTGCACTCATGTTTGCTGTTGACTGTGGAGTAAGCTGGGCTAAAAAAGAGTCTTGTACTTCAAGACCTTGCGGTTGGGTAGTGCCTTCATGTTCAAAAATTGAATATGCAGAGTGCACTGATATAAATTTCAGAAGCCCAGCTTCTAAGTACAAGGCTTTAAAGGAATGCCATGAGCTTCCACACAAACATCGTCCTCAGCACCACATCCAACCCCTTTCTACTGAACGACGTGAGTGGTTGCTCACTTCTCTAAAGGAAACTGGAGTGAAATGTGCATTCCTGTCAGTAGTTCCTGGCTATAATGATGCTTATGTACCTGTTGGAGTGCAGCTGCCTAAGCCACTTACAGCGCTATATGACGAGAGGTACAAATCCATGTCCAAAGAGGAGATTGTGCTAAAAGCACATGAGGTCTTTGCAAGAACCAAGTTAAGCCAGCAGGAGGTACGTACAATAGTTGTAAAATATGGTACAGTAGACCCTCTACTCTACACAAACATTTTTAATGCTTTTCAATTAGCACAGGCCCAGTTGATCACTTTGTGATGTCATTGTTTAAGGGTAAACGGAGACAGACACCGTAAAAACTGACTAGTGTGAACCGGGCATAAGGAATACACAGTCCATGCAAGTCCATTCTAACTACACTAATAAATGTAATGTATTTCCAGATTGACGAGATCGAAAGAGCAACACGGAAACAAAACAAGTCTCATGTGTGGTACCAACAACGGGCAGGCCGGGTGACAGCATCTAACCTGCGGAAAGTGCAGAAAATTGCAGATCATCTCTAAAAGCAAAACCACCATCACAGAGTTCATAATTTTTGTTCAAAGACCTATCCATCTTCTTTATGTGTCCTGCATTTTAGCTTTTGCCATCTTTACTACTTTCAACTTTCAAAATACTGTTTTCATAAACTAAATTTGTTAAAGCTTTTTTTCACTGTTTGTACAGTACACAGCTGTGATACAACGTTTCCCACTAAGAACTTGGTAATAGCAGAAGAGTAACCAGTTTTTGTTGCAGCATGCATTAACTTTGTTATGTACATCATATTTTGTAAAGTTTATAGGTGAGAAAGAAAAAAACACAAACTATATCTGCAAACATTTCATTAAACCTGTTGTGATATGATAATACAGTAATACTAATATAGCTTAATGTAACAAAGTGAAATAAATATTAAACTCAACCTATACAAGTATATTAAAAAAAGAAAATTCCTCACCCACTCCTACCTTACACAGAAAAAAAATATATGCACTATATACAATACTGTATGTACAGTACATTAACAATACATAAGGCAAAGTACCTGCTGAGGGTGACCCACTTGTAAAACACCAGCTTCAGTGGACCTTTTTTTTCTTTTTTCTATATCAATAACCGTTGGCACCAGTAGGCATATGAAGGCACAGATGGACTTGCCTCGCCTGTTATTTGGTGTAGGTTTTAGAATTTTTTTTATAGTTACGCCTCGAATGTTTACGTTCTCTCTTGAATATGTTGAGAACGAGTGAGGCTTATTACTGCTACAGCCTCAGATGCATATTAACGTTGTAAGTCCCGTCTGAGGACAGTATGGCAGCAATTTGGGTAGTCTTTGGCCACTCGGCAGTGATATCAAATATTGAAAAGTGGTCAGCGGATATCGGGGATTCAAACCTGAGACCCTAGGCTCCCATGCCCGAACGCTGACCACTGCACCACCGCCTCCCCATGGAGGAGCCTAATTCAATTTAAAAAGAACATTAACAGTTATTAGTCAGAGGGCACAATGGAAGGGGATAGATTAACTAATGCACAAGCTACATGTACACATTTGTCAACAGATGTAAGGTTTCTCTAAATGAGATGGGCATAATCTTTCTAACTTCCTCTCTTTCAGGCCAAATTACTGTTTCTGGAACCAGCTGAACACAAAGAATGTCTATCACATCTAAAAATATTCTGGACACTGTTGAGTAGTGAATGCCAAACCTATAGGAAAGATCTTTAATTTTCAAATTTAAACGGAGTCTCGACAAGGTAAGTATAAGTTGCTGGAATGGTGTGATGCATTTTCTCTTTAGGGATGGAGTAATGAGATTAACTAGTACCATTAAAACTGCAAAAGAAGGGAGACCAGTGTAGTAGTTTACTTTATAATCATCATTTTTGAAAGAGTCTTCGGTCACTGAAAAATTTATAATTGTTTTCTTACTGGATGCTAACTGTGCTCTCAAATCTTGACATTCTAATTCAAGGGTTGCATAATCCTTTGCACCTTGCACTATATCGTAGTCCATCCTACCAGATGTGATGCTACATGTGTCACTGTCAGAATTGTTGCTATCGTCTGGGTTATCCTGGAGAAGTGTGGATGACATAGCTGCTGTAGCTGGCTTTGCACTGATAGCTGCAAGAAGCTGTAAACCTTGAGCTGCATCGTGTCTCTTCTGATTTCCTGCTATCTTCTCCTTGGTTGCCTGCCACTTTTCGTATCGCTGAAGCGATAACTCTGCCTTCTTCTTCTGTTGTGATGACTTGTAACCAAATACTGAAGGAATGAAGTCTGGAGATAGGGGATCATCAGAAATTTTATGGCTGTTTCAATATAGATGTGGATTATATGTATCCACTTTGTATGATTGCTTAGAATAAGAACAGCACGACATAAATACACAAACCATTTCAGATGTGACAAAAAATATAATAATCAACATACTGCGTTATTGGATTTTTTTCTTCTTGAATCATGATGAACAGACGAGAAAAAGTTACCTACTCCATGACGTGACGAAGGATACGAGCAACATTTTTCCACCGTTCGAGAATCTTACTCCAAACGCTTTCATTCTCAAGATATGGCATTTATATGATTTTTTATCCAAAGCAAAAACATTTTCTCTTTCGCTCTAACTACACATCCGATGTCTTTCAGGGATGTGGCTGGAGTAAGGCTTTTTAGCATTCATCGCCACGCGTGTTACAAACTAAGATACACACCCGTTCCGTGTTAGAGCAGAGTGACTCAACTTAAACAACAACGTGACGAAGCTACAACACCTGACACCACACACTACCTGGGCGAGGCAACACCCACGGCTTGGTAAAAACAATATCGGAAAATTATTGGATGTTTAAACATTTATCTACAGAAACTTCTATACAACAATACTGTAAAGAAGTTGGAAGGTAAATAGTATATACTTGATTTTGACTTGTTGAAGAGGCAAACCTAAATTCAAACAACAACAAAATCTTTAAGTTTGACGATTAAAGGAATGAACACGTAACTTATTCATACCAGCGTCACATAACAGTCGACATTCGTGTTTTTCTCTACCAAAGGAACACTCAGTCCCTCACCTCCCGCTCAAGTGCCTTTCTCACCCCCCACCCCCCACCCCCACCCTGTAAGTGTTGTCTGCAGCCCTAGAGTTAATATTCAGGTCGACCGGCTAACAGTTTCTCCCCAAACTTTGATAATTTGGCAAGGTGTTATTCCCTGCTCCCCAACATTGCACCCTCACGACGCACTGCCGCCGCCTGCCTCCACCACCGTCTTGCCTCGGCTTCTCACCATCACAGAGGCGGCAATGCTTAACCCAGCTGCAAAAACCCAACTTTTTTTTATATATATTTCTTCCATTTTTGAATGAATAAATCACGGCACCATGACCCCGGAAACGTCTTTCACTGGGACTTCCTTGTTATTTTCAATTCCATTTCTACCCAGATTTACGTGGTGCCTGACGGGATGTAACGCAATATAAGGCATTTTACGCAACACCGAATTCATAAAATGATATGAAAAAATAACTGTGTGTACCCACCAACAATATTGAATGGTTGTGTAAACAGGAAGGAATATAATGATTTCCTGCAGCAATGAAGAGAATTAATCAAGCAACCTGATAACCCCCTCAACACCTGACCCCTCACGCACACACACACACACACACTCTCACACACTCACACCCTCTCTCTCTCTCTCTCTCTCTCTCTCTCTCTCTCTCTCTCTCTCTCTCTCTCTCTCTCTCTCTCTCTCTCTCTCTCTCTCTCTCTCTCTCTCTGGCTTAAAAAAAGAAAAACAAAGAACAGCTCTGCTACATACTGACAACGAGGCAGGACACCAAAGATAACTCAAAGTGGAACGAGAAAGCCTGTCATTAAACACGCAAAAAACACGATGCCGGCCACGCTTTTTTCCACTCACTAGGATGACCGATAACCTTCAACCGTAAAAGATAAATTCCAGAAAAAAAACTGACAATCACCATGCGAGGGAGAAAATGTTTATGTAGAGTTGTAGACGCATATGTAAAGGAGAATGTGTGTATGTAGACGTATATACGTATTTTTTTTTTTTCCGCTCTTCGTGTAAGTGTATATATGTATTTTTACGTAAATCAAACGTGCATTATAAACAGGGAGAAGAAAATGTGTGGAAAGTGATAAAATAATAATTACAAACTCCATTGACTCTTCAACTTAAAATTTTGAAGAAGGGAGTTCATAAAATCCCACACTAAACTAGCCTGAAATATTACAAATGAAAAGAAATAGCATTGTTAACATGATTAATTAATGTCACTAAACAAAAAAGATTCCCACATCCAGGGGTAAAAACACAATGTTGTCCACTTAGTGCTACATTTAACACAAACTACAAAAACAATATCCTATTTCCTGATTAAACTAAATGACAAATTAATGTTGGTCACGCGAGGATTATTGAGAACACACAATAGTATTACATATTAATACTTACACAAGGAAGAGCCGGCAAGGGAGAGGGGGACGCTTTCCAGGTTATGAAAACACATGAATTTTTCTTATGAAAGCTTCCTAAATATCTAAGTAACATTACAAGTAAGTGCTCTCAAACAGGAAGAGGCTATGCACGACCTTGGAAAGAATTTAAGTAAATGCATATTTATATTTAAGACTTGCAGGGATTCTCTCTCTCTCTCTCTCTCTCTCTCTCTCTCTCTCTCTCTCTCTCTCTCTCTCTCTCTCTCTCTCTCTCTCTCTCTCTCTCTCTCTCTCTCTCTCTCTCTTTCTAATCGGAGACATTCAACGACGTAAAAAGTGATAAAGCGATGGCATTACATTAGTTTTCAAGCTCTTAGGCCGACCTCCCAGGCGAGAGGTTAATTAAGATGGTGTGGGAGTCGGGAGGAACTGAGTAGGGAGGGATTAAGGTGTGGTTAATGGACACAAGGCGAGGGACTGGCTCATGGGCCCGCCTCTGCTCACCACCTGTCACTACCCATGTTCCTCTGTGGGTCAGCTCGTGTCTGTTTTTCCCTTGTCCATATCACTGACCCAGATCTGCTCTACCTATTTTGCTATTTTTGTTTTTTTGTCAAGAGAGCTTTCAGGAAACTTCCCTTTGAAGATAACTGGGAATCTGTTGGAGGTTTTTCATATTTCTCATTTTTGTGTGCTCTCTCTCTCTCTCTCTCTCTCTCTCTCTCTCTCTCTCTCTCTCTCTCTCTCTCTCTCTCTCTCTCTCTCTCTCTCTCTCTCTCTCTCTCTCTCTCTCTCTCTCAAAGTTAAAAGATACTATTCCAGGCTCGCTTCCTCGTCGCCTCAGCGCCACACAAACAAAAACACAACTGACATGTGTAAGCATTTAATGAGTCGCTCGGAAAATTAAGATTATACTTACGAGGGGAGAAGTTAGGGTTAAGAAAGCGAATGGATGAAAGAAGGGAAGGGACGTGGTTTTAAGTGAAGGGATATGGGCTGGACGAAGAGAGGGCATGTGAGAGATATGGTGTTATAGTCTTAGGCACAGATTATGTTCTATTGATAAGAAGCTTGACTGTGAGAGAGAGTCCTTGAGGGAATAATGCTGAGGGGAAACACTGGGAGGGGAGTGTGAACGGTTGGGTGTGAGAGAAACTGTAACAAGTGGTGATAATCGTGAGGGTAAGAAGCTTGTAAAGGGTGCGTGCGTGCGAAAATATAAGCGAAGGGGAAAAAAGAAAATAGACAAGAGTTGAGAAAAAGATAATTTGTTGGAAATGAAAAAGGGGGGAAAAAAATCAAATTGAATAGAGGAGATTGAAAGGTAAGTTTGCAATAGAAAGATGCATGAAGGGGAAAAAATAAGTATGTCATACGGGCTGGAATATGAATTTTCCAACAGGTGAACATAAGTAGGATTTAAGAAGGAGTAAAGGGCTGGGAAAACATGGGAGCGACCGTGATTCGATCAAGAGAGTTAAGGCAAGAGGCAATAATGGAGTGAACGAGTTATACAGATGAGTAGAGATGACGTGAGGGGACTAAGAGGAAAGGGAAGCAGAGGAGGAGAAGAGAGAAGCGAGAGGAGAGGAAAGAAAACTAATTAAAAACTATATATGCAAAAATAAATTACAAGATGAAAAAAAAAATGAAAATTAAAATTAAATTCAACTTCCTATCCTGCTAACATAAATTAAGTGTAAAAAGATAAACACTTTCCTTTATTTTTCTGAGTAACATGTTATCAGTGTTTATCTGGCGCCGTCTTCCCCACGCACCATAAATCTTCACCCTCTTTCTGTGCCATTTACCTCTTGTTCTTCAGTCACTTCTTTTTGTTTCCTTTTCATGTTTTTGTTAAGTTTTCACCTTCCCTTCAAGACTGCGCATTCCTCGCTACCTCCCGTCCCTCCAGTCCCTTATCCATTTATTCCGCTCCTTTTGTTTATACGATTAAGTTTCCTGACCCTTTTCCCACCAGACCTACTCCATTACCTCCCCTGAGCACTAATACTCCATCAGGGACCACCAAGAAGGGACTACACACCCTGCCCTGCCCTCCCTTCTAACTCCTTTCCCTTTCCATTCCTCTCATCATTCCTCATTCCCCCGGCACCCACCCTACCCACCCACCCATCTCTCCCTCTCTATCTCCTTCACCCATTCTCTCTCTCCTTCATCACATTGCGAGGATATTCTGACCACAAGGTAACTCCTCCTCCCTTATGAACTGTGGCGAGGCACTGCTAGAGTCCCTTCATAAACATTGCTAAATTTCGTATCTGGTCGGAAACACTGTAGGAGAGTGGAGGAAAGAGTCTGACGTGCCGGGAAGAAGAGTCAGGAAAGTAGAGGTCGGTGGAGGAAATGGGATACAGAGAAGGGCGAGAGGAAACAGGAAAGAGAGGAGACTGGATGAAGGGTAAACATGAAGCAGGAGGTAAAATAAGAGGTCAGAGTGAGAGGTGTGTAGAAGACCGTGGGTATGAGGAAGCAGATCTGTGGAAAACTCACTACAGCGAGAGAGAGAGAGAGAGAGAGAGAGAGAGAGAGAGAGAGAGAGAGAGAGAGAGAGAGAGAGAGAGAGAGAGAGAGAGAGAGAGAGAGAGAGAGAACTAGAAAGAATAACAAAGACAGATGGACAGACATATACTGCCATGAACAGACACACAGACAAAACAAACAGATAGACAGAGACATGCAGGCATCAGACACGAAAGAAAAACATGTATAAAAATATATAGGGCGACAGACACGATACATACAAAACAACTCTTTCACCTTTTGTGATATGAGTTGGAAAAAAAGGAGGGAGTTTTACATTTCCTGTCATTTTTTTTTCCCACCAACCCTTCGAACACCAACCATTTTCACTTACCAAAGAAAAAAAGAACAGATAGGCAGACAGACAGACAGACAAATAGACGTACATACACACAACTGTACCCAACACCCACACACCCACCCACACACACACACACACACACACACACACACACACACGAAGCAAAGGTCGAAAAAAACCAACCAGGAAAATCAAACTGAATAGCATGTTGCCACGTTTTGTGTTATACAAGTGAGTCTCAAGGGCTGCGTCTCCCCTGACCGTCACCTCTACACACCTAGATGGTATGGTTCTCGCTCACGCATATCCCTCTCCTGGCGGGGGTCCTTATGCAGGTGAAATGAAGTCTTGTGAATAATGTACACGCAGGGAAACACGCCTCCACATTCCTAATAATTCTTAAGACTAAACAAATATCATTCCTGAGCCTAAGTCCCGCACCTTCTACGTCGTGTCCATTATTACGTCGCAGGGGTTGCAGGGTGAAAAGACGAAAATGGCTCTGGACATGGAATTCGAACCAGGATTTTTCAGTTCCAAGCAGAGCACGCTTACCACTACACCACTGACCGTTGATGAAAGCAGTTGATGAACGCAGGGACAGTATAATGGAAATCAGAAAACTTCCATTTAGAAATGTAATTCACAATAAAGTAACGTACATAGGGTATACGAACGATTTTTTTTCATGTGTGTGTGTGTGTGTGTGTGTGTGTGTGTGTGTGTGTGTGTGTGTGTGTGTGTGTGTGTGTGTGTGTGTGTGTTACAGAGGGTGCGTCGTGGTGTGAAAGGCGCCTCCTCTCCTCTACCCCCTTTCCCCTTCCTCCTCCCCCAGCCTCCCCCACACACCGCCGTCACCTGAGGGCCCTAATACCTTCCTAATTACCTGCCACTCCACTAAAATGAAGGTCGGTGAGCTGCAGGTAACGAGCAACATTTCTTTGAATCAGTTAATGTGACAATTTCAAGGAGTCGTGCTTAGCTATTATCGTTCAAATTGTGTCTCCTAACAAGGTGAACACAGCAATTTCCATGTCGTCGTCACCTTAAAGTAGTGTCAGGTTATTCTTATATTCAGAGAAAATTCCAACTCTGTACTCATGTATATTATAGTACTTTTTGTCATATTGAGAAAACAGAAAAATATAATAAATATAATACCGATTAAAGTTTAGATAATGTATTACCTGAGTTCCATGAAGGAGTTACTTTCTAAAATCAAGTTAGGGACAATTGTAATACTACAGCGTGTTTCACACAATACTACCAGTATCTAGTTCAACAGAACACTAATACTCGCGGCGTCGTAAGTTTTCTCTAAAGTGTGTATGAGCAACACAAAGGAATTCACTGCCAGTAGATTCACCATGTCACCGTCTCAGTTTAATTGTGGGATAAGTTTGTGAAGACATTCGTATCGAAATAGCAAATCGTATTTACCATAAATCTCAGATACATCCATGAACGAGGCAAGTATCATATCGAGTTACTAGCCGCAGTTGACTATTCCAGCAATAGAATTTCTCAGTAAATTGCAATTAAGCCAACTCTAATTCGATCCTCGAATGTTTCGTCTCCTGGAACCCTTGACTTGGTTTCTATAGTTACTCGTCAGAATGACTGATAGGGACGGATTCCCTACTCTTTTTATACGATACTTCCTGGGGATATTTTATTACATTGATGCACTATCTCTGAACAACATCACACATGAAAGCAATCATATCAGAAAAATTATCATTAAGCAAATGGAATTTTTAATGAATAGTATACACGCTGTCCCACGAGTTTCTTTAGTTGGCTCCAGTATTGAAAAGTCACATAATTCTTGGCAATAAAGTTTCCATATATATTTATGTGTGTTCGTTTCTACCTACTCTTCTACTCTTCTACCTACTCTTTATAAAAATACGAATTGCAGCCGCTGTTCATTGGCCGAGGCATGAGTGAAGGAGGCAAGAAATAATAGGTTCGGGAATCTTATTATGAGTAGAATATCTTCTACGAACGGCCTATGCCCAGGAACAAGTGCCGCCATGCGTAAATTAAAATAACCACCTAACCTCAAAACTAAATCGAAAAGAGGATATGGGTATAGATAATTTTCTACTCCCTCCCTCATTCCTGCCTGGACCAAGAAGCAATGGCCGAAGTGAGAAAATTTTTTTTTTAAACTTAACACCATGAATAAATTAGAACGAACATAAATATATTAAACATTTTGACCTAGGAATGATATGATTTGTCAACATGCATGCAAAATATATATAAAAGAAAACCTCGCTAATACCCTACACGTGGTATGACTCGCCTTGGTAACACCTTGCTGAGATTTATATTTCTACTCCATAAAGAAGAAAAGAGAAAAAAAAACTTAGGTGGCTCTTGTTATGTTCCTTTTCACTCGCAACTCAAACACGTCTATAAAAAATCTTTCGTGAATTCCAGTAGAAATAAAAAAAGATATAAAAAAGTTTCAGTTTTATGCTGTGCTTCTTTCTCTCTCTCTCTCTCTCTCTCTCTCTCTCTCTCTCTCTCTCTCTCTCTCTCTCTCTCTCTCTCTCTCTCTCTCTCTCTCTCTCTCTCTCTCTCTCTCTCTCTCATACACGTTATCTTTAATTAATTTATTCAGTCTGTCCGTCCCTCAAGGTGCCAGTTTCCACGCCTTCACTGTTGAAACGCTTCCTTTACACCACCTCCCCACACGCACACACACACACACACGCACACACACACACACACACACACACACACACACACACACACACACGTCATTCTGTTATATTCACTGCTGACACGCAAATATTTCAACAAACATTCATATCACAAGCGGACACGAGCCTTTTGCGATCCCCTTGTGGGTGTGCATTGAATAAAGCTGGATTGTATATACGCATTTCTGCTCCTCTAATTTACGCTGTTTGTTCGTATATTTCTGGATGTGCTGTATGTATATTTATTCATGCATTCGCGCAGGAATTCAAGCTTCTAACTCCGGTCGTATACATCCATAAAACCTCTTTCATATACAAATATCTGTACAAAAATGCATATGCACACGCGTTAACTTAGATGAGCCTAAATTGGAGCCCCGTGGAATTTTATCCGGGTTACTACTGCTGATCTCTCTCTCTCTCTCTCTCTCTCTCTCTCTCTCTCTCTCTCTCTCTCTCTCTCTCTCTCTCTCTCTCTCTCTCTCTCTCTCTCTCTCTCTCTCTCTCTCTCTCTCTAAAAGCCTAATTAATAACAATAATTTCAACCTCATAACACTTCAAAACTTCAGTAAACACCAAGAATGACGGCTTAAGAAGCTCAATAATTTGCACACATCGCACGCCTGGAAACACATAACAAATACAAGAACAAGACTATTTTCTCATGAGCGTGCACACCCAAAAATATGTGAGTGCATGTGCAGAACTAATCCATTTGTGAGGTAATAGTAGAGTGCAACAGACTCGTGTTACTAAAGCTTTGTACTGGAATTCTGTCGTAAATTGCTGAGTGGTTTAAAAGTGTTCGTGTGGTTATCTATCTATTAGTTGTCACTTTAAATTTCAGGAAGGATAGGGAAGGGAGGGAATCAAAAGTCACTCATTTTAGCTATTATATTTCCACTTATTTAATTGCTTACGAAGATATTGACGTTCTGAAAAGTTATTGAGATTTACCATCTAACTATACCTTTTAGTTGCGTATCATCAAAAGAACACTGATGGAAATATATATAACTTTCCTCTACACAACCAAGTACATACACAAAAAGAGGACAAGTGCCTTTGCCCTTTTCCTGCAGGTATTACTGACACGTGACACATTTGTAATCTAATATGGGAGCATTTTTTGTTATTGAAGTGTAGTCTCCAAATTAATGCTATTGTGTCCTTCACTCCCACTGCCAACACTATCGCTTCTTCCACTTCCACCACACCACCACCACCACCACCACCACCACCACACCACCACCACCACCACCACCACCACCACCACACCACCACCACCACCACCACCACCACCACCACATTCCCGGTCTGCCACGCTCCGCCACCATTTCATTCGTCACTCCACAATAATAACAAGCGACGGAATCAACAAAAGGATGACGCCCGGCTCTCTCACCGCCCAGCACTGGCATTAAAGGGAACGAGCCGCCATTTGATAACCTAATGCATAATTCCGAATCACAACCAATCATTTTCTTGACTGATTCGCATGACATCCAATAATTGGTTGTCTCCCCAGACCTGCCGCCGCTGGGTGAGTTATGGAAATGCGGGGCTTGCCTTGCCGCCTCCCGGACCGATCATGTTATGGGCGCCAAGCATGAGGTGAGAGAACTGCGCACAAACCTTTGCCTTCACACAATTGTTTTTAGATACTCCAATTTTCCTAATTTTATACAGACTGAGGTTTGTTCTTTATTATTTTGCTTGATATAAATTGTATTGTTTATAAGCACACTGTTAAGTCTCCTGTCCACAAAAAGTTTGAATCGCTGCCACAGACCTTTCATTGGTACACTCTCCCTTCTAGTCTTCTTCCCAATCCACCACGCCTTCAATATCTTTGAAAATCCTTCTCGAGGCACTACAATGACATCAGACTACCCGAATTATGAAAGCGAAAAATATATATGTTATGACGCCTTAAGTTCAAAGTGTTTGAGAAGACAGGATAATGATGAGAAGGATGAATTATGCATGAATCTTGAGTTATGGAGAGAGGGGAAGAGAACACGGAAGAGAGGAAAGATGAGGAAAAAAGTGAGGAAAGAGAGGGTAGAGGGAATCGTTTGAAATTTCATTACACAATATGCTTTTAGGAAAGCAAAATAATTCACATTACAGAAATATAAATGGATATAGGCATGGCAAGCTTAAAGTTATACAGAAATTTCAACAGTTGGTCTCTCCGACGTAGTGCATATGCATGGACTCATTCTAACAATCCTTTATTGATACACTTCAGGCTACACCAGCCAGGTTGTTTCACTGTCCGCGCCAATCACATTGGCTGCTTGGTGTGACCTTACGGACGGTGACTTTCCTCGGAGTAAGGAAAAAAAATTACGGATACGTTATTTACCTTTACCGAATAGCGAGTCTTTGTCGGTCAACACAGAAAAAGAACATTAAAGTGAGATTGTGCTGAATGCATGGCTATACAACCCCACAGCTCTGAGTAGCAGTAGGCAGGGCTTCTGTAATGGCAGGTGCTTCGGCCTATGAGTTTCGAGGCTTTGAAAATACCCAGGTACGTAATAATTAATTGAATAATTAGCTTCCCTTTGAACATTTCTACCTCGTTTTGCATGCAACATGTCGTTTGTGTTGACACGGAATGTAGCTGACAAACACGCAAACAATTTAACATACATTTATTTACTCATACTTGTTCCCATGGAAGTTTTTTAAAAATAGTTAATAACACTACCAAATAGGAATGTTTATTGTGTTTATTGTTTACTGTTCCTCACTGACGATTAAGAATGAAGAAGACAATATTTCATTATATCCTGCACAACCCCTCACGCCAGAGCCGCACTCCTCCCTCCCTTCCCCTTCCAAAGAGTATAACATTCACTGTATTGTTTTCATTGTTAAGCCAAATGGATCCATCAATTATTCATCTAAAGGATTTTTTATATCGAAGAGTCCCTTTCTGAAACTCGCTCTTCCCAAAGTTCTGTACACTCTCTTTATACAAAGCGAGTGTTCATATAAAAGCAACACAATCTTATAAAGTCCTTCCAACTCAAAATATTTCCACTCCACCACAATTTTGCTTCCTGTTTGCATGATCTTTTATGTGGGGGGAGATGACTGTCGGAGCAATATAAGGCTCTCCAAAAACTCCCCCCAACCTTACCAAAGCTGCGGAGAAAAGCGGCACCAAGCACACCTGAAACCCAGTACCGCAGGCATGACACTCCCGCCAAACAAGTCAAACATTGCATAAGGCTCCTTTTTCTCGCCAGAAGGGAAGGGTGTGGAAAACCGGCCTCAAAACTTTGATTCGAAAAATGACAAACTTTTTCCCACTGTCTTTCACGCTGATAACTCATTTTTGTCCCCCTTTTGATACGCTTCTTGTATGGTGATGGTGATGCAGGGAGTGATGTTACGAAAGAGAGAGAGAGAAAGAGAAAGAGAAAGAGAGAGAGAGAAAAAGAAAATATATATATAAAGTTAGAGATATAAACATTATATCAATACGCATTCGATAATGTAATACAGCAGACCTAATCCTATGTATAACAAAGAAATTTGTAAACATGTCAGAAAAATAAGAAGAAAAAAAATCAAACAGAACTCCATGACAAAGTTTCGCCAAGCGGCAAAACGGCAGGTCGGGCGAGTGAGTGGACTTTAAGGGGGACACAGGAAGGGCCACGAGTCTGTTCATCCCTCAGGCGTGTTTTTTTTTTCTTTTTCTCCCTGCACGGACGAATACACTGCCGGACACATGACGAACAGTTTCCACACCAGCCGTGCAGCCCTGAGTGAGTCCTCGGTCATGGGTTACACACCATCATGACAGATTCGCGGAGCTTAGTACAGTGTGACATACTCCAAAAGTCAACAGCTAACTATAATACATGTCTCTCACTTCCACGGCCTCACTCAGCATCACTTTCTACTTCCTATCACCCTTACTACACCAATACCCTGGCCCATGATCCACTAGCACCTGCCTGGCTTCACGAGGGCTCAGGTGTACCCCAAGTGGCAGAAGATCAACCCAGAGAACCAACAGAATCACTTCACTATTGAAGAAGACTTTATTATGATCAAGGTAATTAATGCTACTATTATTGCTACTACTATACTGTTTACTATTACTATTGCTACTACTACTACTACTACTACTATTACTACTACTACTATTACTACTACTACTACTACTACTACTACTACTATCACCACTACTACTATACTTATTACTATTGCTCCTCCTCCTCTTCTTCACCCTTTTTCGTAGTAACATCTAAAGGGTACAAGATGCCCTTTGCTCCTGCTCCTCCTCCTCCTCCTCCTCCTCCTCCTCCTCCTCCTCCTCCTCTTCCTCCTGTACTATTCTTTTTTCTAATTTAAGTAGTTAGTGTAGAGTAGTTATATCAAACAACCTTTGTAGGGACCCTAGGTTCTGTTGCTGTTTGTGTTCCCTTGTATTCCCTTGTATTCTTGTATTCCTCCTTACATTATGTTGTTTGGAAAATCGTTTCCCCTTTGTAACCTAATGTAAATACATTGGTTCACGTTAATATTGGTCATCATTCTAAATTCAAGAAAACTGGCTCAATATATCTTGTTATTGCCTATTGAAGAAGTGCAACTTTAATTCATGATTTTTCACGTTTCTGTGAGGAAAATATTTTTTTTATTTTTTGGCGTGGAAAATGTCGACCAAAATTCACGTCAAAAACATTTTTGTCATTTTACTGCATAACTATTGGTCCTAGAACAACTATGCTCAAAGACAAATCTGTAGAGTTTGACAAGGTCTGTCAGATGGTGTAATAATCTTACCAATATATGCAATAGTTTTGGAGATAATCAGGAAGAAAGTAATGTTTTTTAGAAAAATATAAATGATATTTTCTCAATTATTTACTTTCAATTTTCATTATACTATAGCTCAAAAGAACGGGCGTGTTCTGTTCTTCCTTTAGTAGTCTATACATTTTTTACGTAAACTTTATAGTTTTCGAGTTATTTAATCAAATGTGAATTTTAGAAAAAAATCTAAGGGTTGTACCCACGAAAATTGAGTGACAATTTTCAAAGTTTCAAATTTCATAAAAATTGGTCCACATAGGTTCTATTGCATGAGAATCACGAATCTGAACTCAATTTTATGATTAGTATAATATTAACCCGTAAAGAGTGGTAGTTATTATACTATTGTGTTGAAAGATTCGTCCCTGGCCACACAGACAGCCTCGTGAGGTCCAGTAAGACTGTTGCTGTCTGTTCTTACTTTGTACCTTACTCATGCAAAGATTAAGTAGTATATTCATTCATACATCTATCGTTTTGTTTTTTGTCCCATTTTCTACGAATTGAACTCTTTTAAGAAAGGTGGATCAATATACCTCTGGGACTAAATTGACCTTCTGTTATAAAACTTTTCAATTCATTTTTTTTCTTAGAAAATGTCGATTAAGCAGGCAATTTTCAGTGTATTTTAAGTTCTTATCCGGCCACTCATAGAAGTAGTATTCATTTGATGCAGAATGATGAGCCTGGCCGTGCAGTGGGCGACAGTAAGGTTGGTGCACCAGCAGGAGTGGATCATTACGAGACTTCAGATATCCTTCACATATTTCCTTATTCCTTTGGAAACATTTCAGGTAGTTTATCCATTATTTTTTACAGTATGGCAGGGTAAATTCGGTGAGCGTACTATGTCATATATACATATATGGAAAAAAGGAATATATTTCCTGGATTACATCTGGATTCCGATATTGCTCAGTATTTTCGGGCAATGGTACCCAGCCTCGGCATGCTGTAGGACAGATTAAAACGATTTATTACTCGTTTTTCCTTGATGGTTCACACTTTCACCAGTGACACTCACTACAAAAAAAGTGTTTATATATATATATATATATATATATATATATATATATATATATATATATATGTATGTATGTATGTATGTGTGCGTGTATTTATTCATAAATTCATTCATTATGCACATATCGTACCCCCCCACCATGGAATGATGTAATAATTCTACTTAGAGACTAGGGAGTGGCTGTGGATTATTGCCAGACTTTGAGAGACTTGCCTGTTTAGTCTTTGTTGCGTGTCACTGACAATGGTGCCTTCGCTATAAAACTTATGTCAACCTATATTTGTGTTGGACATTGATGACAACTATCCTGGTTGCAGGCGATGGCTGATGGAGTGATTTGTTGCTTCATGGAACAAAGTTATTTACTGTTGTCAAACAAGCCATTACGTACTGCCTAGTGTTATGCTACAGCTGAACTCCTTGTTAGTAGCTGGACGCGCTATTGTTACAGTCATCCTGTCTCCTCCCACATGTTCCCTTGTAGTCAAGTCACCAACAACTCTATGCTCCTGTCGCACACACTCTCTCTCTCTCACACGCGCGCGTGCACGCACACACGCGCGTGCACGCACACACGCGCGCACACACACACACACACAAATATATATATATATATATATATATATATATATATATATATATATATATATATATATATATATATATAATAGCACGATTCAGGATTTTTTTCTGGTTCCTATAAAATATGCATTTTCAAGGAGGCTAATACACTTTTTTCACATACGGTTTAAACACTGTACACAAATTTTACTATAAAGTACAACACTCCATCCGAGCCCGTTTGGCACCTGACGCGAGGCGATTAGGCCAGAGTTTATTGGGCGGCGGTCGGCCAAAAGTTCGCCATTTTTCAGGGGGGATCCAGCACGCATATTTTCCTCTTTCAAATAAATGACTTTCCACCGCGTCCCGAAATATTTGTCCAAGACGATTGACCACTTTTGTCCTGTGTCCGGGCGTAGATTGCATATATATCTTTTTTTTCCGGTCCCGATGAGCAAAACATATGGTGGGTGTCTGCAACTTTAAAAGAGAGGAAGATTAAGCGCTGCTGCTGTGCTACTCAATCCTTCATAAAGAGAAGCAAAGGACTGAATCATCCATATTAAAACTTGTTCTAAAAAGTCACAACGAAGACATATACATCGTAGGGACAATTATTACTCCTACGGGTGAGCTATTCTAGGGAGGAAGGCAATCACTTGAATTCGTATATACTTGGAATGTTTTGAGCCTGAACTTATGTAAGAAGCTAAATTCGTGCACTTTAGAAAAGGCAGAATAGGAATAAGAGCGTCTACGTAATGATAAATATACTAAAAAATTTCAGAACACAAAAGTGGTACATTATAAATATACAGGAGATGGGACACGCGTGGCTTCTTCAATTAAAGGAGGTATGTTTGGCGTGGGATCCTTTGCGTCTAGTAAAAGACAGACGAAAAGAACCCCAGTTTTACGTGATCAAAGGGAATGCAAGAGTGCTTAAATTCCTGGAGCTGGAAGGCAAATGTTGACGCCGGTTATTTTATAGGTGTAATGTAAGCGTTTCCTTTTTTTCATTCTTTCTTGATCCTCCTTTTACTCTTGAGGTTTTGGAACTTTTCCGCGCCTTTCTTACACTAAACACTCAGAAGGGTCAGAGTTGAAAGCGAGCGACCAATAACAGGCTTAGTATTCCGTTCATCGGAGTTATAGTGGATGACGAGTTTGTGGGATTTCCCTGATGTCACGATCCTAGAACTGGAAGGCTTAAATGCACCTACGTTTACTTACGGGCTGCTAAAGACAGGTTTCCCATGAAAAGTTCTTTACTGCATCATCTTGAAGTTTGTCCCCTTTATATTGTTCTTTTGGGAATTCTTCAAAGCTATTCCTCAACCATAAAAAACATATATTACGTATCACTGTTATCACTAACATACTGAGCTAAAACATAAAATATTATACCATAACATACAAACAGGCAGCAATGCTTTACACAGAAAATCTTCCACATCTGCACTTGGTCTTATGTTGGAAATAAAAAGTCCTAGAGTTCGCCTTCTCGTTAGCACTTCGAGGGTCATCACCCAGACACCCAGCAACTCAGCAAAGATTGCACCAGCACCAGAACGAACGCCTGAACGCCTCCTTCTGAGCGACACATATTGCAAGCCTCCCATTTCGAGGTTTCCAATCACGTCTAATGCCAATCCTGGTCTTGCATCTCAACGTGATGAACACACGGTGACGGATTATGCAGATTCCAGTTAACTTCCATCAAGAAATTATTATACATATTTCATATATGAATGCTTTAAAAAAAACGATTTGCAATAAAACCAATTACAATAAATACTATTCATAAAAAAAAATATTACATTGGTATTACTGTTGTCAGAGAAACTTCATTTTGATAAAAGATAAGGCAAGAAAATACTTGAAGTCAACTTGTTTAATGTTTGTTTGTTAACCTTTCCTCCTCCTCCCTTTCTCATTACTTATTCCTCGATATTCCCAGAAGCACCGCTATATAGTGCTCGGCAAGCGCGTCAAGCAACACCAGATGCCTTCCAGTGAAGCCAAGCATCTCCTCGTTAGGCATTAATCAATTTTCACGCATCACGGTGAGTTTACCGTCTCAAGCAACAGCAGACACGCCAGAGAGCCACGCCTGTATGCAGCTGCCGTATTCCTCACCAAGCAGTGCAGAAGCTTCACCTATTGTAACGAGGTGGAATAAACTCAAAATACTTAACTACAACTACAATACACGAAAATGCATGTTTTAACACCGTACAAACTTTACTCTATACTTATTTCAAAATATTTTACATCAACACACTTCCTTTCATGAGTGTATAACACCTTGTACACCTCGACACAGCAATGTATACGTAATCAGAATAATCTTTCTATATGATAATGTGCAGGAACATGCCTCAGTGATACCGTGGAGGCTGTTCCCATGGCAATTGCAGCAAAAACAGGAGAGGGCGGCGCCAAGCAACCCCTCAACATCCATAAGGCATGAAAGGAGCAGAGGTTAATGCTGCCACCATAGATTGAAACATTCCTTACCCCTTATAATAACATAACAAGACGCGAGTTTTGGCAGCGTGATACATAAATGTAAAGAGGAAAATATCAGCATCAGGGTACACAGCCACGGCAGAGGAAAACTTCAGTAATTCATTGACCCATTACCCTGAGGACTGTGTTTACCCAAGCGCGAGGCATTTCTTCCTTGCCGTCGCAAATGGCCGCGTGCTTCGTCTTCAAACTGCCTCTTCCTTCACTAGCTGCCATTAAGTCTAATTAAGGCCCACGTTGTTCCCCGTGAGCGCCTGGCGATGCTACTCCTTGCCGTTACTGTCAATGTTAACTCAAGTAACTTTTGTAGCGTCGAGGAGGGGCGTCTGGGAATGTGTGCTTGGGAAATGGTATTTTTGACCGTCCACAGAGTTACGTGTACGTTTATTATATTACTTATGTGCAGACTTAATTCTCTTCTTCCTCGGAGTGGACAATTTCCTGCATATTGCATCATTTTTGTAATTATGTTAATGCCAATGGAATTTCCTTTGTTTTTGTAAATTATTCTCTCACTCTCTCTCTCTCTCTCTCTCTCTCTCTCTCTCTCTCTCTCTCTCTCTCTCTCTCTCTCTCTCTCTCTCTCTCTCTCTCTCTCTCTCTCTCTCTCTCTCTCTCTCTCTCTCTCTCTCTCTCTCATTGCTCCCCATTTTCTTTCCACAAAAAGTCTTCTCTACCACCAGCAGGCAGCAAGTCGCCTCACCCACGCACAAATACACCCACACCCACATCCACACACACACCCACACCCACACCTACACCCACACACTTTTCTTATGTAGCTCCTTCCTTTGACAGAAACTTAAGTAATTCCTTCTGAAATAACCTCACAACCTTGAAGAAAACATACCGCGAGGGCTTAGGATGTACTCGTGTTATTGCGTTACTGACATATATTTGTAATTCCAAGGTAAGATAACCATAAATCCTTTCCTAGCTTGGTCTTTCCACTTATTGAAAACCTCTCTTAGAAGGAGTCTTCGTGGTATTATTAGATTCTTGGGAGTCACAGCACCGCATGGAGAGCTACAATATTGTGCTTCTGGCGACGGGAACTTGTGTGCGTGACTATGAGGTCGGAAGTGCGAGGGTTTAGATTCACTTTGTCACGCAAGCCACTTGCTTTTTCCCCTCTTCTTCTCCCTCCAGAACTGTTCCTCTCCGCCCTCCTCCCCTACTCACCATGTCTTTCCCTCTCCCACTCCCACTCAAGGAAGATATATACCGTCTTCACTGTGCTCGTCCTTTTTTCTGTTCCATTTTTCCTCCAACTACGCCTTCGCTTTTCTTGAAAGCCACTAACCTCACTGCCTCTTTCCTCTAAATGCCTCGTTTAATCTTCCGCCCGTCTAAGGTGTGTTATTGTATTTGTTACTGTTGCTATAATGATGATGATGATAATGATGATGATGATGATGACGATGATAATTAATAATAATATTAATAAATAACAATTATAATGATGATAATGATAATGATAATAATAACAATAATGATAATAATAATAATAATAATAATAATAATAATAATAATAATAATAATAATAATAACAAAAATAATCATAATGATAATAATAATAATGATAATAAAATAATAATAATAACAATATAAAAAATTATAATAATAATAATATCAGGAACATAAAGTATTATTATCAGTCATTAAATTTCCTTCCCATAATGAGTCACAACACCCTTGATTACAGACAGACAGTCAAACAGACAGACGGGGAGAGACAGGAAATTAAACAGGTCGGTGTTACTATCATTACTATTATTATTAGAAGCTGTAGTAGTATTGAAATTACTATTATTATCATTATAAACAATATATTATTATTATCACTATATTACTATCCTTATAATTATTATCATTATTATCATCAATATTTTCAGCATCATTAGTAATATTATCATTTCTAGTTGTAGTAGTAGTGCTAGTAGTGGAGAGGAGAGAGAGAGAGAGAGAGAGAGAGAGAGAGAGAGAGAGAGAGAGAGAGAGAGAGAGAGAGAGAGAGAGAGAGAGAGAGAGAGAGAGAGAGAGAGCGGCCAGGGAAATGTCAGCTGGGTACAAACTTGTTTAGAGGAGTTGGGGGCTACCTGACACCTCCTGACACCACCCATCACTGCTTTATATTTCCTGACGGTACTGATTTTTGTAACTTAGTGCACCATTCCGCTGCCTACCAAGAGCCTGGCGCCCTCCTTCACGCGCACGCACATACACACACACACACACACACACACACACACACACACACACACACACACACACACACACACACACACGTCGCCTGGTCTTCCATGCGTGGGCAGTGAGTCGCCCACTACCTTCACGCACCAAACTGAAAGTCAATCACACCTAACGAAGATATGATACATGAAGTGTGATTTGGTTTTATCTGTTAATTTATCTGATCGCTGGTTACTTACCTGCCTACCGACCCCCTCGCACACACACACACACACACACACACACACACACACACACACACACACACACACACACACACACACACACACACACACACACTAGTGAACGAAGACAGACTAGCGTGCGAGGTCTGGCTAACTCGATTACCCAATCCAGTTACACGAAAATAATACCAAGTAATGGAAGAATTTCGTTCATTTGTGGGGTGAGCTCTCACACTGCCCCGGGTGGTGGGTGTACAAGGAGAACTGTATCCCAGCTCTCTGTTCTTGCGGCTGCTGCTGTCTTCTTACGATACTCTTTTTCTCCTTAGCTGATGTTTCCTGTACTATCACATCTATCTTATTATTGAATCTTATTATTTCATGTACTTATTTTTTTGTTTGCTGTTTCCCATTACATTGAAACCCATGTTACTGTTCACGTAGGTTCAGTTGTCATATTACTTATGTTCTCTCTGAACATTACACGCCACTGACTCCTGCTGCTATCTTTGTTAATCTTTTTGTCCACCCATACACCTTTAATTATACTTCTCTTACTGCGCTTTCCCATCTCATTTTCATGCTGCAGTTGGTTCATTTTATTCGTTCATGTGCACGATTGCTTTTGCTTTGAACACGCACGACACTGCGGACTCTCTTAAACATGTTGGTTTTCGTTTCTACAATTTCACTCATTACATTCACGCATGACACATTCACTGTTTCAGGCAATAAATAGTTTGGTTTGATATCGGCAGGCAGGTACATAATTACATGCAAGAGTTCTTAATAACGCAGATAAACACACGTATACTGTTGCGACATGATAATATGATTACGTGAGTCAATAGCAAGGTGACGGTATGACTTGCAGGCTAGATGGACAGGATGTGAGGATACAAAGCTAGCTGGACGGTTCACGCACGCACGCAAACACACACACACACACACACACACACACACACACACACACACACACACACACACACACACACACACACACACACACACACACACACACACACACACACACTTTAAATACAGGTATAGGTACGTTAGGAGTGTCAAAAGTTTATCAGGTTGAAGTTCGACACTCGCCAAAACAAGGCAGCAGCAGCAGCAGCAGCAGCAGCAGCAGCAAAAGCCACGGCCGAGCAGCCACAGCGGACGCTCTCTCTGGGATGGGAAGTGAGGTGAGCAAAAAAGTGGCCGTCGCTTCCTGCACCACACTGTAAAGTAATCTCTCTTTATATTGGTACCGTTTATTGGCCCAGTTCACACACACTCACGCACACACACATCAACATGGCGCACCCAAATTCATTCATTCACTTATGTTAACTGTGTATGCAAGTTTAATGTGTTGGGGGGGAGGGAGGGGAAAAAGAAAGAAAGAAAGAAAGAGAGATATGTGATGATAATAACAATAATAATAATAGTAATAATAACAACAATAACAATAATAATAATAATAATAATAATAATAATAATAATAACAATAACAATAATAACAATAATAGTAATAATAACAATAATAATAATAATAATAACAACAACATAAGCAACACAAATACAAATAAAAGCTAATAATGCAAATTGCTAATTGTGTCTGTGTATGTATGTATGTATCTATGTGTGTATGTGTGTGTTTTGCTGTATAAGTGTGTATGTGCTTCTCTTTTTTTAACCTGCGTGCCCATTTATTTGTGTCTTTGTCAGTGGGTGAGTGCGTGCGTGCATACGAGCACTTGTAGGTGTTTGTGTGTGCTGGGTGGGTGGGAGGGTCGGGGGGAGGGTGGGGGGGAGGGTGGGGGTAACACACCTGCCCTGCGTCTGGCTGTAATGACCCCCGTTGAGAGGCTAATGGTCGGAAACAGGTGTGTACAAGGACCTCAATTACGGCAAGGGGATGGGCGGGGCATGATTTTATTTGTACTTCCATTGCAACAACCAAGCAGGAGGGAGAACACATGAGAGAAAGAGAGAGAGAGAGAGAGAGAGAGAGAGAGAGAGAGAGAGAGAGAGAGAGAGAGAGAGAGAGAGAGAGAGAGAGAGAGAGAGAGAGAGAGAGAACGGAAATATACAATACTTTTAAAGCTAGCTTACCGGAATTTATAGTGAAAAATGAAAATATATAAAATATTGAAAAAAAGAATGATCTGAAGCGCAGAATTTTCGCTTGGCTTTTTCACAAGTGCCAACAAAGGCCACTGTAGTCAAGGGTCTTGTTTTCCGTCTATTATTCCGTCTCACAAGCAGTTACAGAGGAAGGGTTTCTTATTGTCTCCGCATCCTTGAATACAGGAAGGAAAAATACAAACTCCTTAAGGACGACCAGATGAACGAACAACTCTACATCTGCGTCGTTCGTTTGCCTATAATAATTACGCAGTAAAATGAAACCGTATATTTATATAAAAACATGGCTTTCCTCCTCATTTTCTCGAAAGTTATTAGAGATATTGGAAATATCATTGCAGCATCTGATAGACCTAATTGAACTCTACAACTGTCATTATGAATATTGGTCTATGACTCATAATTACGCAGTAAAATGAAACCGTATAAAAACATGACTTTCCTCCTCATTTTCTCGAAAGGTATTAGAGATATTGGAAATATCATTGCAGCATCTGATAGATCGAATAAAACTGTACAACAGTCATTATGAATATTATGACTATAATTATAGTTAGTGAGACCTTCCCTTATTCAACCATGATGGAAACAAATAAAGATAAACAAACAAATATAAAACTTAGGGTAATATAATATGCAAATAGAAGGGATCAACAGAATCAGATGAAAAAATATTGGCAAAACGATACAAATAAATAAAATAAAATAAAACCTTTGTTGATGTCCCCAAGAAATATAAAAAAAAAAAAATGGAGAGAAAGGAAAAGAGTTTCGTTTCAAGAGTCACTAGAGGAGGAAGAAGAACGAGAAAATTCAGGTTTGTGGAGTTTCATGATATGATTGGATGATAAAAGGACGATAGGATGAAAAATAAAATGTGAAGCATGAATATAAGATAATAATAATAATAATAATAATAATAATAATAATAATAATAATAATAATAATAATAATAATAATAATAACAACAATAACAATAATAATGAGTGTGCACATGACATATATAAAAGGTGGATAAGGATGGCTAGGAAGAGGAGGTAAGGCATCAGTATCTTCTTAACTGCACTAAAGTAATGATCAGGTGCAACCCTCTATGTGCGCACCTATAAAATCCCTTCCCCTTAGATGACAGCTTTATGAACACACTAATCCTGTTCCTGACACTGCCTTACACAAACTGCGGATTTACATCATAAGACGCTTCCGAGTGCACAGTGAACCCCAAGAACACCTTCAAAACCATGCAAATGACAAGCGAAAAAGAGACGTTTACTCTTTAATAATGAATATGGAAAAAGGGCCCAGTGTAAAAAAAAAAATGGGTATAAAAATATCATAACACTCTAAAAAAATAAATAAATAAATAAATAAACTCAAGATGTATCCCTATTATATATAAACATCAATCTCCAGCAAGAAAACATGACAAGATAATGGAATAAACAATCTCCAGGAGGCGGGTATGATGGCGTGCACTACCACAACGTAATCAAGTTGAGCGAAATTGCAAATAATTGAAAGCGTTCCGTTACATGAGTTGCCTGGCGTCACAGCGGCTGGAATACACCTTAAGGACCTAATCAAGCAAGACGCACCTGTCCCGTGTGTGAGGATACCGGGTAATGCTCAAAGGGAGGAATGATCGTATCGCGGAGGTGCAGCTCAAGCGAAACACAGATTGGCAATGTGTCGAGGCTTGCTAGTGAGACGTTTCATGAAGTTAAGCATCTACCTGACCTCCACCTGCTGCCTTGATTCTTGTGAGGAGGAGAAAAATAGATAGATAAATTGATAGATAAAGAGAGAGAGAAATCGAAAGACAAACAGACACACATATTAGATGAAGAAGTCAACGACACTAATAAAACTAAAACAAAAAAGTCATTTGAGGATGTCATTCTTCCCACTTATAGAAGGAGAAAAAACACATTTTAAGTACAAGATAATTACATTCAGGAAAAAAATGTTACACCAACCAACACCCTCATCTTTAGGTTTCCATAACATCCCTCTCTCCCTCTCTCCCTCTCTCTCTCTCTCTCTCTCTCTCTCTCTCTCTCTCTCTCTCTCTCTCTCTCTCTTAGGATTTGATGTCACTCACCCCTCACTCTATGCACACAATTCACAAACTAACGAGAATATTACCCTCGCTGACCCTACAACCTCAACCACACAGCAAGACTCACGGGTCAATGTTGTTTTCCTTGGCCCGACAAGACAATGGTTCGCTGCAAGACACCAGCTAAAAGAAGTTAATGTCATAAATACCAATCACACAAAGGCTTTCTTTATTCAGTGTCCTTGGCGACTGTCGCTCACGTTTTTCAGCGTGAGTCACTTAACTGGTAGGAACGGCCGTCTGGTTGTTGTGTTTTTGTGCCAAGTAATTAATTGTGTTACGTTGTTAGACTTAAGAAAGGAGGACGAGCCGTAAAACAATAGTGATGTCTACTACTACTACTACTACTACTACAACTGCTACTACTACTACTACTACTGATGATGACAATGATGAGATAATTATGATGATAATAAAAAACATTAATAGCAGCAAACTAATAATAATAATGATAATAACGATAATATAAATAATAATAATAATAATAATAATAATAATAATAATAATAATAATAATAATAATAAACAATGAATAAATGTGCAGCACTTTCATATGGAAATATAAGCATTACTTTCAGCATGTGATGGATTGGGTAGAATTCACAGTGACATGCTAACAAGTCACGCATGCACACACACAGACACACACCCACACACCCACACACACACACACACACACACACACACACTCAAGTAGCCACCCCCTCCCCCATCCCATCAAGCACACACAAACGCATGTCTACACGAAGGACACATTCTAAAAAATACGAAAATAGAGAGGAAAAAACCAGCCCAGGCGGCATAACATCAGAGAGAAGAGGACGGGAAGGAGGAAATGCTTGAGGGAGATGGAGGGGAGGAAGAAAGGAGGGTGAATAATAGGGAGGAAGGAGGGAGAGGGAGGGTGAGGGAGGGAGGGAAGTTCTTCAGGGGCAAAGGTAGAAAGCCAGGGAGTAAGTAACCTTGAGAAGGGGGAGGGAGGAGGAGGAGGAGGAGGAGGAGGAGGAGGAAGGGGTTAAGGAGAAGAAAGAGGGGCACGGAAAGAAGTCAGGGAGAGTTGACGCTGTACCTTATGGCTTCAGCGGCGACCTTTCAACCCTGTACAAAATTACTCTCCCCTTCCCCTCTTACTCCTCCTCCTCCCTCCCTCCACGCCTCCTTCTTTCCTCACTCCCTCCTACCTCCCTCTTTTCCCCTCCTCACTGTCTTCTTCTTTTCTTGAATCCTGCAATCCTTTCCTTCCCCTCCCAACCTCCCTTTTCCTTCCCAAACTATTTCCCTTCCACCCACACACTCATTCACGCCTTCTTTTCCACCCTTCCCTCCCTCCCTCCCTCCCCCTTCCGTCTCCCACACTTCCTCTCTTCCCTCTCTCTCTCCACTCACTCCTACAATGTTCCACCTCTCTCTCCTGCATTCCCTCTCGAATCCTCCCCTTTTCGCACATAATCCCTCTCTTCCACACCTCACCTAACCCCTCCTCACTCTCAGTTCAATTCTTCATTCTCTCCCTCCTCCTGTTTCCCTGCCTTCCAAGCAATCTGCAGCACCAGTCCCTACCTTCACTAAAACAGCAGACTCACCTTGACATCCTTTCACCTTAAACTATTGCTAATCATAAAGGCGAACTGCTAGACGTCCCCTATCTCCTAAAGGCTCCCAGATACTAACTCTCCTCCGAAACAAAGGGATTCCACAAGGGATTCCAGCCACGGAAAGAAAAAGGATGTATATCAAAAATACTATAATTCCATTCACTTCACTAGCACAGAGCACAGAGTTATTCAATGTATAAGGACACTTGATGACGCTTTGCAACAAACAAGTCTAGGTGAAGTATATCCAACCCTTCCTTGTCTCAAAATTAGAATTATACAACTCCAGAAATGGAAATTACACAACTTTGTCCCTTACGAATAATTTAATACCCGCGCAAGGTGAACACGACACAAGGCAGCGGAAGCAGTTGGGTGAATAGAAAGGATCACACACCACCAGGGAATTAAGAAAAGAGGATGGAGGAACAATGCACACGAGGAAAGAGAGGAAGGGAAGAAATGTAAGAAGGCGGAGGAAAAAAATAACGTGGTAGGATAAAGGAGAACAAAAGAAAGAAAGGAGGTGGGAAAAAGAGAACAATAAATGAAGGAAGGGAGTGAAGGAACAAGGAAAAAAAGAGATAGAGAAAGAGAAGGCTGAAGAAGGGAAGGAAATGGGAAAAGAGAGAGAGAGAGAGGGGAGAGTTGACAGAGGTAGTGAAAAGAGGACGAGCAGACGGGAGGAAGGGAGGAAAGAGGTCGAAAAGTATGAAGAGGGTAAAGGGAGGAAGCGACTACCAACCGCAGAGGTAAAGAAAAAAAAGTGTAGTCTGTTTCCGTCAAGACTCCTGGGAGGGCAGAGGCCACGGCCCCTTCGACCCGGCACGAAGGTGTTCTTCCCGAAGCGGGGACACGAGGACACGAGGCCAAGGGAAAGAACAGGTGTGGCCACAGCAGGACAGGTGTGAGGGAATGCAAGTGTGGAACTCAAAAACAAAGGAACGCGAGGTAAGAGCATGGAAAGAGAAAACAGGAAGATAAGTAAAAGGGAAGGAAGTACATACAGAAAGGACAGGGTAAAGAAGTATAAAAAGAACGCAGGTAAATGTGAAACGGAAGGCAGGTGTAGGAAAGGAAATGTGTACAAGGCATAAGAAAGGAAAGACAGGAGGAAGGACAAGAAAGAAAGGTAACATAATTTATGGCTGATTATCACATTAGAAAATACCTCAACATAGAATTAATGGCATGATGAAGTGGAGGAGGAGGAGGAGGAGGAGGAGGAGGAAAAAAGATGGGAATAACGAAGCTAACTCAACAACTTTTAATCTAGCTGATAAATGTGAGTGTGTGGACAGATGGAGATGAGGCCATATTTTTTTTTTTCAATGTTAAGAATAATAAAAAAAAAAGTGATATATAGAGTAACGCAGAAATAAGGTGGAGACGAGGCAGGTGTGAACAGGTGATATGCGTTTCAATGGGTGATATCTGAGTTTTCTTGCCTTAGGGGAAGAAAGGACGTGAAATTCTTAAAGGAGGGGCTTAAGAAGGGCATGATAAAGAATAAAGAGCATGGCATATTAAGAAAAAGCTTCATAGAGAGAGAGAAAGAGAAAAAAAAAAGTGATAGAGGGAGAGAGAGGTTAATGATACAAGAAAAGGAGAAGAAAAAAACATACAACAGGAAGAAAAACAAAATAAAAGATAAAAAACAAAAAAGAACACAGACTAGGATTAGAAAACAAATCAAACCATACAACACGATAGAAAATTTAAACGATACCCAACAAAAAAAAGACACAAATAGAATAAAAAAAATAAAGTACGTATATAACTAATGGAATAAAAATGGAATATAATTGTTACCTTCCCTTCACCACTTCAAATTTGGGAGTAACTCTGCCTACTTATTTCCTGCAATTCTAAAAGCTGCCCCACAAAACACTGGGGGTCCTATTCTTTTTTTTTTTGCAGGGTCGGCGGGGTAGCGGGCCGCCACACATGAATTAAACCGGAGAATTACCAACGAAAAATTAAAACAGGAGATAAATAAAACAGGAACGAAAACAATGCTGACAGTCCATTAGCGTGCTTTTGTTTGAGAGAGAGAGAGAGAGAGAGAGAGAGAGAGAGAGAGAGAGAGAGAGAGAGAGAGAGAGAGAGAGAGAGAGAGAGAGAGAGAGAGAGAGAGAGAGAGAGAGAGAGAGAGAAAAGAGGGAGACATTATACCGGAAAGGGAAACAGGAGGCAAGGAAGAGATTTACAGCTCCTACCCCCCCCCACCTCATTTCTACCCCGTTGGCCTCCC
The DNA here is from genome assembly GCA_029783475.1 of Metacarcinus magister. Lineage (NCBI taxonomy): Eukaryota > Metazoa > Arthropoda > Malacostraca > Decapoda > Cancridae > Metacarcinus > Metacarcinus magister. Next base: position 7,755,970 of record JAPQNM010000042.1, read on the forward strand.
AGTCCACCTCTACTCCCACTACTCCCACATGAGGTGAACTGTACACTCAAGGAAGGGAAAGAAGAAGTATGGGAGTTCTTGTTCATAATATTTTTCTAAGCAAACAGACGTGGACGAACGTGCATGTCAACCTTCTATCTAAACACCAGTGGCTTTCTTTATCATATATGTTTCTCTCTTTCTTTCTTTTTCTTTTTTTTTTTCTCTCATATACACCTTCCCTTTTTCAGCTTTTTATTTTCTCTCGCTCTAATCAATACATGTCCTCACTCCCTAACGCTCTCTCTTCACGTATTTATCTATTTATATACACATTCTCCCTCATTTTATAAGCTCTCTTCTAAAAGGAAAGCCTATTTGACCGACAAACTGAATAATTCCTCCAAAGTGGAATGCATATAGAAAATATAGAATGATCATTATCGTGGAAGGAGAGTCAGCAAAGAGGCTTTTTTTTTTGTCCTTGTGTTGCGTGGAGCTTTGAGTGGACGGCTCTCAGGTGTGTGTGTGGGGGGCGTGGGGGAGGCAGGGGGCGCAGCGTGAGCAGGTAGTGATGGCTCCTACGTCCAGGTGCAAATTATGGGTGATTACAAGGATAATGGACGTGACAGGATGTAACTGGTAAGAAGAAAAATATGGTGGTTTGCGGAACAGAACTGATTGTTGGAGATCGACCAGATGGTGTCAGCTTATGTATGAATGTGTGTGTGTGTGTGTGTGTGTGTGTGTGTGTGTGTGTGTGTGTGTGTGTGTGTGTGTGTGTGTGTGTGTGTGTGTGTGTGTGTGTGTGTGTGTGTGTGTGTGTGTGTGTGTGTGTGAGGCCAAGGGCGTATCAATTTGTTCGCAATAAAGGAGATAAAACTGCATTCCCTTACCTATCATGACCCACAACTGTCAGCCTTATCGAAGGTCCACCGTCACTTAGTGTTACTTATACCAATCCAATCCGTAACGAGTAGTACGATGTAACACACGGCGTGCCTCGAGCCACTCATTACCTCACTTCTCATCCACCTTACAACCAGCGGGGATCATGTCTCATTAAGCCTAATTACCTGCCACCTGCTGTAGCGTAAATATGTCTGTGTTCGAGAAAAATGTACAATAGACTACGCTTTCCAGATCTTAACGGGAGGTTGATTATAAGAGGAAGGAGTAATGTTTTAAGTAACACATCCTAAATTATGATGGAAAGAATGATATCAACTAATTACATGGCGGAGTATATAATGATACCACTAGTTAATATACGCCAGACTAATGGAAAGAATAATAGTGGTGTATTTCCAGTAATCATTGTGACTTGAAAGATACAATTGACTCGGTTTTCTTTCTTCTTGTCTATGATAAAAATTTACAATATTTTTCGATTACTATTATTAACTATTATTTTATCTTTTGAATATTTATGGAGTTGTGACTTTTGTTCTCTCTCGTACACACACACACACACACACACACACACACACACACACACACACACACACACACACACACACACACACATACACACACACACACACACAACACCTCCTCCTCACACATCCATTTACTGACCTAAACACAAACACAACTCTCTTATATATTTACCTATTTTTCCGTCCCTGATAAAGCTCCTCACGATGTTCTATCCATAAAAAATTTCTCTGTGAATTCCCTGGAAACTAAATTTTTTTCCGGCTGACTCAGCTTTCGCCAGACCAGAGTATTTGTAAGTTGATTTACAAAAGTTTACACTCCCCTTTTTCCTAGCCAATGGTAGCCCTGAAGCTTGACACCCCAGCCACGTCCCAGGGAAGCCTAACACTTCGACCGCTATGATCTGCTACCTTCTGTTGGCAGTAGTGGGACAGGGGCGTGGGAGGAAGGTAAGAAGGTGGTGGTAGGAGCAGCACCAGCAGTAAATGTAACGGTAGCACGTGTATTAGTCGTATAAGTAAGCACATGATGGTATGGATAACAGTGCTAATAAGAAATTGTTTAGTCGTTATTTTTGTTATGAAACTCCATGCTACTTATAAGGTAAAAACAGTTCCATAGATAGTCAAACATTAATAAAAAGAGAAGATGGTTGTCTCCGAAACTCATAACCTTCGAAGGAACTGCTACATTCCTCCAAACTCCGCATAACTCACAATCTATTTTCACATCCACAACATTCCAATACGCTCACCTTTACTCGTAAACAACACCCGAATATCGTCAAAACCCGAAGCTGTATTGGTTTTATTAATACAGTAGTAAATTATTCACGACGACCTTTCACATATTGTATACTTTTCAATACTATCCACTCCGCCCACTCACCTTCAAGGCAAGATTTATTTACTTTTTTTCTCTCACAATTTTTTCGCTCCGCCAAGAGTCACGGTATTGAATGCGACGACGTAGTCACAGTGTAATATTTCAATATGATATCAAAACATTTCAATATAATACCAAACAACTTTATTGCATATAACGGAGTAAAAGTCAGGGTTAGACAGCCGTTTTATGGATCTCTCTCTCTCTCTCTCTCTCTCTCTCTCTCTCTCTCTCTCTCTCTCTCTCTCTCTCTCTCTCTCTCTCTCTCTCTCTCTCTCTCTCTCTCTCTCTCTCTCTCTCTCTCTCTCTCTCTCTTTGTGGATATCAGTCACATTTATGATAGTTTTTCATCATTTTTACACATGACAAAAAGGACGATGATCTCCAATATATTTTCACTTTTTTATAAATATACAGAATTTATCTTCAAAGGAAAATTCATCACTCATTTCTAAGTGTTCCGTGTCCTTAAACAAAATGAAACTACTAATTTTAAGGTTCGTTTATATGAGACAAAGCGACATGAAAAAAAATAATAAAAAGTATGAGCAACACGTGGGTGAAAAGCATATTTTCTTCAAGTTAATATCACGCAGGTTCCCCCAAGTCACAAGCCACCGGAAAATCTACATTATGAAGTTGTGGGTCACGTGTGGGGTGGAAGGGAAGTGCAAGGGAGCAGAGTGGGGAAGGATCTATGAAAGGGCAGGTGAGGGGGGTACAGGTGAGTGGAGGAAGGCAGCAAATTATAGACGTGGTGTAGTGAGGAGGGAATAGCGTGTGGAAGCGAAGAGAAAGAGGAGCAAGAGGCGTGTTTGTGAGGAGCGGCAAGACGTAAGTTCCAGACAGAGGGAAAGATTGGTGGCGTGGTCTGGCCAGGACGGAAAGTAAAAACGTACAAATACTGAAGTTGTAAACAATTTAGGAAGGAATTACAGGGAGTGCGTGGAGGGGGAGGAATGTTGCTCGGCGGGTGAGTGGGAAGCAAATATGGGTGAGGACAGGGAGGCGAGAGGAGGGGAGAAGAAACGAGTAGTGGAGAGGGAACGACTAGGGGAGAGGGAAATGTCGGAATATACTTGTACTCAGTGTGAGAGAGGGGAAGGTTGAAAGGGTGAAGGGTAAGGGTTCAGCAGACGGTTCCATAGTGCACCAATACTTGTGGTTCTTATTTCCTGCCGAGGGGGAACCGGGGTCATCCACCTACCGCCCCCTCCCTCCTCCCGCCGACCAGCCAACCAAACCACCCTGACCTTTGACCTGCCTTCACCAGGGTAGGTCACAGCGATATATGGGCCGTGGAGATCATGAACCACTACTGGGACACCCACATTGACCTCCCAGGCAGCGTGAGGGACGATGAAGGAAGAGTTGTGGTGATGGGCAGCCATGACGGGAGGGAAGGGACGACCGAAATGGAATGGGTGGTAGTGGTGGTGGTGGTGGTGGTGGGAGTAGTAGTAGTAATAGTAGTAGTAGTAGTAGTAGTAGTAGTAGTAGTAGTAGTAGTAGTAGTAGTAGTAGTAGTAGTAGTAGTAGTGGTAGTAGTAGCAGCAGTAATAGCACCAGCAACAATGACAACAACAAACAAATAACAATAATATCACCACTATAAGGAAAAACAGTTTCCATAAAGACCAAACAAACGCCGTCAAAAAATGCACCATGAGCCGCCACCGAGGTGAGGGAGGGAGCGGCCTGTGACTTCCAGCGTGGCGGTAGCAGCGAGCAGAGCGGAAGGGGGCGAGTGTAGGAGCCCACAGGTCGGAGGTGGTCGCCCCATAACGCACAGTGTCGTGAGAGTGTCGCCGTCAGAAAGACCCCCAAGCCGCACCCCTTCACCCCTTCACCCTCTTCCCCTTCACCTCACACACAGGCAATGGCCTCTCCACGCCCTCCCCCTTCCCCGTCACTTCACCTTTCCGCCACTAACCTTATCACGTAATTCACAGGAACGTCAACCACACTGTTTCGTCTTCCTGTATTGCGTTTCGCCTCCTTGTTATGGTCTTAAGTTCTTACTGTGATTGTGGTCACATTTTCGGTGTGTTAGTAATAGCTTACATTTCTATGTGTTATCAAATAGCTTACATTTTCAAGGTAATACCAATTTGCTTACATCTTTCCAGCATTCTTAGCCTGTGTGAGGTGGGTTGCAATTTACTAACATTTATAGATAGAGAAACCAAACGGCTTTAATCAGTTGTATTGTGTGGATTTATGAGGGTAATCTCTATGTATTTTGGTCGTAAAAAAAGAGCATAGCCAAGTAATGTTATGTAATATTTTTGTTCTATTACCTATATTATTAGAGCAAAGGTGAAATTGGTTTGATACTTCAATAAAAAAAACTAAGTACACATTCATGTTCAGTATGCCCGAGAACTCCAATTTATCAATTTTCAAGAGATTCTGAGATGCCAAAATGTTCACGAAATTTGTAAAAATTTTAGAGGAATAGAGAATAGAGATAATAACATTTGTTTTAACAAATCTTAAGTTACATTTTCTCCAAGGCTATGAAAATTATTGAAAAGTTGATGACTTTCAATGATAGGTGTTATCAAACTCCAAAACTTTGTTTTTATACATATTTGCTGTAGGACTAATATTTCCGTAGTAATAATGAAAAAAAAAAACATTTGACCTCAATCTGCTGAAAATTTTCGTCCCACAAAATCGAAAATCTATTTCAGTCACAGATACGTGACAAATTATTGGAATAAAAGTTGTATATCTTTCAATTTGCAATAAGATTTGTTGAATAAATTTTCCTGTATGAGAAAATGTTTGCGAAAGAGCGGTCAAAAACCATCCCAAAAGCTTTTATTTTCATTTTATATTTTTACAGAGTAAAGGTTCAAGATAAGGATACCAGATGAGGCTCGTCTATTTCCCAGTATTATTTAAGGGAAAGTTAGACTGACTTATGGATGAGGATGTCAAACAGTATTAAGTGCACACAGCTATCTGGTGAAGGTTGACAGTTCACTAGGTTTTAGTTATTATGTTCAGAACACCGGTAGATAAGAGTTGTTTATTTCTACACACACACCCACACACACACACACACACACACACACACACACACACACACACACACACACACACACACACACACACTATCATTATTATTATTATTATTATCATTATTATTATCATTTTCATTACTATCATTATTATTATTACCATAATAATCATTTTATCATTACAAACTACATGAAACAGTGTAATCCCATGAGAATCCGAACGAATTCAAACACTAAATTGAAATCTAGATAGAAAACCATATAACTACGGCCGCAAATAAATAAATTAACAAATAAAAATCTTAATAATACCACGACTTTACGCAAAAAAACAAAAAAATAGAACAAAAGGATGTAATATGTGTCCTCGGCAGCGCAGTGAGTGAACACACCACAACCACCACTCAGTCAGGCTGGATGGTGACTGCACTGAGCGTCATTCTCTTCCATTGTAATGCAAATCAAGTGATAAATATAGGATAAAACTAAGGTCTTGGAATTCTACGATGGAATAACTTTGCTTTGGAAACACCTTATTACTCCAGGTGATGTTAATATACGAATAATACATGATTAATATACGCAGTGATAAGATAGATAGACATAGATAGATAGATAGATAGATAGATATAGATAAATAGATAAATATATATATATATATATATATATATATATATATATATATATATATACATACATATAGATAAATAGATAGATAGATGGATAGATAGATAGATAGATATAGAGTAGAAAGCGTATATTATTAAATAAATATATTAAACAAAATAGGACGAGAAAGTGCGCGGAAGAGGAAATAAAAGATGAAAAATTGAAAGAAGAGACACAACGTGAAAATGTTTTATACACTAGGGAACGGATCAAAAAATGCATTCAGCAAAATAACAAAAAAAAAATACTGTATATATTTTTTACGACCAAAAACACAAAAGGATACTTTAAAAATTGCAAGAATAGAATATTCAAGAAACATCAACAACAACAACAACAACAACAACAACAACAACAACAACAACAAACGAACGAAACAACATGAAAGGGAAAAAGAGAGGGATGGATAAAGAAAAAAAATAGGAAAACACTGAAGACTAAACAGCCAACAAGGACAGATAATGAGGGTAAGTCCAAGCCAGGTAGGAGAAGGGGAAGTCAAAGTAACTCTGTGTTGTAATTATGCTCTTACACGCTTCTCTCCCTCACCCTTCTTCCCCTTGTGGTCTAGTCGTGCTACACTCTTTCTAGTCTTATCCCACTCTCTTTTCCCATTTGAACCCTTTCTCTTTTATTATTTCATGTAGGGCTTTCTACTTCATTTCTGAGGCTCCATTTCAAAGCATTGACATCAGTGTGTGTGTGTGTGTGTGTGTGTGTGTGTGTGTGTGTGTGTGTGTGTGTGTGTGTGTGTGTGTGTGTGTGTGTGTGTGTGTGTGTACGCGCGTGTTTGTGCTTCCTACGGCTGAAACTAGACACATAAACGTTCGTTTCAAAATTATGTAACCATTTCCTGTGGTACTACAGGAGAGGAAGGAAGAGACTCCATGACGGTGGAGGGAAGGGAGGGAAAGGAATAGAGTGCATCAGTTAGGATGGGGTGAGGAGGGATGAGAGAAGAAGAGGGGAAGGAAGAGAGGAAGAGAAAAGAGAAGAGGAAGGGAAGTTAGACATGAGGGGAAAAAGAAGTGAGGGAAAAAGAGGGGAGGAAAGGGATGACGAGGGGAGGGCCAGAGCAGCAGGAGAAAGAACACGAAAGGCGACTTGCAGACATATAGAGAGGAAGACAGACACACATACAGATTGACTGACTGACTGACAAACTGAACGAATGATTGAAAAGAGACAAACATACACACAAACATACAACCAGCCAGACGGAAGGGAGAGGTGAAATAAGTCCACATGCACTTAAGTAAGATAGTGGATGGAACACATTCAATACTCCCACTCACACACACACCCACACCACCACCACCACCACCAAACCGTAACCAGTAGATTATTGGCCCGCGTGACAATCATACACGTCATATAAAACAAACGGGGATCAGTATTCTACAGTAGAGCCAATATACAGCGTCCAATAACCTCCCTTCACCCGACACGCTGAGCAGTGCTAGCAAACCTTCCCTCCGTTCATGAGCAACACACGACTCACACTGCCCACGCTCAGAACTCAAAGCTCCTTCTATCCTCGTTGTCTGATGAGCTTCACACCAGTATTATAGCATTGTCGTAATTAAACTTGCTGGAAGGTACACACATGAAAAAGGAATATGAGTAAGTAATTGAAGTACTACTACAAAGTTATGGTTCACCGAGTATGACACAGGGACACACGAGAGAAAATGGACACATTCAGTACATGTGTCCTTTGGTAACGATACAAGAGGAGGAACGTATGGGGCAGGAGGACCTCCACCATCACCATCACTCACTCTGGCCAGTCCTCCCTTCGTCAGCGTCACCCGTGGCCACCGCCCTTTTCATTAACACGGTGCAGGGGACAACGGGACAATTTGCCAACACCACCTTTAACACCACATGGCAACAAAAAAAAAACCTCAATATTTACGATTCAACACAGAAATCGGAGGCAGCTGTATATAGACATTCTGGGTGATCATGAAATTGAAACACTCACCCAGGATACCCAAACTGCCCGCTCAGGAAAGAAAGTCCTTCCATGTCTTTCACAACTGTCTTTAATATGTATCTCTCGGAGGAAATAAACAATTAATAAAGCAACGAAAAGAAAAAAAAACATAAGTGACCTAACCACCGGTCACTATGCAGCAGGGGAGTAAATGTTGGCGGCCTAAACACATCAATAACATCAATAACATCAATAACAATCAATAACATCAATAACAATCAATCCTAACACCTGCATAACACCTGTACTTCTTTAACATTCACATACACAGCAAAACAAACACCATGGATGATAGACACCACACGCAGAAACATATACCACGTGATGAGCAGACTCCCCCAAAGGCTGGCAGCTCAGGTCAAACCTAATTTATTCAGGCGTTCAGTGTCTCACACCTGCCCTGACCTAACCCACAATATCTGTAACACTTGTACTCACCATGGCCACGGCCACAGCTCGGGGGAAAGGATGGATCCATGGATAATTAATAATAATGTTCGCGCGTCACTACAAAACAATACAACGCTCCGACCAACGCAGCCTAGTGGTGCGTGGCGTCCCTATAGGCTCGTCGGCTAGGCAGGTGTCAAGCCATTATATATAAAAACGATAAGATGTATATATAACAAAAAAAAAGTAATGTGGTAATTAATATAAATGTAATTATCTTATTTATAAAGTTTGTTAATGTAATTGTTGATTTAGGTAGTGTCGTATCCCGTGAACGTAGAGTAAATGTTTTTTTTTATTAATTATATCAATTGGAGGTATCTGGCATCACTGGCACTGCTACTTACTGTCTCCCTTCAGCTATTTCTTAATAATGAAAAGTCAATGCATATTACTTAATAACTCGATATATATATATACATAAGGCATTTTGCAGAACATATATTAAATAAATGTGATGATTGGGGGGTAGAGGGTGGGTTGGGGGGGGTGTTAATTTTAACGTTAAAAGGTACTGGCTAAGGGACAACAAAAATATGTAAAATAAATCCCGCTTGTCGCCAGACCCTGTAAAGAGGACAGTAGGAGAAATAGAAGCACACACACACACACACACACACACACACACACACACACACACACACACACACACACACACACACACACACACACACACACACACAAAGTAATTCAGAGTACAGGAAGGGAAAAGAAAAAAAGAGTCAAGTATATGTGTGTGGTTATTGATAACCCACAAATCTCTAGCGCATTCTGGTGAAGATGTAAAATAATACCAAGGTTATAAATGTAAGAGACACGCTATCCCCCTCCAAGTGACTTTAATGGGGGACTAAATGATTTGTTTTTCTTATAAAGGGTGGGTGGTGTGTGTGTGTGTGTGTGTGTGTGTGTGTGTGTGTGTGTGTGTGTGTGTGTGTGTGTGTGTGTGTAGAAAAAAACCTAAGCCACCTCTGCCCGACATGACCTAATATCACCGCGGGGCCGAAACATCGGGTCCTCGCAATATCACAGGTGTGCCCTCCCTACCGCATGGAAATGAGTACTGTATCACGTCTGGGCCCCACCGACCACTCTGATTGGGGGAGATATCCAGGGTCACAACGAGCACAATGTGATGTTCTATTGTCCGGCGTGGAAGGGGACACGTGTCGTCACTTTGGCGGGCTCAAATGAACAGGTGTCGAGGCAGTAAGTGTATGGTGGTGACCAGAGCTGCAGAAATGGGATGAAGTGCCCACTGAGGCTGCTGCTGCTGCTGCTGCTACATTATGAAGCGCCATTTTAACTGTATTCGTTCGCACTTTTCGAGTCTATACGTGTTTTCCAGCTCTTACATTACAAGAACTAGCTCAATATTCCTTATGATCATTTTCACTTATGCGAACTGAATTCATGTAAAATGCATGTAGTATGTATTTTGTTTAATGTAAATACATTAAAACCGAATACAAGGAGATGAACTTCCACACATACGTGTCTCGCTGGACAAACCGCTAATAAATAACACTGCAACGGTCTCAATCGACGTCCTCTAATAGTCTACTGCCGGAGGAAAGCCAGACAGGACCCGGAGGCTGCTGGGGACGTGATGCTCTTGAAGTGGTGCAGCACGGCAGTGTTGGGAGGAAGAGAGAGAGAAGCTCTAGGGACGTGACATCACAGCAGCTCATCACGGTAACAAGCGAACCCGCCGGGCTGAGGGATGGGATTAGCGTAGCGCAGGGTGAGTTGGATGCTGTGAGGATGTGTGAGATGAGAATACAGAGCGAGGCTAAAGGATGGGAGTCCATGAGTACTGAATGGAATCTAGGTGTTAAAGGAGGCTGGCCAATGGTAAACTGGTTATCTGGAGAGATTATAATGTGAGAGATGAAACGTATACGATCGGAGAAGTCAGGTATTAGGAGGAGGAAAGGTGGGCGTGAAGTGGATAGAGTAGCGTTGGGAATCGTAGTTCTGAATGCTGGATAGGGATAATGTACTGGGAGGCTTTGAGACACGAGAGAAGGGTACAAAGGGTCATCTGATACAGAGTGAGAATGGGAATAATATAAGTGTGTTGATTGCCAATAGGTAGGATTCTGAGTGGTATTAAGAATGTGCTGGAGGGAGTCGGGTGCCAAGTTGAATTGTAGATGGGAGCAGTCACTGAAAAATCTAGTGACAAGAAAGGTTGGGTGGTGCGTGGGGCTGAAACACGTCACTGCTTTGATGAGGTCACGGGGAAGAAGCATGATGGATTTTTAATGTATCTCGGTGGGTTACCTTGTTTACCCCAGGAAGGCCATGATGCGTGTATAGTGACTTCCGCGTCGTGATGGAGAAACACACCACACACAAATCTTCCTTTTTTAGCCATAAAATCGATTCCCAACATGAGTGTTCTAAAAACCTTGTTATCAGCTCCAATAACTAGTGGCCATTCATATATTTTTTTTTCCCCTAAAGCTTCCACTGTCATTAACCAAGAACCGTAACAAAAACAAAACAATGGAAATAATTAAACATGAGCACAACGTATGTGCACCAATCACAATGTGCTGCCATCATAACCAAAGCCCAAGCACATTCAAATGATTAAAAAATAGCATTTTTGAGAGCAAATCAACGCTACGCATCAACTATTAATCAAACATTCATTTTCGGAATAAAGAATTTCGCTGAAAAGAGTAAACTCGCCAATTTAACCTACAAATCGGGAATGCGGCAGCGCGACTAAAACTCTTCCCAATCACGACTTAATAAACATGAGGTTAAAAGCGAAGCACCCTGGTTCTACTTCCCCACAACACGGATGGGAAGACAGTGATGTTCAATTCAAAATAAAACATGAAGGGTCGCGCCTCGGTGAAGTGGTCGGGGTAAACAGCGGCAAGTTACATGAGAGGGAGTGCACGTGTCTCATACTCCCGTCCAGAGTAAGACGCCCCAAGGGAGGGAGGTGACGCGAGAGTTATGTATCAACCACCTTCCTTTCCTCTCGGTGAGTAGAGAATCACTACAGCCAAGGTCACGAGGCAACAAAGAACCCCACAACCCCGATAACCCCCATCACCGCCGGCGTCAAATGTTGTTTTCACTTCTACCTCTAAGAACTTCACTTCAAAAATGCTTCCAATTATTAATAAGATCATATATGTACCACTACCTTCACGTCTACCTCTCATTACAGCATTTTTCTAGTTACAGGAATAAACCACTTAGCTCTCCTTTCCAGTAGTAGAGTTCATGGAGGCAGTACCCACGTCAATGCTACGCTACACTCATGCTTTCAATACGTGTTTTGTACGAAAAATACTTAGCTTGAAAGGTGCAGAGAAATTAAATTATACGAACTTTAATGTCTTTCTTCCTTTGTCCCTTCCTTCCTCCTCCTCCTCCTTCTCCTCCTCCTCCTCCTCCTCCTCCTTAGACTCCTTATTTCAATGTTGTATCCCCCTTCGTACCCCTTCGTCCTACAAAGCTTCTCACACAAAAGAAAATCTGTTAACTAATGTTTGATCGTAAGCCAAGCGTCAAGTCCCTTTCGTTTGTACAGGTGTAGGCAGGTGAGGTGCGTTTCTCATTCTCTTCCTTCCTTTTACCTCGTTTTTTCACTGTTCGTTCTTTTCAGTTTTCCTGATGTTCAAATGTTTTGCTATTGATGTTTATTTTATTTGTACCAAGATTTACTCTTAATTTTTACATTGTTAGTTGTAAGTTACTTTTTATGTCCAATCCTACTACTCGTCGTCCTTTTGTTCACTTGAAGCTAAACTTTACGCCGATGTTTCTCCATTGTTTATTTGGCATCCTTCTGTTTGGTGTCCAGCACTTTCCTTTGTTTACTGTCCTCCAGCTATACAATCATTGTCTTCTCTTCTCTAATCGTAGTTTACGGAAGAATTTAGCACATGCTTTCTCAAGATCGTGAACGTGAGATTGGCAATGACCAAAACTTTCCACACGATATATTGAGCTTTGAAAAAGGTAGTGACGCTGGCACGTGGTGTTTATAGTGGGGGTCAACATAGGAAGTTCGTTGTACCATTCACACCTCACACTATTTTCTTTTTCAAGGATAACAATAGAAACGTAAAAATAGAAGTGTACAGCAGGTGTTCTAAAGCCACTAACAAACAACTCCAGACCCAACACTGGAGGGTGCGCTACCAGACCATCACGATCCCAACACCTTCCACAACAACGGGTTTTATGACAACATACAACACAGCAGGTGACACCAAACACGCAGTCAACCCACATCATACAGGTAACAGACAACACAGAGATGACGAGGATATAAATAGATGATAGGCACATAATGGATAATATATAAATAATAAATAACATATAATCAACCTTATCAGGAATATACAAACTATCTCGAGAAAAGTTCCTCACACATATCAGATGACTACTATTTGGATTTAAAACACCTTTACTTTTACCGCGTTAAGGCTGACCGCACTCGCCCGCTCCTTCACTCCAGAAAATATATAACCAGCTTTTATGTTAAGGTAATGGATTTTTCTTTACCTAAGTTCCTATCTGTAAATGGTTCTATCATTTTTTATAATCGTACTCTCTTAGCTCTTGTTATATTCATTCCTGGCTCTTGTCAGTATTATTTTTGCAATTTCTTTACTTTAACTTTTGACCTTTACTTTACTAAAATGAAGAACAAGTATCTGGAAAAATACATGAAAAAGAAACTGCATTTTTAAATACTCGGCAGAGCAACACGTGGCAAGAAATACTGAGAGAACGAGAACGTCAACTGCGGCCCAGACTCCATGTTTTCTGTGGCGTGACATCCATTGTCAGCCTGCCATCATCTATTTTCGATTACGAGATGGACACACTAGTTAATAATAGTCTAAGGAAAACTAAATATACTTTACACATATTTTGCCATAAAGAGAATCAGATAAATATTGAAACAAACACGTTCACAATAAATTCTTAAATCCCAGAAAACACATAGAAACAAGACATATAGTAAGTCTCGGATGATTATAAAACGTTGAAGCTTATAAGAGAACACAAAAGAATAAATAAATCCAGAAAATATTGTTCTAATGAGGAAATTAACAGTATTAACGTGTGTGCGTGTGTGTGTGTGTGTGTGCGAGTGCGTGTGCGTGTGTGCGTGTGTGTGTGTGTGTGTGTGTGAGCGTGTCCGTGAGTGTAAGGATAGGTTGCTTAGAGGGTAAGATTTAGACTGAAAAAAATGAAAAAAAATATCGAGTTGAAAGTCATTAGTGCTGGTCGAGTGTTGGCAAGTTTGCTGCTCCGGCACGACTCACACTTAGTACTGGAAGCAGGAGGGCGAGGCAGACTCAAACACCATTGTTATTTCTTATCAATATTTACTCTTCCACTTTAAGTCCCCGGAGAGTCGTTCAATTCCACTAACTGCGACAGAACGACAAAAAAGATTCACAGTCTTCCCTCCTAATTACTCTGATCCAATAGTTGAGCCAAACTTTTCTCATCGATCTACTGACATTCGGCAAGACAAAGACGGTCACGTGCCTCTCCCTCGATTAAGCCGTAGCGGGAAGGTTGGTTTGATAAAGAAGAAAAAGAAGGCGGCGGGAACGTGATGAATGATAAAAAAGAAGGAAAACTTGTGCTTCTCATTACGGTTGAGGAACAATTTTTTTTTGGTAGTTATTGGTATTTTGCATCTAGATTTAAAACTCTCTCTCTCTCTCTCTCTCTCTCTCTCTCTCTCTCTCTCTCTCTCTCTCTCTCTCTCTCTCTCTCTCTCTCTCTCTCTCTCTCTCTCTCTCTCTCTCTCTCCCTTATACTACTCTGCTAATTACTACTACGCTGAGAGAGAGGAGAGAGAGAGAGAGAGAGAGAGAGAGAGAGAGAGAGAGAGAGAGAGAGAGAGAGAGAGAGAGAGAGAGAGAGAGAGAATCTTCAAGGAGCGCAAAAGTAAAGGAAGGGAGGAGAGTTGCCAAACAGGGCTGGGCTGTTGGTAGAGAAAGAAAGGAGGAAGCAAGAAGGGAGAACAATGCGTCACAGTAGCCATGTCGTAACACCATAATGACTTACCCGTAACAAAGCACCCATTCAAAGTCCTCGGCAGTGAACCATTGTAGCGTTCACCTGACGAACCAACGAACACACAGAATGGAAATGTTCGAGAAAGGACTGCAAGTTGATATCAATTGTCGAGGTGTGTGTGTGTGTGTGTGTGTGTGTGTGTGTGTGTGAGAGAGAGAGAGAGAGAGAGAGAGAGAGAGAGAGAGAGAGAGAGAGAGAGAGAGAGAGAGAGAGAGAGAGAGAGAGAGAGAGAGAGAGAGAGAGAGAGAGAGAGAGAGAGACGAGAAACTTTCGAAACCTATTTACATGAAATCCAATTAATTAAGGAAAGACAACGACGACGACGACAATGATGACGGTGACGAAGACGAAGACGAAGACGAAGACGAGGACGATGAAGTAGAAGCGTTGGCAGCGGCACCATTTTCACTTTATCAAGGAACATTCAAATTTATTAATAGCACCTGAAACGAATGATAAAATCAGTACCCAGCGAAACACTGCAAGGTTTTGACTATTTTAATGGAACACTGTCCTCTCTCCCTCCCTCTATCCCTTTTTTCCTTTCTTCATCCCTCCCTCCATCCATCCATCCTCAATCCTTCACCTCCTCGTCCTCCTCCTCGTCCTCGTCCTCGTCCTTGTCCTCATACTCTTCCTCAACTTCACATCTGCACCTCTTACATTATTCTGTCTCATTGTAAAGTCAAGAAAAAAAATCACCCTTCTTTTTTCTTGAGCTTCTCTTGTCTCCATTCTCGTCACTTCTTTTTTAACTCCACCTCACTCCTCTCCAAAATAAACAAAATAAAAAACAACGTGAAAAAGAAAACAAAAGAAAAACCCATCTAGTTCTTCCCTCCAAAACACAAAATAGAAATAAAACTGAATATATTTTTTTTCTTCTCAATCTTAGTATTCAATCGGGTGTATCAAAATCCTTATGGGAGAGAAAAATCCGTATTTGTGATTCCTGTAATATTCAGTGAGTGACCTGCTAAGATAGAGATTACATTCCTCCCTCTCGGCTGGCCAGTCCTGCTCCAACCACTCAGCTAAACTCGTATGCTCTCAAGGGGAGAAGTTTTGCCTCAAAGTTATCATTACTGCTTGTTCCCGCTGGAGCTGCAAAATTCAGGCAAAGTTTTATCTTCTTACACGATTTTTAAGATTTCTGCAATTTACTATATTTGTATTTTCATCATTGTTGTTGCTATGTCATTATTTTATTATTACTATTATCATCATCAATATAATTGTTATTATTATTAGCATAGTTATCATTATTATCATAACTATCAACATAATTATTGTTAATGGTTACGTATTGGTATATTCTACTCCAACGAATGAAGCCAAGTGTCATCTACATAATATACTACAATCATCTATTTTTCAAACCATACCAGCACCTGAAGTCAATAAATATACAATTTCTGATAAAAGGAGCGCCGAAAGCTTTGTAAATCAGTAATATAATCAAATTAATATTTCAAACAACATTCCAGCACCTTCACAAAAACTGGGGATGACATTAGCCGGTTAATAATCTTTTTAAACATTTCTTTAACTCTTTATCCTGACATCAATCTGACGTAATACTTCACCTGCCACTAATGGAGCAGGTGTAGAGTCATAAAGAAAAAGGGGAAGTGTCAATAGTGTTACCAATCTACCAATGGGAGAGGCAAAAAAAGGAAATAAGGACATATGAACAGAAGGAAACATACCTTAACATACAGAGGTAGGTAAAACAACAGAGGGAGACGATTGTATAGAACAAACTTCCTTTTAAGCTTCATACTCGGTCGGTCTGCAATGTGACGCAACACGAAACACTTCCTTAGACCAAATGTACAAATAAGACGGCTAAGTATTCCTATCATAAGACTGAAACAAATGCTCGTCTCACTATGTTTGTCCAAAATTCCGTTTTAAAGACACTCTCTCTCTCTCTCTCTCTCTCTCTCTCTCTCTCTCTCTCTCTCTCTCTCTCTCTCTCTCTCTCTCTCTCTCTCTCTCTCTCTCTCTCTCTCTCTCTCTCTCACGCAATACGTATACATATTTTAATCATCTCCAAAAAATATACATTAACTCTTGTTTCACATTTCTGAATCAGCAACATTTAAAGTGAAAAACACTCACCACCGTGTTCATTTTCACCAGAATTAAATCATTTTAGTATCAAGTAATTGCAGTTCGTTTATGCAATCAAATTTTTCCTTATTTTTCCGAATTTTTTACTTGTTTTTTTCTGTTTGTACATTTTTTTTTCAAAACCTTTTGCGCCAGTCTGTTACTGTTTACTTCCTCACTTTCTCGCTACCTTTCATTTTTTCTTCTTTTTTTCTTATAATTTCGTCCACTTTCTCACACATACAAACTGATGGATCAATACCAACACTCAGAGAGATATGCTGACGGACTGATTGATTATTTTTCATTTAATTTTTCTTATTTGATACTCACGGAAATGTCCACGTTAGGATGTTAGACTGGAAACTTACTAGATTTGGTATTATTCTATAAAACAATAACTATTACTACTCTCTCTCTCTCTCTCTCTCGCTCTCTCTCTCTCTCTCTCTCTCTCTCTCTCTCTCTCTCTCTCTCTCTCTCTCTCTCTCTCTCTCTCTCTCTCTCTCATACGTCAACACACCTCTTTACTTTTGCAAACTCACTCAAACGCTGTAAAGACTCAGAAGACAAAAGTGCACGAGCGAGGCAGAGTTTTCCGTCCACGCAAAGAAACACTTAGAGCTCTCTTTGGTGTTGTTTTGCTTTTCTCATTCACTTTTCCTCTTCATTTCCCTTCCATCCATGACTTCGAAATACGTGCGATATATAAAAGAGATTAAGTTAATAATAAACTTAACCGCTAGAATCCAACGAGTGAATTATATGATTAAATTAGTTTTAATGAATTCTAATGCATTCACGCATTTTCCTTTTCTAGCCAAAGTTAGGGAAAGTAATTAGATCTCGAGAGTAAGAAAATTACAGAAAATCTTACATATTTAATCTGGCGCACGAGTCCCAGTGGGCAGAGGTGTTAGGGAGAGCTGTCCTTCCGAACACACAGTTTGAAAAGGAAGATATTTTGAATTTCCACAACAATCAGGGAAATAAACTGAAATTGTCATCGTGTGTAGGGTTACGTAAAATAGTTATAAGCCTCCAATGAGAACAACTGAACGTGAAAATATTGCGTAATTCTAAAGGGAATGATAGCAACGTTGCATATCATTTTGTTCCTGTAATATTCTCATTCATACAAGTTCAACGTCAATACTAAATTCACCTCTTTAATCAACATTATTTCTATTATGCAACACATACTGACGACTGCAAAACCCTGTGGACCAATAACTCATCAACAGCCTCCGTGCAGGCAAACTATTTCACTCACGTAACAATAATAAACTAAACACAATACGTACTACAGTCACATGATCAGAGTTATAGTTTTGCAGCCTTCGTGTGAACCGCTCGGAAAGACTTTGGAATAAGAAGAAAACATCCACGTTCTTGATTCTTCTTTCTCCCAAACATTTCAGAACACGAGTTGGCACAGACTTCAGTCTTATAAGTGACGGGATTCTTAAGGGACACGAAAACTTAACAGATCGACTCCCCAAAAACACGTTACCGCTTCGTAAGAATACTAAAAATAAGCTGTATGCACTCACAAAGCAGCAATTCACAAATATATAAGGATACTTTAACAGTGTTTCGTAAAGGTGTACTCCACCTCTTCCTTGGTTTATATTTGTCTTATATTCAAAATTCTTACGAGCCAACTTCTCGCAATAATTATTCGTATTCTTTATTCAAACAATGGTCGCTTTCAAAACCTCTGAGGATATTAATGTTCATCCGGCTGCAAATAAAAACAATAGACCAGACTCAGCAGCGCTTTCCATTACATACGAGGGTTAATTACTCTTATATTACAGTTACTTGGAATTCCATTATCAGGAAAAGAAGGGAGAGGGAGAGGAACACTCAGACTGGGATAGGTGTGATTAGGTGATGGAGGGGGATGGAAGTGTCAATAGTGTCATCCCAAGGACGGACAGAATGAAAATGTGAAGGAAAATAGATGAAAGCGTAATGATGATAAACCAAAACTAATTATACATTAAAACATGTTCAGGGATGATGGTGGCTTGACACTGTATCATCACAGTTAGAGACTCTCATTGGTGCGAAGGTGACACTATGGTGAAGGTGACGCAGAGTAAAAGGGGACGACTCATTGTGAATACATGAAGGCAGTACTGATTACCGCGGCACTGTTGGCTGAACCCTTTTAAAGTTGCCCTCAACGTGGGTGTCTGCTGCACACCACGGGCATTACCTGGACACAAGCATCCCCTCAGTCCACTCCACTCCTCCCCTCGTCTTGGGTACTCACCAAGCCGCCTCACGACTCGCTCTTCTCACTTTCCTAAAAAAAAATAAGAGGCTCATTTTAGTTTGTTGTTTTTAATCACCTAATAATAATAGCATTCACGTACAACGGCAAAGTACTGAAAGTTCCACGTCGACATTACGTCAAAAGATACATATACGAGAAGATAAATACATTGTTATGGTTATTACTTATAGTTATGTTCTCGAAACAAATATTTTCTAATCAGACTGAGAGGTAAGTGTGTGTGTGTGTGTGTGTGTGTGTGTGTGTGTGTGTGTGTGTGTGTGTGTGTGTGTGTGTGTGTGTGTGTGTGTGTCTATATATATATATATATATATATATATATATATATATATATATATATATATATATACCCCCCCTCCACACACACACATACAGAATGGCATACACATTATATTTCATTCAGCATCACATGTTTGATATATTTCATTTTGCATTATTATTTATTTATTTATAAATTTTCATCAGACTCCCACTCTACTACTCTGAATAGTTATGAAATAAAGGAAGCATTCCCTCTTTTCCTTCTGAAACATTTTACACTACATACTTATTTTCTGGTAAGCTCTCTTCAATGGTCTTTTCTTAAGAGGGGATGTGTTTCAGGACCACACACCGAGGAACGGCACATATGCTTCCCCTAGTAACGCAGCTTACACCGCTGAGATGCCCAACAGTGAAAGAAATAAGACTCTCAGACTCGTTCGTTTTTGGTTCAATGACACACTTCAGGCAGCAACGAGGGAGCCGTGTTGACGCAACTCTCATGTAATAATCATGGACCGCAAGGTAATAAAACACAACCATTTTTTCTTACTTGGAATATTAAATTTGCGTTCACGAGAGTCTAAAATATTTCAAAAAAAATACTCATCTTAAAATATATAACTTGTGGTAGTAACTAACGTTCACGACTGACTTAAATATTCTACTTTAAAAAAATCATCACGGTGATTTAATATGCATGGCAATGACTATTTTCTTTAAGCTTCACATTCCCACACGACACAGCTTGATTGGAACATAGCTTACCATCACCACCACCTCTTCCATTACAAGAGGTATGTGCTGTTTCCTGCCTTTTCCTGCTACAAAGTCTTACTGTAAAGTTAGTGTTGCATGTAACGGGCGAAAGTCAATACACGTGTAGGTGTAATACACAAAATCAAACATTCAGTCCACAGGCACAGACAACAAAACGAATTATTCATTCACCGATGGGAGCAAATTCTTTCTCCTTATAAAAGCCCCAACCCTTAACACCATTGATTTTGAATGCACATAACTGCTACGGAAGATGTTTAATACTTATAAGTTCACAGATATTCATTTTCTCTGAACTCTTCATGTATACATATCAGGTTATTACTTTTAAACAGAATAACTTGTACATGAAATTTGATTTCGACCAAAATATTACCGGTTACACAGAGAATCGCAGAGTATCTCTCCTAAGTTTGAAAAGTATGCACGTTATAGTGAGAGGGATGCCGGGAAACCATCAAACAGAATGGATTATTAAGTTAAAGGAGGAGAGGAATGTGTAGTATTGTGAATATCTACTTCCACACCTGGTGAGCATCAGTATGCAGGAGGTGGGTGAGGGTGGGAGGTGTGACTGTAACATTAGCAAGCTACAAAAATAACACCAACGGAGAATCCAAAAAAAAAGTCTTGTGAACAGACAGATATATTCAAAAAACGTATTCAAACATCGAGAGTAATCATGAAAAAACAGGAGACAAAAATATGTACAAAACTCAAATCACAAAGTTACTAACATCAATTTACGCATTTACTCGCACATTAGAACAAAAAATCTAAATACGAGAAAAATAACAAATACAAAGAGGCAAGATTCAATATAAAATTTTATGAAAAAGTAGCTGGTCGGGCAGACATATAGATTTTGCGAAGCCCAGCAGGAAGCCACAAGCCTGTTCATCTCCCACGCATGGCTTTTTGACACACAATGGCACAGTGCACGAATGACGGGGCGGATCACACAGACCCTCCAGTCCGGATTGACAGTTGCTTCTGGGTCAGTGTGTGTGTGTGTGTGTGTGTGTGTGTGTGTGTGTGTGTGTGTGTGTGTGTGTGTGTGTGTGTGTGTGTGTGTGTGTGTACATGAATGTGTGTATGAGCGTGAGTAACTGCAGCAGCCGTATCAGAAGCCGGCCAAGAACCACACAGCTGTGACAACAAATGTAGGTAAACGAGACTTTGTGGTCCCGCCTTTAAACATATCGATTCCCCTTCCTGTATGGGAACGCTAGTGAGGCGAAGAGACACGTCCCACGCCACCTTTCCCACCTTACCCCTTCAGGATTTGGAGGGGAGACTGAAAAATATATACAAACGAATACAAACGAATAATAAAATATTTTTCAATCTATCACTATCATTATTTACCGATTGGTCTAAACATTGTCCCGTTCCACCTATAAACCAATCAAATCCACTCACCCAAGACATGACCGATCACATTTATCTGGGAAGGATAAGCTTGCCCGTCACGTGCATCAAAATAGGAGGTAAGTAGGAGTGATAATAACGATCAAATCTACCAAACAATATTCACACTACTAATGTATTCATTTCATAAGATAATTTGATTGAAGTATACGAACTACTTATTACCGCTGTACACTCACCCCAAGCAGTAACGATTTAAGTAGCTATATAATCATTATAATAAAAAAAATAAAAAAATAATAAAAATAATAATAATAATAATAATAGTAATAATAATAACAATCAGTGTTGCGACCAGACAGCTGGAAACACCTCGTTGTTCAGTCTCTTGTACTCGTGTCACCAAGCACTCCTGTTCAGTGTACATACACTACATATTCTTGGTTTAAGCGTAAGTGGTCAAAAAACAATTACATCTCTGGCCTTATTATATATATCGTACATAACACCGTCAGGTTGGTATAATTGACTACCGATACATTGTAATACTGACAAGCATTGCATTGTAATGAAATATAATATGTGCTTGATATATATTACTTCGTCTAAACTCAATGAAGCTTCGGCCAGTAGTTAATGGCGAATCTACAGGGCAGTGCACAACAAATTACCTGCCTGGGATGTACATATTTTCAGACATCAAATACATATACACTTAATACTAATATTCGAATGATTATAGATAAAAATTTTAAATATTTATAATATATATTTTAAAAGACGAAATGAAGAACATATATAAAGCAGAATAATGGAATTATCGTTTTAAAAAATATCAAC